>CM044324.1:16000000-16435000 GCA_024291935.2 Okapia johnstoni
TTTCTCTTGAATAATTTCTTTATAGTTTCTTTATAGCTATATATAGTTTTATATATAGTTTCTATATATGTGTTTATTTTCTTGGGCTCTAAAATCACTGCGGATGGTGACTGCACCAGGAAATTAAAAGACGCTTGCTCCTTGGAAGAAAAGCTATGACCAACCTAGACAGCATATTAAAAAGCAGAGACATTACTTTGCTGACAAAGGTCCCTTTAGTCAAAGCTACGGTTTTCCCAATAGTCATGTATGGCTGTGAGAGTTGAACCATAAAGGCTGAGCACCGAAGAATTGATGCTTTTGAACTGTGGTGTTGGAGAAGACTCTTGAGAGTCCCTTGGACTGCAAGGAGATCCAACCAGTCCATCCTAAAGGACATCAGTCCTGGGTGTTCATTGGAAGGACTGATGCTGAAGCTGAATCTCCAATACTTTGGCCACTTGATGCAAAGAGCTGACTCATTAGAAAAGACCCTGAAGCTGGAAAAGATTGAAGGCAGGAGGAGAAGGGGATGACAGAGGATGAGATGGTTGGATAGCATCACTAACTCAATGAACATGAATTTGAGTAAACTCCGGGAGACAGTGAAGGACAGGGAAGCCCGGGGTGGGGTCCCTGGGGTCACAAGGAGTAGGACACGACTGAGAGACTGAACAGCACCAAGGCCATAGTTCTTGGTTAATCTGACTTAAACTTACAACCTCTCTCAGTAACTTCTCTCCTCCCTTCTCCAAGAATCAATTTTCCTGATCTCCTGCTTTCAATTATCCTTGAAGAATGTCTTGAAAGTATTGCATATTTCAGTGTGAAATCAAAAGGAAGGGCAGGAAGAGTCCGCCACACCCCCTGTCTCTCCTTCCCTCTTCTTTTTTCTCCTCCTTTCTCTTGATCCATCTAAATATTTTTCAAAATAAACATTTAAGGACTTCCCTTGTGGTCCAGTGGTTAAGAATGGGCCTTCCGTCGCAGGGGACTCAAGGAACTAAGATCCCACATGCCTTGGGGCAACAAAACCCACCATGCAACTACCCATCCCACAAGCTCTAGAGCCCAAGTTCCACAACAAGAAGATTCTGCATGCTGCAACTAAGACCCAACACAGCCAAGTAAGTAAATAAGTATTAAAAAGTAAACATTTAAAATAGAAATTGTCTTCTACCATTTCCCTAAGTCAACAGGATATTTTTTTAAGGGAAGGGAGGACACTTTTCTATTATGTTCTATTCATAGAAAAGACACTTTTCTATTATGTAATTCTATATTCAATCACAAGAAACTCTCTGACACACTTTTTTGGTTTTCGTTTTAAAGGAATTTGGGGGACCTTGACATTCAAAGAAGGAGATGGTCTACAAATCACTGTGTCTTGGAATATTTATTACAGTTTTTCTCTAAAAGATTAGCAGTAGTATACCCAAGTAAGAATCGTTCTTGTCACTATCCACATTTTAAAATCTTGACTGCTCTCTGGCAGCTGGTTAAAATAAATAAAGTATTTTTGTTAACAGCACTCTGAGGGTGTGCTGTGACTAATGGGATGGTTAAGCTGGAAGGCATTAATATATTTTTGATGCCAGAGCGAGAGGTACTAGCCCATACCTTCAGCCAGAGGGAGCAAAATCAAATTAGTTTGATTAATATACAGAAAAAAATTAACTTACACTTACCAAAGGAGAAAGGTGTGAGTGTGTGTCAGGAGGGATAAACTGGAAGCATGGGATTAAGAGACATACATTATTATACATAAAATAGATAAAGAACAGTGATGACCAGATAGCACAGGGAACTATATTCAATATCTTGTAATAATATATACATATCTGAATCACTTTGCTGTACACCAGAAACTAATACAACATTGTACATCAACTATTCTTCAAAAATAAATAAATAAATAGTCTGATTATACTGATAGGAAAAACAATTTACTCAAACATGTGATCGGGAAGGAGGGGGAGCTTCAGTAAAACGACATCCTCCAAATCAAAGATTTCAGAGGAAATAAAAAAGTAAACTAAAAGGCAAATGCAGATAATCCAATAAGACCAGGAAAAAACACCTGAAGCACATTTAGATCATTGTCAGCTTTTACCATGAAAGTAAGCAAACCAAAAAGTGTTCAGAGAAATCACAGCTCAGCTTGCTAAAAACGCCCTCCTGGGCTCCCCTGTTTATATTTAAGAGAAACCAACAGGGTTTTTAAAAGAATTAAGACTTTAATTAATTGAGAGGCATGAAATAAATGCATTTCTCTTACTTGTGCCATTCAAGAGTCATGACGAACAACTTTTTTTAAAAAAGATGTATATCCTCAACTTTTATCAAGTCCAAACAGACTGGGAAATGAACAGGGGGGGAAAGCAGATAATACACTCAAGAATGAAAATTAGTAAAAACAAAGTGTGCACCATCACAGACGAAAACCCTGTCTAAAACGTCAAATTAGGGCACCATTTTTCACAACCCCAAACTGCTTTAATTTTCCCAGTCAAAACCCTTATTTGCTATAGCTACAAAAAGTAGTACCTATAGCCTAAAACCGGAGAAGGCAATGGCACCCCACTCCAGTACTCTTGCCTGGAAAATCCCATGGATGGAGGAGCCTGGTAGGCTGCAGTCCATGGGGTCGCTAAGGGTCGGACACGACTGAGGGACTTCACTTTCACTTTTCACTTTCATGCACTGGAGAAGGAAATGGCAACCCACTCCAGTGTTCTTGCCTGGAGAATCCCAGGGACGGGGGAGCCTGGTGGGCTGCCATCTGTGGGGTCGCACAGAGTCAGACACAACTGAAGTGACTTAGCAGCAGCAGCAGCATAGCCTAAAACTGAACATGTTTTTTTGTGATCTGTTACTTCAATACACATAAAGGAACTTTTATGATTATCAACAGAACTAAAAAGTTGGGACACCCTTGGTGGTCCAGTGGTTAAGAATCCGCCTGCCAATGCAGGGAACACAGGTTCGATCTCTGGTCTGAGAAGATTCCACATGCCGAGGAGCAGCGAAGCCTGTGCACCACAACCTCTGAGCCCACGCCGTAGAACCCATGCTCCACAACAAGAGAAGCCATGGCAGTGAGAATCCTGCATACCACAACTAGAGAAAGCCTGCATGCAGCGATGAAGACCCAGTATGGACAAAAATAAGTACATAATCTTTTAAAAGAAATAAAAAGTTGTATTTAATTCATAGAAGAGGAAACAATTAGATATGTAATGTCTTCATCTGTACAAATCCATAGTCTCTCCAAGCAGAACACGAGAAGGAAATTATTATGCTTGAATTTCATCCAACTCACAGTCGTACTCCAATTTTCTAACTTAATTAAAACTGGCAGTTTTACTGGGAGGAATCAAATTTCAATCAAATGGGTATGTCATCTTTTTTTTTTTTTTAAGAAAAATCAAAAGAAAAATCAAGATCTCCCATGCAAAGGATTAACAGAGCTTTGATTAGAACTGAGAGCCACAAGTTAAACAGGTGTTTTGAATTACCACTTTTATTAAAACACAATCCTTTACATGAAGCTCACTGGATTTTCTTTTATTAGTTCTAGAATACTGAAAGAAAATGTTTGCTTGGCTTAACACAATGGGGACTCATAAATCATGGAAGAATGATGACGATGCTACCTCTGGGAAATTCATGAGTTCGGTCTCTCCCCGGATAGCAGCACTAGGTATTTTAGGACCAAAAGAAGCCTTGGCAACAATCAAGAGCTCTTTCTACAGACACAAGAGCATCCCAGTCTGGGGGTGGGGCAAAATGAGATTCATCCTGTAGATCTGTCAGCTTGTTGGCCAATACGTCTTTTTCTTGGGAATAAAAAATTACACTGAAAGGGTTTAAGGGGCAGCCGAATTGGCTGGCAGGATGGCAGCTGTGGGGGGCAGATAGGGACCCCCTACCCCACAAAGGGCCCCAGGAGTGGATTACGCTGATGCTGTGTAATAAGGCAGTGCTCCCAGTGACCTGGGCTCCCCCTTGGGGACTTGCCAGCCCTCTTCATGGAGTTCTGCTGAAAAAGACAATTATGGGCACATCCTAATATTCAGGCTTCTTGCTAGATCCAATTTATTTACCTTCTTCTCAGCCTGTGGGAAAATGGAATCTAGACCCCAGTGATTGAAACTAAGTTGCTTAAACGCGGCTTGGTTTTGTATTCCCTAATGCAAAGTGGAAACAAAGTGCGGCTGAGATAGAGGATAAGCAGTTGTACTTAGATGAAAGAGAATGATATTGAATACTCGATATAAACGTGTAGGGAAGATGTGGAGCCCAATGCGATCTAGGGAAAAATGAACAAGCAAAACGGCAATACACAGCTCCAAGAAGCAAGAGAAAGATTTGGGGGAAAAAAAGACATAATATGTTTCACATTCCATTTTGAAAAAATATTTTAAAACCTCTTCTATGATCGAACCTCATCAATAAATAAGTGGAACATATGCTTGTAGGACAGCAGTGCTTTTAAAATTTATCATCAAATCTTATGGTAAAGTTTATTATGTTCTATGACAAATAATGCTGCAGGCAGAAAGGCAGTTTTAGACTCGGAGGGTACCCAGTACCCTGCAAGACCCCCTTATCCACCCTTCCACCTCATTTTATAAATGAAACAACAGGCTCAGGGCATCAGTGGGAAAGCTGGGAGAAAGAGGCCTTCCCCCAGAGGCTCCCGCTGCCCAGAGGCCTCTGGTTTTGCCTACAGCCCTTTTGAAGTGGTCCTGAGATTACCAAGGCCATTCTATCACAACACAGTCTGTCTCAGAAATGGATCCTCAGAGATCACATTAAGGTGGTGACATTGGCATTAACAGTGAGGATGTTCTCATCCATTAAAAGAATGGATGTTCTCGTCCAGAGATCTCACATTTACTCATTTAATGCACACTCAGCCCTCTCTTTTGAATGCCCTGCTCACCACTCACATCCCTCTCCATACCCACTTGGGTTATCCCAGGAGTAAGGATTCTACATCTCTCTGTACTCAGTCACTCAGTCGTGTCCGACTCTTTGAGACCCCCATGGACTGTGGCCCACCAGGCTCCTCTGTCCATGGGATTCTCCAGGCAAGAATACTGGAGAGGATTGCCATTTCCTCCCCCTGGGGATCTTCCTGACCCAGGGATCGAACCCACATCTCCTGTGTCCCCTGCATTGGCAGGCAGGTTCTTTATCACTGAGTCACCTGGGGAGCCCAGGAGTCTATACACTGGGACCCTACTCCCTGGTCATCAGAGTTCTCTACTCCCTTCCAAAGCTGCCCCGTCCAGGGCTGGCCCCAGCCCCACGCAGGTGCAATGAATCTTCTTTTCTGAGTTGGACTGGGTACCTTCACCCTGGCCTCTCCCCACAGCTGATGATAAGATATAATGGATGGAGGCCATCATCATCCTCCACAATCTGGCCTGGAGGAGGCTGAAGCAGAAGATGAAACAGCTCCTCACAGTGAGGGCAGCGCTGGTCCCCAGAAAGCACCCTAGTATCCTGGCGATGAAGCCCTCTTTCTGCTCAGCTAGAACAGGGTAAGCTGGGTATAATATTTAGGGAAATCAATAATCCAGGTAAAACGCTTTTAATTTCATGATCAACTCCCCTCGGAAATCGATAGCCCTGACAGAGCACAGCAGATCAACAAACAGGACACATCTGAAAGCCAGCTGTCCATAGGCGATATGAAGAAACTACTTCTCTGTTTTCTGCAGGCTGGCTCTTGGGTCATGCATGAGGCCCCATCTCTGGGGTCACGACATTTCTCTCAGTGAAGACAGAGAGAAGGCCTGTCTCCAAATGTAGCTGGAGAAAGAGCCAAGAGAAGGGAGGGTTAAGCTTTTCTTGGAGTTCCAATTCTATTCTTACTTTTAAAATAATTTGACAAACAACAAGGTCCTACTGTATGGCACAGGATAAGATAAAGAATATATATACGTGTGTGTGTGTGTGTGTAACTGAGTCACTTTGCTGTACAGAGGAGATGAACACAACCTTGTAAATCTACTTCAATACAATTTTTTTTAATTAAAAAAAATAATTCAGACGGTCTGACATTGTGTTTTTATTCTTCTACCTCACACAAAAGAATTTAACTAAGAACTGTATTTTGCTTGCATTTTGCTTCTAGGTATCATTCATTCATTTAATAGGTGGTGGGTTAAGTACACACATTTTTCTTACAAACAGCCTTGGGCTCTGAGAGACAGGAAGCAGAGGAGTTTGGATGGCAGGAAATCAAGACCACCCTTACTTCTGCTGAGAACAATTGTTGAGAATGCCATCTGTTTATCAGAGTAAAAGCTACCATCTCTACACTGAGTTTCTAACTTATGGGGGACATGTTTTCCTCCCCTTTTGAACCCGGGGAGAGGTGGGAGCCAACACAGTCTCCCTAGAAGAATCTCCAGGAAGCTACTCGTTACAACCCACCCTGCAGAGTGAGGACCAACCCCAGGGTTAGATGCACGCGTCAAAGAAAGATGAGGATTATCTAGCAAGATCATTCTCAAGATATATTGGCTGATATATTCCTTAACTACTGCCTTCAATGTATATAGACTGAGTCTCCTTATAGAAAAGAATCAGCAGGAGAAAAAAAAGGGGTGAAAGTTGACCAAGTTGTCAACTCGGCTGACCCTCACAAATGTTTTCTCTCCTTAAAATAAATGAGCAATATTGTAATATTGTTGACTTTCACTACAATGTTTGAAAAAACATTGTATCCAGGATCAAAACCCACTTTCTAAAGAGGCTCCATGGCTCTCTGGCAAAAGCAGAATTACAAAAATACAAGATCTTGGGAATTCCCTGATGGTCCAGTGGTTAGGACTCTAAGGTTTCACTGCTGAGGGCTCTGGTTCAATCCCTGGTTAGGGAACTAACACTCCACAAGCCTCCCGGCCTGGGCGAAATAAATAAATAAACGAACATACACAAAACACAAGGTTTCATAACTGCCAGCATCATTATTATTCTCACTGTTTCCCAAACTCTGAGAGGGTGCATGTGTGTCCACAAATGCCTGCCACTCAGCAGCACCCACAGGGAGGGAGAGTCACATTCTAAATAATCTAGATAATTATTCTATTCCAGATAATTCAGTGTCTAAACGCTGTGTGTGTCTTCCCGTTTGGTCATAAAGTAGAGGTGCCATTATACCGCGCAAGGGTTTGGGAAGGAGACAGAGGCAGGGACACAGACAAGAAAATGAAAGAAACATCAGGAGGTTTTCCTTAGAGACAAACAAGCACTCCTGAGATTTCATGTTCGAGACATCCCCTCTCAAACCCCACCTGAGACCCACCTGATCTAGACAATGTGAAGGACGATAACAGAAACAAAAAAATGGCAAGTATTCAGTGTGTCTTCAACTGTAGGGGAAAAAAAAAATGAAGTGACTGGTATGAGAATGGTTCTTCCCACAATCAGCCATTGCATCTGCATTCCAAGTAACCAGGGAACTGCCCTGAAAAGTCACGGAAGACGGGATTGTGAAGACTTTCTGTGCATCGGGTCTCTGGAGGAAGTTGGCAAATTAAGCCACAATGAGTAACCGTATGAAAATATGCCACTGACAACAAGTATATGTGGAGTGACCCTCTGGGATTTTGTGCAATAAATCCTCCACTGAGTAGTACGGGAAAGTCAGCCCTGGAAACGGAGGGCTGAGAACAACAAAACAAAAACAATGTGAGAAAAATAATTAAGAATTATTTATGTTCCAAGAAAAACATTTAGGAGGTAAAAATAAAATATCAAGGGGAACATTTCAACCATATCTTTTATTCATGGTGAATCATTCTTATCTAAAAACCCTCCCGAATCCCTTCCTACATTTACCCATCTTCCAAGGGTAGTCAAATTTGATCTCTTCCCCCTAAGTGCCATCCTGGGATGTCCCAGTCTGACATCTTTCTGCCAGTTACTGAGCCTCTGCAGGATATTAACAGACCCTTCTGTGTGTTTATAGATACAGTTTTCTTTCTCTTTCTCTGCAAAGGCTGTATCTTAAAATAGACTACGTAAAGTAAAAAGAAAAAAAAATTAGGCAACAAATAATGAGTGATACTATGTATAGAAAATACTCAGACGGCACAACAACTAACACTCATTTAATTAAGGGGTAAATCAACATAATGCATCTGTATGCTGTCTCTGTGCTGTTACCCAACATTAAACGGCCCTTAGGTTATTTCTGGGCTTCCCAGGTGGCACCAGTGGTAAAGAACCTGCCTGCCAATGCAGGAGACATAAGAGACATGGGTTCAATCCCTGGGTCAGGAAGATCCCCTGGAGAAGAGAATGGCAACCCACTCCAGTATTCTTGCCTGGAAAATCCCATGGTAAGAGGAGTGTGGTGGGCTACAGTCCATAGGGTCGCCGAGTCAGACACGACTGAAGCAACTTAGCATGCATGCAAGCATGCAGATTATTACTGTATCAACGAAGAGGAAAAGTAATAGCACAGAAATTTCTTCCATGGAACAGCTTCTTTTCATTATTCCTCTCATTCAAATTTTTATGAATATCTTTGAAAATCTTTAACCACTTGTTCCAGACAATGAACTCTCTGCCTTTTCTGAGTATTTTCCCCACAGATTGAAAAACACTCATTAATTTGGGTTGATTCTTTTCTTTCATACATCTCTCAGGGTTTATGGGAGGGGACCCTGAAACACGTATCTGTTGTTTTTTTTGTTTGTTTCCAGTGCAGTTTATCTCCAGGAAGAACAGAAAACTGATTAACCACAATCAAATATTACAAAAATCTCTTGCTCTTTGTGGTCTGAAACAGGCGTGTTTTCTCCCCACGCTTCAAGGCAACAAATATAATTGAATGTAATGATTTAAAACCTACTCCAAGACTAACTAGCAAGAAGTGCTTCTGCCAGACCACAATGTCTATGAGAGATGAATGTAGCCAATAAAAGCTGGAGATACGCATTCCTAAAATCAGAAAGCAGAGAGTTGTTTCTGATCATGAGAATGTAGCCCAGAGATATTTGCTTGGGGGCAACAAGCACATTTTTGATATTAATACCTTACCATCAAGAAGCACTCGATCTGACTTCCCTCAAAAGTCTCATTTTTACATGTCAGAAAGCCCTGATTTAAAAAGAAAAAACACTAACAGAGGTACTGGAATATTTTCATTCATAGCGCTAATTGGAGTTTAGCTTATATGTCATTCATTTTTTTCAGAAAATTTCTCCAGAAATTCTTGCAAATGTGAGATTGAGCATGCATGCATTTGTTTAATGGATTCTCTAGAAGGCTTTGCCAAATTCTAAATGTTCCAACATGCATTTATTCACCAGTTATCAAGCAACTTATGAATAATTTAACATTTTCCCGTATTCTACTATCAGATGAATCTAAGATGTCTCTAAGTTTCTTTCTCCTTTGACTATAATTTTTTGATTCAAGAAAAGTTTCTTTGTTAGGTGCACATTTTGAAAATATTAACTTGGCTATCAAATGATTCATGCTCCACATAAAAAGGCCAGTGACAGGAGTCACTGTTGAATGCGAGAAAATATTCTGAGCCCAAATACGAGCCAAATTGCCATTTCTTTTCTACGCAAGTGCCATGTTGCGTCTGGTACCTTGTCTGGCCAGGGACCCCGTGGCTATACAAGAGAACAGAGGATTAACTTGATCAGAGGAACAAAACATGACCCCTTATGCAGTGTAGGAGGGAGGGCTGGCCCAGAACAAGATGCTTAAGTAGATCTCTTCTTCGGCAACGGACCACCAGTCTCTTCTCTTCTGTGTTTCCCTTAAGGTCATTTACACCACCCTCCCCTCCCACCTGGTCACAAAAGGTCCCCAGCATTGGCTGCAGGAAACCGAAAAGAGCACCCCCGGTGTCACTTTAAGTTATCCCTTGGGGACTTCTCAGGTGACAGATATCTGACCTGATGATCCAGCGGAGGAAATTTATTAGTGGGTGTCAATGTTTGGCTGTCGGGTCACTCTTTTTTTTTTTTCAGCCTCAGTTTTCTCAACTATAAAATGGAAATAGGCACCGTGATATATCAGGACACACTGTAACAGTGATCTATCAGTGTGAGGCCATATTTGAGCTGGATTTTGTTAATAATCTGGATTTCTGGTCTCAAAAGTATAGTCTCTTATTTAGGTATGTGACTTATGGTATGCTATGAAAAAGAGAAAGATAAATACCATATGATATCACTTATTTGTGCAATCTAAATATGGGATGAACAAATTTATCTATGAAACAGAAAGAGACTCACAGAGAGAACAGATTTGTGGTTGCCAAGGGCAGGGTTAGGGAGGGATGGACTGGGAGTCTGGGGTTATTACACACAGAATAGACAAACAACAAGGGCCTGCTGCAGAACACAGGGCACTGTTTCAATATCCTGTGATAATCCATAAAGGACGAAAATATGAAAAAGAATGTATGTATGTATGTATACACACACACATACATATATATTTATAACTGAACCACTTTGCTGTACAGCAGAAATTAACACAACATTGTAAATCAACTATACTCCAATAAAAATTTTGTTTTAGAAAAGAAAAAGTCAATTACTGTGTCTAAGTTCAGTCTTAACTCAGGTTATATGTATCATGTGCAACACAGGGAAATGGAAAATGATATTTGGTTCAATGAACAATGAACAAATAATTCTCAGTGGAAAATGCTGCTCTGTGCCTTACTTCAATGCTGCTTTAAAATGTTGATGAGAAAGGCCATGCCTGGGGGTATGAATCTTACTGGATGTGAATGAAAGTCAGGGCAACTCCAAGGATAAATCTGAGGAGCAAAAACAGATAAGAAGGTATGGAAAGGGAGGTGCATCCTCCCTCTGGCCTCAGACATGGGGGAGAGAAGGAGAGGAAGGCAGGCAGATGATATCCTGCAAAGCAAAGCCACTTCCTCTTTGTTCTCCCCACCCAGTCACAGTGAGGGGGTCCCCTGAGACACTGAGCCAGGCTGATGGAGAAAACTGACTCTCAAACTTCTAACTCCTGTCTTCTCTGCACTGGCCAGAGTCACTGGGGAGGTGAGCTGTTAGCACCAACACACTCCGGGTTCCATCCACTGATCTTCATCTTTTCTCAGTGGCTCAGTTCAGCAGATAAACTGCATGCTGCCCTGAGACAGAGAGAAAAGGGCAAGATACTGTGTGCCCATCAGCAGCTGCTAACATCCAGTGGTCAGAGATGGGCTGAGGGTAAACCTGCACGGACACCTCCTGGGTCGGCTTAAAGAGTCCTGTTGGGAGGCAGTGCTCTGAGATTCCCACAGCTGCTCCAACAGATATCAGTGTGACACTCCCAAAGTTAGTGGAGACTTTGGTAAAAGTCTGCAATCTGAATAACTGTAGGTGAGAATGATATGTAGGTCAGTATTAATGCCAAGACCAATCAGCTGTAGCCTCTAAAGTGACTGTACATTCTGTACAGGGAGGGTTTTTGGCAAGCGCATCAGTGTCCCTTCTTGCCAAGGGCCATAGATTTTAATAATGGGGAAGAAAGGAAATCCCCCAGCTAGGGGGTTCTGGAATGGTAAATGACTTTCTGCTGGGCAAAGATGCCCAAGGCCATCCTATTTCCAATTTAATTTTGGAAAACAGATGTTTCAGTAAATTTTTCAGGAAAATTTAATCTCATAATTATTTCCAGAAATGCCATGAAAACGTTTCTGAAGGATGAAAATGATTTTATTTCCTCAAGGTCAGCCGGTCAGTCACTCAGCACTTCTTGAACTTCCCGTAGGAGAAACATCAACCATTAAGGAAATGGAAAACACAGCCCTTGCTTTCCAAGAATTTACAGTGTGAAGGTGAGGGGGAAAAAAATGGAGAAATGCAGAGCCTTAGAGTGGCCAAATGATTCCAATCACAAAGTATAAAAACTTACAGATTAGAGAATTCTATTAACAGCTACAAAGGGCTTCTCTGATGGCTCAGTGGTAAAGAATCTGCCGGCCAATGCAGGAGACTCGGGTTCAATTCTTGGGTGGAGAAGATCCCCTGGAGGAGGAAATGGCAACCCACTCCAGTATTCTTGCCTGGGAAATCCCATGGACAGAGGTGCCTGGTGGGCTACAGTCCATAGGGTTGCCAAACAGTCAGATACGACTTAGCGAATAAACAACAAGTAACAACTACCCCTGTGAAAGGCATTCTCGACATGGACTAAGATTTTAGAATTTAAAAGGTGGTGGTCTCTTTGCTGTACAATAGAAACGCAACACTGTAAAGCAACTATACTCCAGTAAAACTTTTTTTAAAAATTAAATTTATGAAAAAATGAAAAAAATCGGTACAACCTCTATGGAGGCAATTGAGCAACATTTATGAAATTTATAAAAATTACATGTGCACCAACAGCTCACATATGATTTTATTTCTATGAAATGTCCAGAATGTCAAATCCATAGAGACAGAAAACAGAGTGGTTAGTTGTCAGGGGCTGAGGGAAATGATGGCTTACTGGATATAGTCTTATTTGGGAGTGATGAAAAAATTTTAGAACTAAACAGAAGTGTTGTTTGTATAACATTGTGAATACACTAAATGCCACTGAATTGCATACTGTGAAATGACTAATTTTATGTTTTGTGAATTTCACCTTAATAAAAAAAAAAATTTGATTTAACGAGAACAACAAGAACAAAAGGATGGTGGGAGGGAAGATGGTTTAGCTAGACTGAACAAAACTAATTCAGCTGTCTCTGAGAAGCAAAGCCTTCAAAGAAAGGTAAGTTATAAAGAGATGCAAGGGTGGGCATCATGTAATTTCCCACAAAGAATCCGGTCCTGCTGTTGGTGAGATGAAGGCATTCCCCAAAGTCTGAATCAGCCCAGTGTCACAGAAAGTAAAGTGATCTGGAGCCACATAGTTGCTCAGTCGTGTCCGACTCTTTGCGACCCCGTGGACTGCAGCCCACCAGGCTCCTCTGTCCATGAGATTTTCCAGGCAAGGATACTGGAGTGGGTTGCCATTTCCTTCTCCAAGGGATCTTCCCAACCCAGGGATCGAACCCGGGTCTCGTGCACTGCAGGCAGATCCTTTACCGACTGAGCTACAAGGGAAGCCCCTAGGTAATTCCAGGAGGGTGCAAACCCCTTGACCCTCTCCTCACACTTTGAAATAGGGGTTAGAACTCCATCCAGCTATTTCACAAAGTATCTGATGTGCTGTGTGAGACTGTTTTGAAAACTAGGAAAGGTTAAGCCTGTGACACTTCAAATTAAAGCCAAAGAGGAAGGATCTGGCAGGAGTGGGTCTGGAGCTTCACTGAGGAAAAGGCAGGGGAAAGAAATGAGTGGATGAAGGAAAAAGTACCTCCTGAGAAGGAGGAGATGCGGCACATGCAAGGTAAGTGATGGAGGTCTTGGGGAACTACCAGGTGTAAAAATAATCAGACCCAACACTGAGGAAAAGACCTGATGCTGAGAAAGACTGAGGGCAACAGAAGGGGACAACAGAGGATGAGATGGTTGGATGGCATCACTCAGTCAATGGACATGAATTTGGGCAAACTCTAGGAGATAGTGAAGGACAGGGAAGCCTGGCGTGCTGCAGTCCATGGGGTCGAAAAGAGTCGGACATGACTTGGTAACTGAATAACAACACTGAGGAAGCAGAGCTTCCTAGGTTTCTAGGGGAAGAGTTCTTAAGCCAATGGGGCAGGCACTGTCCGCTAACACTGCACCTGTGTCTGCACACCTGGACAGTATCCTCCAGGCTGGAGCCCCTCACGGACTGGAGGGCCTGCCTGTGACCACTGCCCTGAATTTGACAACCACGGTGGTTCCTGCTCTACCTCTGCAGAAGCCTGATGCTCCATGTTTTCAGACGCCACCACCATCTCGACTTAGCTGATCAGTTCACAGCTGTGTAGTCTATTTTATTTGTTTTGACAATACAGGGGGCTCTCAAGGACAGAGGCAACCACATACCATTGTGATGGATTTCTTCTAGGTTTTTTGGTTTCAGTAGTTTGCAGATGGCTGATTCCCTGCAGTAAACCATTCTGCAGCCTACTTTTTCTCCTTTAAAAATTCTTCAAAATAGGGGACTTCCCTGGTGGTCCAGTGGTTAAGAATCCACCTTGCAATACAGGGAATACGGGTCCAGGGAACCGAGATCCCACACACCTTGGAGCAACTAAGCCTGTGTACAGCAACTACTGGGCCCTTGAGCCATAATTAGAGAGTCTGTGCGCCACAAGGAAAAGATCTTCCATGCCACAACTAAGACCCGAGGTAGCCAAATTAAAAAAAAAAAAAAAAAATCTTCAAAATATTTTGGTGCATAGGTACTCAGAAAGGTAAGCATGACTAGATGGCTAGAAAATATTCTAACATGCATCTGAACCATAACTCATTATTTTTTCCTTTCTCAAAAAAATAGTGTTGATCCTTGTGTTTTGTCACACCCATGCTTTGCTCAGGTGGAAGGTTTGGTTTCTCGGTCCTTTTATCAGGCTAAGGGCTGGGTTTGTTACGGAGTGTTGCCTGGTTCCACTGGAGACTTGCAAAGGACTGGCAGGGACACCATCAGTTCTGACAATATGAACATCCCTGCCATCGGCCTCATCAGAGTCTTGGGAGAGTCACACCAAGAATCCTGCCCATCCTAAGGACCAAGTTCACGTGCATCTGCTCTAAGAAGCTCTCTTGCCCTCATCACTGAAGCCCTCACTTTGTGCTACTCTCAACTTCTATAGCACATTTAATGAAATAATGACAGAACCACCCCTAACTGTTCAATGTCATGTTATTTTTCTTTTCCTCTTGGATTAGTCCTGTCCCCTAGTGATGAACACCTGCTGTTCTCACCACTCTGCATCTATTCAGCTCCTGGTGACAACGTCCCGTGTCCTTACCTAGGGAAACCAGCCCCTTTCTGATTCCCAGCCCAGCCTGGGAAGTGGAACACGTGAACTCCATCAGGGTCAGAAACAGGACTCAGTCTGAACCAGTGACAGTCAGGCCCAAGACTTTGATTCAAACTTGTATTAAGGTAAGAGACACTTTCCTGCTGGATTCAATGATGAAAAATGTAGAGCTGGAGTAATTCAAGCTATCTTGCCACCACGAGGGTGAAGATAAAGCAAACGCCAAGCGAGTGACATTGAGACAAGAAGGAAATGGCAGGGAATGGTAAACCCTGGGAACCTTGAGGTTGAATGACACCTGGATTTTGTATATGTGGGTCAGTAAGTTCCATTCTTGATCAAGCCAACTTGAGCTATTAAAATCAATCTTGAGTCCTAAATGATTTACCAATTGGATTTTAAACTCCCTGAGCCCAAATAAGTGTCCTTTGGTTACCAACAATATCAAGAATGGTGTTCGATGTTTAATGTACACATTAGGATCATGTTTTATTTTGCTTTGTTTCTGTCCTAGCACGTAATACGCGGTGGGCGCATCAAACATCTGTTTGTTACTTTTCAGAACTCAGGCTTCCAAATGGAATGAGACACTCTCCTAAGTATCATTCCCATCGCAGGCTGCTGGTGGAGACAATGCTGATGGTAATGCTGGGCTTCCTGTCCTCTGCCCGTCCCTCTGGACATCCAGGAAGAACAGGTGAGAATAACCCCAAATCACTTAGGGCGATGAGTGATTTTTTAGGAACACAGCACCAGTCTTCCACCAACACCTCCAAATTTCAATGGACTAATATTTGCCTTTTCAAGGATCTTTTTTAATTTTCTTTTTTACTTTTGTGTGGCTATAACAATTCCTCCAAGAGCAATTTCTCTCTTCACCAGAAGGATTCCAAAAGGATGTCTTTATTATTATTATTATTATTATTATTATTTTTATTATTATTGGCCACTCCACTTTCAGGATCTTAGTTCCCAGAGAAAGGAACCCACATCCTAGGCAGTGAGAGCATGGACTCCTAACCACTGGACCACCAGGAAATTCCCTCAAAATACTGACTTTAATCTCCACACTCCAAAGCAAAGAAAAAGGCCCATCACATCACTGAAAAGACTATTTTTACAGAAACAAAACCAAAAAAGGCTAAAAACTAAAACTAATTTAGAGTCTACAGTGCTAAACATTGTGTCCTTCTTCGTTTCTTTTTTTTTGTTGTGGAAGGAACACATAACATGAGATCTACCCAATTTTTAAGTGTACAACACAGTATCACTAATTTACAGGCACAGTGGTGTACAACAGATCTCTAGAACTAAATCATCCTGTTCTTTGTTCTTTATGTAAATGTGTTCTAACAGAATATACCCACCAAGGAAAAGAAGACTTGAATATTGGAAATGTGTTCTTTACCGCATATGACTCTTTGAAAGGTATATAGCATAGCTGGCCTGTCAACCTGCAGAGCTAAAAGCCTAGGCATGAGATTGGAGAGAGTAGATGGAAATATTACTATTACTACGTTTTTATTTTTCTTTTTGGTCTGTGTCCAGTCTTAGTTGCGGTATGCAGGATCTTTAGACTCTCTAGTTATGGACCTCAGGCTCAGCAATTTTGGCCCAAGTGTGAGCTTAGTTTCTCCAGAGCATGTAGGATCTTAATTCCCTGACCAGGGATCAAACCTGCATCCTCTGCATTGCAAGGAGGACTCTTAACCCCTGGACCACCGGGGAAGGCCCACTATGACTTTTTAAATGCCTGCAATCATGCTAACTTTCAGAACCAGTATCTTTTTCTTTTCTTTGATGGATATAAGCTGATGTGCATGCTAAGTTGCTTCAGTCATGTCTGAATCTTTGCAACCCTATGGACCATAGCCTGCCAGGCTCCTCTGTCCATGGGATTCTCCAGGCAAGAATCCTGGAATGAGTTGCCATGCCCTCCTCCAGGGAATCTTCCCGACCCAGGGATTGGAACCCATATCTCTTACGTCTCCTCCATTGGCGGGCAAGGTTCTTTACCACTAGTGCCACCTGGCAAGTCCCATAAGCTGGTACTGCTAGGAAATCATTTTCAAATGGACTTACAAAAGAGATCAACTTATTTTGGGGGTTACAAACCATCCTGAGGTCAGTACTACAAAAATATGTGGCACCAAAAGTACAGACAGAAAAAGAAACATGTAATTGTTTTCTAAGCAATCAGCTATGAGTGAAATGCAAAAATATCGATACTTGACTCACCCCAGAGGGAAACTGTTTTCTGTCAACGTTTGTTTATTTTTTCAGAACTAGACTTTCAAAGGTTTGCTCTAAGTTGAACACGTGGCAACAAAATGTCATGCCACAATATAAATCATTTTAGAAAAATATTGCCAATTAAAAAATGCAACAAGTTCTGAAAAATAACTCCAAGTGTTGAATGTGGCATAAAGTGCAAGGAAAGATTTTCTTTCTTCCTGGAAGGAATTGCAACAAAATACCATCATTAACACTTGAAGTCCATGCTCTGGCAGAGAAATCAGCCATGGTGCATTCACGTTTTGCATGCAAATAGGAATCTGAGAACTTTATAAAATTTATGTTGAACGGAAGAAAAACAAGGATAGTTGGTTCAAACCACAGAAAGGTCAAAATACAGTGAGACAGATAAAATAACTCAAATTCAAGAACCACAATTAGAAGAAATTCCATACCTATCTGTTTAAAAAAAGAGAGAGAGAGAAGCTTCTTTCAGTAGATTTTTTACCAACTCTCCTCTATCTCATCAACCCACAGGGGTTATATAGTTGCTGTGTAGCAAAAGATCTCAAAGGAATGCAAATGAGAATGTCTTCCTTTTAAATTAACTCTAAGCCGCTATCCTAAACCCAGTAATATCGTAGGCATTTTACATATATTATCTCATAATGTCTGTGGAACAATTCCATTAGATATGAATTTTTATCTCCATTTGAAAGAAGAGGAAATCCAGTTCAGAAAAGATAAATAACTCGCCCAAGATCACAAGGTCGTATTTAATCCTGCAACAAAACCCATAGCTCTTCGGGTCCTTTTGATAAGGGCTCCAGAAGGCCCCGGAGCAGCTCCCCAGGCTCCCGGAGGCTGCCTGGGGCAGCTCAGTGCTGTGGAATGTGCACCAACCAGAATATCAGAGATCTGGAGAGGGCCAGACACGCCACCAGCCCTCACCAGCCCTCGGGCCTCTGCTCCCAAGGAGGCTGGGCTGGGTGAGTCCTGGCTCCTTCTCATTCTAACAGCTGAATTCAGTTTGAGAAATCTAGTTTCAACCAGGGTGTCCATGATTTCTTTTTCTTTTCTTAAGCATATGTCACCCAATATGCACGTGCACTAAGTCGTTTCAGTCGTGTCTGACTCTTTGCGACCCCATGGACTGTAGCCGGCTACGCTCCTCTGTCCATGGGATTCTCCAGGCAAGAATACTGGAGTGGGTTGCCATGCCCTTCTCCAGGGGATCTTCCTGATCCTGGGATCGAACCCATGTCTCCTGTGGCTCCTGCATTGCAATCAGATTCTTTAGTGCTGGCCACCAGGGAAGCCCATAACTGATATACTCACATATAATACATGTCACTCTACACCTTTTAGCCACAAAATAATTCAATTACGGACAAATTGGACAGAAAACCATGACAGACAGATCTATTAGGGATCTTTCTAGAAGCTGCTTTCATGTGATGTGCTGTGGTAGAGCTGGTGATCTCATGCAGCTGAACCATCCCATGTCTTCCGAAGCTCACCCTCCCAGCCCACACACTTCCCACCCACAGCAGAGCTCAGCCCATCCCAGCTGCAAAGTGCACATGCTGCGTCCTTATCATACCTCACAAGCTTTGCTGTTTCCATGACTGTCTGCCCTGCAAGATGTGGGCTCCTTGACGGCATGAACACGGTCTCACTTATCCCTACATTCTCAGCACCCACTCCTTGCTACAATGCTGGGCACATAATCAGTGTTCAATAAATGTTCACCTGAATATTCAATTTTCTTTTTTAAGACAGACAGGAAGGCAGATGCGAGAAAAGAATCTAAGTGATCTATATGCTTTATGACTCACAGGATCCTATTCAACCCACACTGAATATAGGCCTGCCTCATTTTGCACAAAAGACCTATTCCTGAAAGTAAGGAGATTTATACCTTGAACTCATCTTGCTAATGATTTCCAAGAATTTTAATCTTAATTTCAGACAGCATTTCCTTACATTTTTCTATAATAATCTGGACATTCTCCAATCTCCTGACAGCAATAAACATTTAAATATACTTGATGGCCTCTATAATTCAAGAAAATTTGCAGGATTTTTTTAAAGCAAAAAACATGCCATAGAGTCTGGACACCAATGTCAGTTAATCTACACTGTTAATGACTTGAGTGTTTTATACAACTTAGGTTTTATACAACCCTTTATTTATGTCTCCAGTTGCAAACCACAACATGACAAAATCATTTGGTATGTGCAAGCACCTAAAATCAATCAGGTGGAGTTTTCCCATGAAAGATTCCTAGTTATTCTCCAAACTCATCTTTTTTTTAACTTCAATTTGTGTATATTAGGCTATACCTATCTGTATGGATGCTCTTAATACACGAGAACAAAGACAAGCAATGTCACCTGTTCTGAAGTGGGCTATGGAACCCCACTATCAAGGATACCCTCCCCTCTCCAGACACGCCCCATCCCAGAGGCAGAACCAATCAAGAAGCCTTCAGAAGAGGCCATTTTAATCCAAGTTTCAATCGGAAGGAAAGAGAGAGCAGACTATAACAGTGATGTGCCCTAACACTGGAAGAGCAGGGCTGATGATACAAATGAGGAAATGGAGGAGCAGTGCGCCTGGACAGTAAAGGGATTCCTTTGCAGAAAGGGGAAAATCCCACCAACAGGGTGAGGAGATCACAGCTGGACAAGAGCTCAAGGCTCACAGAATGCCCTCAGACACTCAGCCCTCTCTCTCTCTCCAGCTGCTCCCTTGCTGGTTTGCAAGCCACCAGCCCACTGCCCTTTGTATTCTAGAACACTTTTCTTTGCACCTCATTCTAATCATCTACATCAGTGGCCTAAATTGATGTGTGCTTTTTTAAAAAATTTTTTTTAATTAAAAAAAATGTTTCTTTTACCTTTTTATTTCATATTGGAGTACAGTTGATGAACACTGTAGTGACAGTTTCAGGTGTACAGCAAAGTGATTCAGTTACACATATACATGTATCTATTCTTTTTCAAATTCCTTCCCATTTCAGTTCAGTTGCTTAGTCGTGTCCAACTCTTTGGGACCCCATGGACTGCAGCACGCCAGGCTTCCCTGTCCATCACCAACTCCCAGAGCTTGCTCAAACTCATGTCCATTGAGTCGGTGATGCCATCCAACCATCTCATCCTCTGTTGTCCCCTGCTCCTCCTGCCTTCAATCTTTTCCAGCATCAGGGTCCTTTCTAATGAATCAGTTCTTCACATCAGGTGGCCAAAGTATTGGAGTTTCAGCTTCCCATTTAGGTTGCTACGTGACGTTGAGCAGAGTTGCCTGTGCTACACAGTAGGTCCTTGTTGGTTATCCATGTTAAATACAGCAGTGTGTATGTGTCCATCCCAAACTCAATAACTATCCCTCCCTTCACCCTCCTTTAATTTAAACCCTTAAGTTAAATTAAACCATAAGCTTTTAAATTAAACCATAAGCTCCTTGAAGGCAAAGAACTTGCTTTTTAGTGCTATTTTTCCCCTTCCTCGATATCTGGTAATAGGCAGTATGTACCCACCAAGTGCTGTCTGAATGAATCAGTCAATAAACAAGTGATATATATATATATATATATATTTGGTATTTCTGAGCAGATACTTGAAGCAGAATCTAGAGTGAGGACCAGAGAGAAGAGGCTGAAATGACAGAACTAGTCACAAGAGGAAAAGCACAGACGAACATTGGGGAAGATGAGGAAAGGGGATGGGATGTGGAAAGACTCCTGTGCAATTCAGTCAGAGGCCAGAATGGAGCTCATGGTGTATGAGAATAAAAATTCCTACTAACTGAGCTCCCCTGGTGGCTCAGTGGTGAAGAGTCCACCTGCCAGTGCAGGAGACACAGTTCGATCCCTGGTCCAGGAGGATGGCACATGCCGCTGAGCAGCTAAGCCTGTGCGCCACAACTACTAAGCCCTGTGCTCCAGAACCTGGGAGCAGCAACTACTGAGCCCACGTGCCCTAGAGCCCGTGCTCCGCTACTAGAGAAGCCACGGCAAAGAGAAGCCCGAGTACCGAAACGAGAGAGTAGCCTCCACTTGCCGCAACTAGAGGACAGGTCTCACATCAAAGAAGACCCAGCAGAGTCAAAAACGACAAATAAAATTAATTTTTAAAAAATTCCTTCACAGAAACAACAGCATCTGACTCTGAAAAGTTGGGCACTAGGCATGACAACAAGAAAACCCCAGTAAGTAACCATGTATTATACTGGAGGGAGCAGAAATGAAAATCGATCTAGGCTAGGCACCAGATCAATACTGGGTCAATATCAGGTCTGCACTACTTCTTATCTCCTCGTTCACACTTTCATTTTTATACACAGATGAAATTGTTTGATCTGGTTTTTCTATCAGACTGCATTGTTCCATCAGTTCTATCTCCTCTCTTCCCACACTCCAAACCCTTCCTTGTTCCACTTCTCTAAATATAACCCAGAGAACCAGGAGACTTTTGTAAGATCAGAAGGGTTCTCTCCGATTTGGGTTCAACACCTCAGTGAGATTCTGCCGAAGGATGAAGAGGATTTCTGAAATGTTATGCTACGAGGTTTCCAAAAGGCAACCTCAACTTGATACTTGTGAGCATGCCAGGAGATGCAGTTGAAAACATTTTGCATGTAATTAAGGATTCTGGCCTCCAGTGTTCATTCAGCTTTGCCCTTTAATATGCAAGGCACATCATCATTTATCCAGGGGAAAAATAAACTCCTGAGCTAGATTAAAATCTTATTTGACAAGATGTCAAGTCAAGTGATGTATAAAGAATCTTTGGTTGAGCTGATGACCACTTGAATGGCTTAGAAACGCACAGCGCCCCCACAAGAAATGGAGAAATAATAGTAACAGAGTAGGGGCTTCCCTGGTGGCTCAGACTGGAAAGAATCTGCCTGCACTGTGGGAGACCCAGGTTTGATTCCTGGATTGGGAAGATCTCCTAGAGAAGGGAATGGCAACCCACTCCAGTATTCTTGCCTGGAGAATTCCATGGACAGAGGAGCCTGGCAGGCTGCAGTCCATGGGGCTGCAAAGAGCACGGACACAACTGAGCGACTAACACAACACATTATCTGCACTCAGGTCGGGGGGTGGGGGAGGAGAAATGGCTAAAAGCCAGTGGCGGGGACATCTAATGACAGTGATTCAAATCTGACCATCTGACAATGCTAGGAATCTGCATGCTTGGACATGGGGTGTGAGGCACACATGGAGGAAGGTCTGGCATGAGTAGCACGGCCCACATGCGGTTCTCCAACATCCAGAAGACGTTATCCAGGATGAGGAGAGGAGGGGAGGAGCTGATAAACTCCAGTATTCAGGGATCAGCCTGTAATTAGGATGCATATTCTGTTAGTCCTACCAAAAGTACAGGATCACTGGTAGATTAACCACTCTAGATTTGGGTCAGCAGTAAATTGAGAGGATCCTGGCACTTATAGTTGGATGTAAGTCCTTGGCTTTCCAGTTAACGAGCTGCATGATCTCCAAGGACATATTTCTGAGCCAGTTTCTGCCAAGAGGTCTGTTTGTTGTGACTGTAACACAATAGTACGTGTTTAATATATATTTGCTAAGTTATTAAATAAAAGAATATTTAACTGAAATAATGTATACAAAGAACTAGCACACGGTGCTTAATAAATGTTTACTATTTTGACCTTCCTCTTCCCCTCTAACTTTGAACTCTGTTTATTTTCCATGTGGATTTCTGTTTGGTGTTTTCTTAATCTATCAAATGAACAAAGTCATTTTATTTTAATTATAAAAGTAATACATGTTCATTGTAGAAAGTGAACATATTACATATTATATTTGAAAACAGATATATATTTGTATGTAGGTACCCCATTTCATCAAAAGTTGGAGGTTATCTCAGAATGCTAAAAAAAAAAAAAAATACAAAGAGAAGAAGATAAAAATCACACATTCCATCATCCCAGGAATGTCATTATGTTTTGACATTTATTCCTCCAGACTTTTTTCCCAGGCAATGCTCTATAAATATATATATTATAAAAATGGAAATAATACTATATATTACTTTGCAATATTTTTTACTACTTTTCCGTATAAATACAGTTACATCATTAGTATTAATAAGACTCGATTGTATAGCCATATCATAATTTAACCATTCTTATTGTGCATTTATAATCTGCATAGTTGGCCATTATAAACAAAGCTGCATAATAAATATTACTGGACATGATGTTTTTTGAAAGATGTTTCTAGTTAGCTGAATAATGATAAATTCCTAGGAGTGGAATTACTGGGTCAGAGATAGGCATATTTTTGTGTATATATACAGTATATACTGGAGAAGGGCATGGCAACCCACTCCAGAATTCTTGCCTGGAGAATCCCCTGGACAGAGGAGCCTGGTGGGCTACTGTCCATAGGGTCGTGACGGACACAACTGAGCAACTACACACATACGCATTGTAGTTGAACACTTTCATGTTTATTGGTTATTTATGTTTCTTTATCCGTGGTTTTTCTTATTCATATTTATGTTATTTCCTACTGAATTTTTTTTCTTGATCACAGACACATAGAATAGTGTGCCTTTATGGCAGCCAAGCTTGCTCCATTTTTTCTTCTGATTTTACTATAATAAGCACTGATTATAAAACAGTTTCATTTTTATGTGGCTACATCCATCAGTCTTTCACCTTCTGTTTTTGGTTTGGTGTCTATGTGTTTTTAAACAAAAATTCTACAATTTTGAAATTTTTCCTTTTTAGTTTTTAATACTAATAATGTCACAGATCTAACACAAGAGGAAATAGCTTTATGATATATACAAATTACTATCCCAGGGCCACAGATTATTTTCATTTGTAAAGAAATGTATTTCTGCATTTCTTTGAAAGGCAGCACATTTCACTAAAGGTTTGGGGTTTATATTATAATTATAAAAACATAAAACTGAATATCAGACATCATTGTTCTTTTTTTCCTTAACACAAGAAGTTTTCTTTTTCTCCATATTATGGGGTTCTTGAAAAAATTCAAATAGAGAAAAATTAGGAAAAAACAGAAAAACATTACTATATTAATAATACCTAAGGTAACTGCCATTAATATTTTAAACATTTTTACATATATATCTTTATGCATATACTCAATACATTCATATAGAGACATATACATACATACACACACATATATGGGGCTTCCTTGTGGCTCAGCGATATAAAGAATCTGCCTGTCAGTGCAGGAGATGAGGGTTTGATCCCTGGGTCAGGAAGATCCCCTGGAGAAGGAAATGGCAACCCACTCCAGTATTCTTGCCTGGGAAATCCCATCAGAGGAGCCTGGGAGGCTACAGTCACAGGGTTGTAAAGAGTCGGACACAACTTAGCAAATAAACAACAACACGTATGTCTACTTTTACTTAAACAATTGACTCTGTACCTGTCTTCTCAGAAAAGAAAAAAAAAGAAAAACTTCACTTTATTCCCCTAACCTTCTGGCCCCTCCCAAAACTCACAGCCAATGTTGACAGCTTCGTTGGAAGATATGACAAAGCAAAGCAAAGCAGAGGGGAAAAAAAAAACAAAAACTTTTTTAAAGCAATGCAGAGAAATACTTTGTGTTTTGAAAATACAAACTCTTATTACATATACTTTGCTGACACTTCCGTTCCCTAAAACACATCACAGAGTTCACCCTACTGGTCGAACTCACTTTTAATAGCTGCCTAATATCCCAGAGTATGAATGTACTACAATTTATCTGGCCATTCCACTACTGAAGATTATTCACTTTTTGTTTCCAATATTTTAATACTGTATACACTGATGCCATAATGTATTTGATTTATAAAACCTTCCTACCCAGTGCTTTTATTTCTGGGGGAGGGATGATCAGGACTGGGAGCATGCCTTTGATCAATATACACTTTTAATGTTGATAGATATCTCTAGATCATTTTCCCGAAGGACTATAAACATGTGACATTCTCTTATAATGTTTGAGACAGGTTTCTAATAAACCTGACCATGTGAAGATTGACTTATCATTTATATCCTGAGGAAAAAAACTAAATTCCCACTGACCACATTTTAATCATTCTCCCCAAATCCTAATGATATCATTTGTGCTATTTTTAATACTTTGCTTCCCATTAATACTTGTACCTAATTATTCATACTACTTAAGGAACGCAGAAAATAATATAAATTTTTCTACTATTGATTTCAAAATAAACATCTGAAAAATGCAGAGTGCTATAAAGACTTTAAAATACATTGACTAACTTACTGATTATCAACCAGTTTTTTTGCTGGCCATCTAAGCTACAGGCGAGGAAAAAACTACATATATACCAAAGTCATAAAGGAAACCAGGGTAGCTTTTCTATGCAGCAGGGAAGCACTCATTGAGGAAGTCTGCTTTGAAATTCTATCAGTCCAAAAAGATATAATCAAATATTTAGAGAGAGACAAGGAGCAGCTCTAAAATTCCACTCAGAAGGCAACTCCAAACCCAAAGGCCAACACAGCCTTCTGCCAACATCTTGCAGCTGGTTTATCATCAAACGCTTGCTTCAGCCACCATAGAACTCCAGCTGTGGTTCTTCTTAAGGACCTACGGGCTTACTGCACTGTTTCTGGGCACTTACTTTTCTACAGGCCCTGACATGGAGTTTAAGCCCCAGCTGAAACAACTTTTCAAGTGGTCGCTTGCACTCCTTTGCTCCCCAAATACATGTTTTCCCATTAACTTTCAGAAAAGTTTTAAAAGTTCTATACTAATGGGAGATATGCCGGTACAGCATCAGAATAACCAGCGTTCACCTCTCTACAAGAAAGTTTACCATTGGCTGATGCCATTCTGTGGGCCATATGTAAAAAGGGCTGGAGTGGGTTGCCATTCCCTTCTCCAGGAGATCTTCCCTGACCCAGGGATCGAACCTGGGTCACCCACATTGCAGGTGGACTCTTTACTGCCTGAGCCACCAAGGAAGCTTTTGTAAAAAGGGCAGGTGGATACAATTCACTACTTGCTTTAGGAAACTTATTTTTTTAAAAAAAGTATAAGACTTTGACTTAGAGAAGGAATTTATGGTTGGGGGGAAGAGGTAGGATGGGGGCAAGGGATAGTTAGGGAGTTCGGGATGGACATGTACACACTGCTATATTTTTTTAAAATGGATAACCAGCAAGGATCTACTGAATAGCACAGGGAACCTGCTCAATGTTAAGTGGCAGCCTGGATGGGAGGGGAGTGTGGGGGAGAACGGATACACGTATATGTATGGCTGAGTCCCTTTGCTGTTCACCGGAAACTACTACAACATCATTAATTGGCTATACTCTGATATTAAAAAAAAGTTAAAAAAATAAAAGAAATTAAACATTATCTACAATTAAAAAACAAAGACTTTGACAATATTATAATTATACTGAATAAAATGAGAAGAAAAAATACTAATATTTCTAACCCTCAGACTGTAACTCTGTATTAATAAAAAAAAAAAAAAAAAGAAAATAACATGTGACTGGTACAGAAATGCTTCATCAGATTCAGAATAATATGTTGCACATCATGTGAAACACCTTATTTTACCAAGTAAGAATGTGGGTACTAATGGTTTCATACAATGCTTGAAAGAGCAAGATCTCCATCAAGTAGCAAGGAAAATAAAATAACTATAGAGTTCAATTTCATTCCATTAAATGGCCTTAAATTAAATTTCCCATACAGGAAAAAGAAAATTTTGATGTGTGTATTCAAATACAGCATACTACTTTTGAAATACTGTGTGATTATTTCACAGAAAATGAAATTACAATTATGGTAGCAAATACCTTAAGATCTCACTATAAGCTCTTTGGCTTTGAATGTGTTGGCTTTCATCCAGAAGTTTTAAGTGAGAAAGTCACATCAATGTGGTTTTAACCATTCTTCAACAAACAAAGGATCATTTATAAAACTAACGGTCATAAAAACAATTAACACCTAACAAAGGAATGAATTCTCATGTTACATGTGTTTCCCTGAACACACATTTTCACACTAAAACATTAATATGGGTGGGTTATATGATTAAAACTCTCTTCTAAAAGCGAATCCTTTACTCGTATTTCTTAATTAGAAAATATATGTGTGTTTCAGACACTTCTCCTCTCTTGTAAAAAGAACACTGGAAAGAAAACTTTGAACACCAGTTTTAAAACTCCTCTGAAATATTTTAAAAGTAGGTCATGCTTTCATGATTGATATGACTCTTAGCCATGGAAAATCCTCAAGTTGTCAGTGGACTTACATTAGTAACATTTTAAAATTGTTCTTTTAAAATCTCTGCATTAAAATTTTTCAAAATTCTCTTAAGTTTCTCGGAAGGTGTTTTTCATCAGCAACTAAAGACAATGGATTGATTTCAATGAAAATTAGTCTTTCCTGGCTAATTAGCAAAAAAAAAAAAGCTTTCCTTCTGCTAGAGGAACTAAATGTTTCTAGATTGCATTTCAATATGGTAGAAAGTGAAAGCCCTTTGTTGGTTTACAAGTTAGGTAGCTCCCAATTCAGAATACATTTTCTCTAAAATTTAATGTCACAAACAGAAGTCGGTTTTCTAAACTAGTCCACAAAATTCTATGCAAATGAAATTCATCTGTAAATGAAATACTGTTATATCAGTTTCAGGGCAGAAAAATATCAGAAAATAATTTTCTTTGCCATACCCGTTCTATCATCAACACTCGACATTAAACAAAAACAAAACACTAATGGAAATTATGTAAGAAATTTTTACCTCTCTTGGTGTTTGAAGCAAAAACATAGTTTGGGCTGTTTTTATAAAACAAACAAATAAGGTAATTTAATAGCATACTTTGGGGATGTAACGTCAAGTCTAGCTTCTCTTAACTCTATTATCTGTTCTATATATTTCATTTTTAGTGAAGCATTCCTGGTTTCAATACCCACTCTTTTCTTGCTAGTTGATAATACACTAGTATCATATAGAAAATTATCAGTTTACATTTATTCAGGAAAAACATGTTTAACTGGAGAGAAAGACGATTTAAACATTTCTAGGGAGCTTCCAGGGCTTCCCATGTGGCTCAGTGGTAAAGAACCTGCCTGCCAATGCAGGACATGTAAGAGACATGGGTTCCAACCTTGGGTCGGGAAGATCTCCTGGAGGAGGGCATGGCAACTTACTCCAGTATTCTTGCCTGGAGAATCCCATGGACAGAGGCGCCTGGCAGGCTACAGTCCATGGGGTCACAAAGAGTTGGACACGAGTGAAGCAACTTAGCATGCAGACATGCCCTCATGGAGCTTTCAAGAGCTCTGAAGATAGAGGACTCTGCTTAAGTCTCACTTTAGTTCAAAATGTATTGTTCTGAAATTCCCTGATGGGTATCAAAAGTGCTAACAAATGTTTTTCAGCTATAATTAGGGGAGATCTTTTTGGTACACAGAGAGAAAGAATAAAAAGGAAAAGAGGAGAGGTTGAAGATCAAATAAAAAGAGGAAAGGGAAGGTACATTGGCATAAATGATAAAAAAAAAAAAAAGAAACCTTTCTAAAGTGGAAATTGTTATGAAAGAAGGAGAAAGGACAACTCTGGCTGATAATCCATCTCCACTGAGTTAAAACAAGGTTAGTGGTGGAAAGAGGCAAAGCTCCTGCTGGAAAGGAGGTCACAGCTCAGAGAATAGCAACGGTATGGATGGTTTTCAACTTGAGAAGTTCTAGGCATAGATACCAGGGTAGAGCAAGACTGGAAGATCCTAGCCCAAATGCCCTACAAATCACTTGATCCCCCAGGGTGGAAACTTCAAACGAACTTAGACATCACCTCCTTCACTGCTCCCCATCAAGGATGGTTTGGGTTCCTTCCCTACGTCACAAAATAATAGTTCATACACATCATCACTATGTTTTTGTGGATGATCCTTCAACTAAACAGATATTTTAAGGGCAGGAACTGGGTTCCATTCCTTTGTTTTCACAGAAAGTAATTCCAGAAAATGCAATCAGTGTTCATGAATTAACTAAAATGACCCACAGACCTGGAACTAGAACCAGGTGTCCCAGTTCTGGTCTGGGGGTCTTGTTTCAAGTCGAGGGCATACTAAACTCAAAAGTAGCATGCAATACCCACAAAGAAATTTTAAAAGGTATACAAATCATTCTAACAGCACAGAAACATATACCAAACACAATCCCAAAACAACCACAACTGCCTTTTCTGTTCCTGCAGCATCTCATACCAGATCCTTAAGAAAAGAGCGGGGGGGAAATCCCACTATTCACCTAATTGTGGACTATTATGTAATAGGGAGACAGAAGGCACTGTTCCCAACCCAGCCAATAATAAACTAGACCCTTATGCAGGATGATTGACAGTCTTTGTAATTTTATCCCAGGGAGAACAGTAATAGACACTATTTTTATTCATACCAGTATTTAATCCTTTTTCCTCAGTAATATACTGGATGGCACTAATTTCTATGGGTTAATTATATATTCCCTCAAACAGAATAGGTTTTTCTTTAGCTTTGTTTTATTGAATTCACAGAGCCATCCCAGAGGAATAGTACAGCCAAATGAAAAGTCATCTCACCAACTAAAAGACCAGCTTATTTTCTGCAGAAATGTGCTGTGCAAGCAAGCCTTCTCTACTCCACCCTCTTGGTTCAACACAGAATCTTTACTTCTGCTTCTTCCTGTGTCTAATGTGGTGTCATGTCTCTTCCGTGCATGCTGACAGCCAAACATTTAACCACAGGGACGTGGGCTTGCACTTTCCCTAACATCTTCGAGCAACTGAGATACTGTCTTGTTCATGGTGGGTATTTACAAAACATTAACTAGCCTTGACATCTGTATCAACACTAGTCTCCCTAGTAATCCCTTTCATCTCATATCACTTTCTTTTGGTGAACTGTCCCTTTAAAAGTAGTTTCTGGGACTTTCCTGGCAGTCCAGTACTTTTACAGACTCTGTGCTGTCACTGCAGGGGGTGCAGGCTTGATCCCTGGTTGGGGAACTAAGATCCAGGATGCCGCATCTAGGTGCAGCCAAAAAAGTTAATAAATTAATTAAAAGCAGTTTCCATGTTTCTCACACACCTTTACTCCTAAGAATCATGCTACGGCAAAGAGAAACAGACAGATAGACAGACTTGGGAGCAAAAGAAGGGGAGGTTAGTTGCTTTTACTACTCAAATTCTGTTCCCTCAACATTCAGTTATGCATTCAGCAAATACTTACTGTGCACCTACTTTGTGCCAGTCGCTAAGCTAGGTGCAGTTCTTACTCTAAGCCTCAGCTGACAATGGATGGATGTGAATATTATCTGAAAATGTAATTTTATAATTATAGATTCCTTGTAGCAGGACAAAATTTTATTGGGACAACCAACCAGTTTTGTTTTATTAAGACGTTTTGCTTTATGCTTTACCTGGGCTGTTCAAAGATAGCCAAGGTAACCATTAATCAAAGAGAACTTATTTAATTGCCTCAAGAGAACACAGCTCAGGATGGTCATCATTGGTATGAGATGTCTTTCTGGTCCTTCATTCTTACAATTTACACTGTTTATTATTCATACAATGTTGATTGATACACTGGTTATTGGGAACATTAGTACTAATACTTGAGTGGAGAAAGTAACAGGCAAATGGACATCTTGTATAAGAGCCACCATGATGATGAATTATTTACCCAACACCTTTGCTTTAACTCTTAGAAGAAAAACAGTAAAGAAGGAAGGCCAACAAGAAAGCCATCATAAGTAACAAGCAGCAGGTTCCCTTAAATGGTCACTGTAGTACATTTCTTATGACACGAGAACTGTAATTTCATGCATGGGCTGTCATGCCCATCCTACATACTATCCAGAGAAGGGAGAGAAGGCCAGCAGTGTTAAAGTCTTGGTCATCATCTTTGAATGCTCTTCCTTTATCTCAAGACTTGGAAGAAGGAAACTGATTTCCATTTTGGTAAAATAACACAACTTGTTTTACATGATCCTTTACTTAAATACTCTGAGAACGCTGGTCAGTATTCACAACTACCATTCACAAGCAGATGGGCGGAGTGTAGCACCTCACGCCACCACTCCATCCCCACGCTCTGTGACACGCTCGTGTGCAGTTGGGCCCCTTCTCTTCTTCATGCCTTTCCTCTTTCCTCCTGAGGTTCAGTGTACAGCACTTTCCCAATGTCTTGTTTCACTGACAGTATCGGCTCAGAGACTATGGTCCAGACAATATGTGCTTTCATTTCACCAAAGTTTCTTCCACTTGATAAAATTCTTGACTAAGTGGCATTCAATAGCAAATAAAGGGAATTCCCTGGTGGTCCAGTGGTTAAGAATCCACCTGCCAATGCAGGGGACATGGGTTCGATCCCTGGTCTGGGAAGACTCCACAAGCCACAAGGCAACTAAGCCCATGCACCACAATTACTGAAGCCTGTGTGCCCTAGAGCCCATGCTCTGTAACAAGAGAAACCACCGCACTGAGAAGCCTGCACACCACAAATGAAGAGTAGCCCCACTCCCCGCAACTAGAGAAATGAAGACCCAGTACAGCCAAAAAAAAAAAAGCAAATAAAGGCTAAGATCACATCTAAATTAAAAACATATCCCCCTCTTTTAGAAACTAGCACCAACAGAACTTTCCACTAACAAGGCATTGTTCCCAACAAGCGATGTGATGGCTCCAAGATGTCAAGGACCAGTCAGTCTGAATCAGAATCTACAGGTCAGCCATCAAAACTGATCACCTCTCAGCCATCTGGCTCACTTCCTCAACCAAAAGGCACTGAATGCGCACACTGCCAGATCAAGAGAGGTGTTCTATAAAAATCCGAATGTGGCAGGAAAAATAGCGAGTGAGTCTCCATCTGATACATCATTTCACTTTGAAAGAGACTTCCCAATGTCCAGGACAAAGATGAGATGTTAGCGAGAGGGCTCAAAAATGGGCTGATAAGGGGCACATTGTTTCTGGACAGTTGCCCACAGTCCAGCTATTCACAGGCCTTTCTTGCTGAAAAATAATAGAGCAAGAAGGAAAGGACTCATCTGTTCAATGAAAACGGACTGAGCACCTACTACATTGCAGGGCACTGTTCTAGGTGCTAGGGGTATATGGTGAACAGAAGAGAAAAATCTCTTGCCTTCATGGAACTTCTCAGTTGAGGAGACAGATAATAAAATTTAAAAATTAAAAAAGAGAATGTCAGATGGTACTAAGCGATGGGGGAAAAGCTGAGGTAAGAGGGTAGGGGGGATGAGGGTTACACTTTTGTATAAGGGACTCAGACATGATGGGCCTCTTTGGTAACTCTTTAAGGGAGACTGCAAGCAACTGAGGGACCAAGCAATTCAGGACTGTCATTACTGTGTGTGTGCACGCACATATATATGTATATTATAAGGACATTAACCAGAGTTCAGAACTTTATCTGGCAGAGGGTTAGTCTGATACAAGTCACACTGCCAATACCAGAAACAGAAAAAGAAAAGCACCTTATTTTATTACAAATCACTCACATTTCTCTTTGACATTCTAGTTAGGGCATTCTGTTCATTTTCAAAAATAATTATGTGTGTTGACAGTTTCTATAATCTGTGAATTTCACATCAAGATAGTAAAGGAGATGACGATTATGTTTTGCAAAATAGGAGGTGTGGGAGCTACCTGGGTTGCACATTCCTGCCATGGTGGGTGTGCTCACTCACCAGGTAGTCACTGGCGAGTCACCATGCCAGGCCCGCCTCTCCTGGGAGTTACATGGTGGTGGAAAGTCAGGCTGAAACTTAACCAGGCAAGCAAATAATTAACTAATGACCAGTTGTGAAGTTTTGCTTATAAAGGAAACAAACAAGGGATTTACAGGGAACAGGGTTGGGGGGATGTTTATTCAGATATGGGGGCAGGGAAGGATTCCCTGAGGAGCCCCAAGGAGGGAGGGCAGAATGCCCAAAGGGGCTGTAGGTGGTGTTTTACACGCACGCGAGTGCTTTTCACCTTGGACTTGCCATAGTTCACGTGTTCAGCCCTAACGGCTGCCACGTGGGATGAACTGCACAGAACAATAAGACAGAACTGGGTCTGAGATACTAAATGCTAAAGATGAGGAACAGATTCATGGGGTTTCAGTACACTGTTCTCTCTACTTTGGAAAAGTCTTCAAGTTTCCATTAATAGAAAATTTTTAAAAAAATACCCTCAAAATCACCTCTAGTCGCCAATTGACTACAAATTATTTACTTAGTTTAACTCGTATGTAACAGAGAATAACAGGTCCTAAAACCATCAGAAAAAAATTTTAATGAAGCTAGAATATAACTCTCAATCAGTCACTAAGGTGTCAAAGTGGCCCTCTCATGGGAGTCTAAGTAAGAGCAATGATATGAAGATTTATTAAAAGGAGGCCAAGTGTGTTCCATCACAGTCAAATATGATAGGCCACTAAGGACGCTTGAAAGAATCTAAAAATCTAAAAACACTAAACCATGCCCTGCCACTCTAGTTCTTTAAAATGAAAAGCTGACCCGTAATTATGTTAAAACAGATTTTACAGGGCTAGAATGTCAGTTCAGACTCCTCTAGGCTTTTCATTCCTTTTAAACTGGTAGGAATAAATGATACCAAAAAATTACATTTGACTTTAATTGTTTGACTTTCATTTTTAAAATATCTTTATTTTGTCACAAGTACCTGAAAAACATCAGGTACCTCCTTCTTAGCCCTGCCAACCCCCCTTTCAACAATACAGAAGAATTTAAATACCAGTTATGGAACCTCAGCATAGAAGCTGCGTGGGCTCCACTGTCCCAGGGCACTCCCATCAGTTTATTCATGGACATACTCTGGTGTGTGTGTATCTTTGTGTGATCCCCCCAAAGAAATCCAAATGGAAGATGGGGCACACTGAGATACTTTTCTTAGTGGCTATTTCCAAACCTTTCTGCATTTATGGAAAATAGTCTATTCATCCACCATAGAATATTATGCAGCTATTAAAAGGAATGTGCTTCATATGTATTGCTCTGAAAGGGGTAAACATTAAAAACAAAAAACAAAAGTCTTGGCAGTACTAGCTGTAAGTTGAAAATAAATGAATAAAATTCTCTAAAATCTGTGTAACCTTGGTTTAGGCAATCATTTCTTAGAAGGTAATCATTTCTTAGATATGACACCAAAGGCAGAAGCAACAACAACAAAAAACAGGTAAGTCAGACGAACATCAAAATTGAAAACATTAATGCTGCAAACAATGCTATCAAGAAAAGGAAAGAAAACCCACAAAATTTGAGATAAGATTTGCAAAGTACATCTCTGATAAGGGACTTACTCAGAAGAATTGTTACAATTTAGTAATAAAAAGACAACCTAATTGACCGATGGGCAAAATGTCTGAATAGAGATTTCTAAAAAAAAAAAAAAAAGATATAAAAATGACCAATAATCTTATCAAAAGATACTCAACATCATTAGCCATTAGGGAAGTATAAATCAAAATCACAATGAGATACCGCTGCACACCCACTAAGAAGGCTGTAGTTAAAAATATAGTATTAAGTGTTGGGAAAGAGGTAGTGAAATTAGAAACCTCATACGTTGGTGGCAAGAATGCAAAATGATACAACTGCCTTGGAAAACAGTTTGGCAACTCCTCAGAAAGTTAGTTACCATCATGACTCAAAAATTTCACTCCTAGATTAATACCTGAGAACAGAAACATATGTTCACACATCAATTTGTATATGAATGTTCATAGCAGTGTTACTCATAATAGCACAAAAGTGGAAACAATCCAAATACCATCAATTGATGAATGGATAAATAAAATGTGATGTATCTACACAAAGTTATATTATTTGACCAGAAGAAGGAATATGCTACAACATAGATGAAGCTTGAAAACATTATGCTAAATGAAAGAAGCCAGTCACAAAAGGCTACATAAATGTATAGACAGGAAGGAGATTTGTGGTTACCTAGGGCTGGGGAAGAAGACTGAGCACTGAAGCATGGATGCTTTTGAATTGTAGTGCTAGAGAAGACTCTTGAGAGACCCTTGGACTGCAAAGTCATCAAACCAGTCAATCCTAAAGGAAATCCACCCTGAATATTCATTGGAAGGACTGCTGTTGAAGCTGAATCTCCAATACTTTGGCCACCTGATGTGAAGAGCCAACTCACTGGAAAAAACCCTGATGCTGCGAAAGACTGAAGGCAAAAGGAGAAGGGGGCGACAGAGGATGAGATGGTTAGATAGCATCACTGACTCAGTGGACATGAATCTGAGCAAACTCTGGGAGATAGTGCAGGGCAGCAGAACCTGGTGCACTACAGGCCATGGGATTGCAGAGTCGGACATGACTTAGCGACTTAACAACAAGGGCTGGGGATGGTGGTGGGGAGGGTGATGAGGTTGTGTTTCTTTTAGAGGAGAAAAAAAGTTCTAACATTAGATTGTGATAATGATTACAGAATCCTGTGAATATCCTAAAAGACACTGAACTGTACATTTTAAATGGTATTTAGGTTGTACATTTGTATGGTATGGGAATTATAGCTCAGTATAGCTGTTTAAGAAAAAAATTCTCTAACTAGCAAACCTAGGAAAGAAAATGAAGATATTATAGTAAATACCTTTGAATTATGTGAATTTTTCATAATCTACTTAAACAGGCTGCTGTGGTCATTAAAAATCATGTTTTTGAAGTACTTTAATGGTAGTATAATATTACAGAAATAGATCAGAGTACAAAACAACATATACTTTGAATTTTATAAAATAAGAATATATTTATAAAAAAAATAAAAAGCTAGAATAAGGATTTTCTCTTTAGATGGCAGAATGGTGAGTAATTTAATTATCACATGCTTTAGGATTTTCTATCCTTTTGCTAAATTTTCTCCAACAAGTATACATTATTTTTACAGCCATAAAAACAGTTATTTACTTTTTCAGATGAACCCACATGTACCAGGAGCTCAAGCATGCAATTGGAGTTAACTGCAGATCCTTTATTAGCATCTTATATTAGAGAATATTTTTTTCCTTTCATCTTTCATAGTAAAAAGTAATATGCCCCGACTTTTTCCATGGGCTAATACTGCATAACAAAGCACTCCAAAGCACAGTGGCCTAAAAGCTCACAATTCGAGGAGGGCTCCTCTCAGCACCCCAAGGTGACCCCACTCTGACTTCCGGGTCTTGGTGATGGCTGTCAGCTGGAAGGCCTTCCTTCACTACGACCCTCTTCATCATGGGAGAAGTCCAGCTGAGACCTCTTTTCCTGGCAGCTGATAGTCAAGAGGGTGAAACTGGGCTGCAGGCACCCGGCATCACAAACCCCGTATTCCACTGGTCACAGCAAGTCAGAAGGGCCAGATTCAGAGGGAAGAGCAGCAGACCCTGGCTTGTAAGGAGAGGAGCAGTGATACAAGAATGGGAGAGGCTTGGGGGACCTGCCGGTAGGCAGCTTGAAGACACACCCAGAAGAAACCCATTTCCAAAAGAGTCAGCCCTCGACTGCTGAGCAAGAAACACAACAGACAAACTTTGTGTTTGGTGAAAGGCTGCTATCTGGTTCCTGTTTTCTGCTGTTCTGATAAGAGATGCACTCTACTGAAAAAACGTTGGCCCCTTCATCTGATAAAAATCACATTGCTTGCTGAAACTTAACTATTCCAAAAAAATCACAGAAAAAAAGAAGAAAAAACTACTTTCTGACCTTCATGATGTTGGCTAGAACAAGGACATATAGTATTCTAGGCTGTGTAGGTCATATGGTCTCTGTTTTGACTAGTCAACTCGGCCTAATTCTAACACAACAGCAGTTACAGGCGGTACACAAACAAAATGAGTGGACCTGTGTTCCAGTAAAACTCATCTATGGACAACTGGAACTTGAATGTCATACCATTTTCACCCATCATGAAATATTCTTTTAATTTTTTTTTTTTAAACCATTCTTAGGTTTTACGTAGAAACCAAGCTTGGCTCAAGGGCCATACAAAACAGGAATGGGGCCAGATTTGGCCCACGGGCTATACTTTGCCAATCCCTGGGCTAGAGTTAATTCAAAAGATGTAATAAAAATGCCCAAAGAGGAAATACTCTGCTGAGTACCTCACACACACAGCCACATGCATTTCCTGTGTAGAACATTCAACCTGCAGCTACCAAATTTCTCACTGCCCTCAAACTGCTCTGAGGAAGAGCCATTTTACCTTCTGTTCGACTTTTCCTATTACTTCAGTTTTGTTTTGTTACTGACAACAGAAAGTGCTGTTTGTTTCCTTTGCCAGCCTTCCAACCTCAAGTAAGCCCACATACCAGAAAATGCCAGCTACCCAAAAATTAGAAAACTACATATTCTGGTCATTTGATTCCTAGTGCAGTGTTTTATTCAATTGGAAAAAAAATGTTGATGATCACATTAACAGTATCCAGGAACCTAAAAAAAAGTGCAGGCAACAAGACACTTCTCAGTTTAGCTAAAAACATACAAAAGGAACAGACAACACTATTGGTGGTGGTGGTGGCTGCACCAAGCTGATAAGGACACAGAGAAAGACAACCTCTAAGATACTATGAGTATCTGCTCTGATGTTGAGCCTAATTTGCAAACTCCTCACATTTGAATTTGCCTCTTAGTCTTTATTCAGGGAAGGACGACTCTAACTTGATGTGCGCTGGGGTCAACGGACCTCATTAACCCTTGTTCGGAACACTTGGTCCTCTCACCAGGCATCTAAAGAGGCACAGATGGTCCGATAATCTTTAAATATGCACGATCTGCCTCTGAAAACACTGGCATCACCCCCGCCCCAGGAAACACGCAGCATCTCATCATCTCCCCTGTTACCTGTGGTCCTTTTTTCACACAAGACTGATCTTTTGGATCGTTCAGTTTTGTTCTGTTTTTTGCCTAGCAAAGGTCATCTCTGATATCAAGGCGGGGGCGGGGGAGAGAGGGGAAGCTTATTTTACATGATAGTACAGTACAAATAAAAATGAGGAGACTTTATATTGGAACAAATCAGTAACCTTATCCTATTCAGTCCCCAGCCTCTCACCAGGGAAGCTAAGAGTTGACAGGTTACCGTCTATGCCCTGGACTTTCCAAAGTGATGCTAATACCACTACAGTCAAGGCTTTCCTTTAGGATCTTAATACAAGTCATGTTTTACACTTGTACTTCATTACCTAGAGTTTGTTGTCCCATTTTAAGCTATTGAAGAGACAGACTTCACACAGGGGGCATATTGACACTGAGTTTTTCAAACACAGAGATGGGACCAGTGCCTGGGGCCTGAGTCAGAGCCAGGTTTGCTCCTGACACCCCAACAGTGTCCACTCAGCCAACTGGCTCTCTGGACTGTTTTCTCAACCATCAAAGATGAATGATGACCCATGCCCTGACCTCTCAGGGCTGTGTAAAGCTCAAACCATTGACAAAGGTACAGCTGCTTTGTAAATGTTAAAACAGAAGTTATTTTCTTTTATCATAAACCTTCTTCCTCAAGTATCAACAAGTCAAGTTTTGTTCATTTCTGCAGGGGATAGGAAAGAAGTCAGTTGAGCCTAGGTTTTTGTTTAGGTTTGCAAGCACAGCTTTGTCTTTCCAGACTGAAGAGTACTTTTTGATTTTAATTTCTTCTCCTGGTTTGGAATGTCTTTTAGTTGTTCCTCTTAACCCTTTCCAGTTCTCTGTAGCTCTCTACCAAACAGTGCACACACGCACACACACACACACACACACATGTAAGCGTGCTTACGGCTCAAAGCATAAGATCTTCAAGTACTTATAACTGTTCTAGAACCACCCCATATTTCCTGGCTGTCATCAGCTACAACAGGCAGCACATCAGCCAAACACCCGCTAAAAACAATCTGAATCATCCTGAACTACAAGTGTGGAGACCGGTAACTTGCTTTGTATAATGTAGACTCTTTCTTTGTGGTGGTTCTAAATGCATGACTTTACAATTTTCTGTACACGCGCATGGTAGAAGACTGGCTTGCCCACTCCTTCAGTTTCAGATCTGGGGCAGATCATCTTTTGCTTCATCTTGCCCATGAGTCTGCTGTTTTCCTATCTGTAGATGCTTAATCTCAAAACATACATTCAGGCAATCTCAAAGTTAGCACAGACCGGGTCTTTTGTTAAAAACCAGCACTAACATATGTGGTCTTAACAGTCAACACTAAGTATCCTTTGTCCCGCCCCTTGCTCCCTCTCTCACAGCCAGACCCTTCACATCTTTTGCCAGAGAAAGTCGTTGAAAAACTTTTTTTTTCCTTTTAAATTAATCACTATGTTCCCATTTTCCCTCCCCCGATACGCCTGCCCCCTGGCTCCTGGCATCTACTGATGTACGTTGTGACTATGAATTTGACTACTCTAGGTACCTCGTATAAATGGAATCAAAGACTATTTTAAAGACTTTTAAAGTCTCTCTCTCTGTCCCTAACCCCCTGCCCCAGCTTACATCCAGTGTGTTTACGATTATTCTTTGAACGATACTTGCTTGTGTCATTATACTCTTTTGTGTGCATATGCTTATAATAATATATATTATAATCATATATATATATGTTTATATATATCTACCAGCTCTCCTTATCCCTTTAAAGGTATCTCCTACCTCAAAAGGAAACCGTATTAGTGAAACACCATTTATAGCTATCAGAAAACCGGAAGCCCCCTCCCAACACATACTATCAGCTCAAGCTCCCTGTTATCAACGAGCTCCCTGGTCCACAGACATGAGAGTCACCTGGGGCATCATCCTTGGAAGCAGAGACACCTGCTGAAAAATGTTATGATGTCTCAGGCGGATGGCAGAGGGACCACTTGTAAAGTACCCTCAGGTTCTTGGAAAACGCCTGGGAAAAAGCCCAGTCTATTACTGCTGTTTCCTAGCATTTCACCACCCAGCCAAATCATTTCAAGTTGTGCTCTGGTGGGTCCTTCAAGCATTTCTTTCACCCATCTTGCTCGCAGCTGTTTCTTTTTAGCCCAGCATGTACAGCTGCTTGACTGCTCGTATTGTCGGCTGTTTCGGCAAGTGTCCAGCCTAGTAAAACACTGAGTTAGGATGGATTACTTTCATGCTTGTGTGACAGATGCCAAGAAAAAAGCCCTCATTACGGGTGACAATCTTGTCATTTCACGTCAACTATGGCAGATCAGCCATGGGTATGTTTTTTTCTGGAATACTAAGGTTTACATTTTCCATAGGATTTTGATTCTCAAGGTTCTGCTTTCATTTGATAGTGTTAAAAGACGTAGAATGAAAATGAAAAATGTATAATTACACAGCATAAGAGATTTTATGCCTGTAATTTTAAGAGAGGTTTAACAAAGTATCTGTGCATATTCTTCAATTGACTTGCTTTTATTTACCCAGTGATTTTATACTTAATATTGGGTCAAGTATTTACTGCTACACGGGTACACAGGCAGAATGGATGAGGACATCAGTCTACTTCTCTGAATCATAATGTCAACTGTAATAAATTTCAACAGAAAAATGAGTCATTAAAATAAAATTTTCCTTGTGAATTTTTGGTCATGACACAGAATTGAAGCCCCAGGGTCAAGAAAGCTAAAAGTTGTACAAACAACGATATATAAAATTAGACACAAGGACAGATTGTTAGAGAACAGGGAATAGAGCCAATATTTTATATTAACTTGAAATGGAGTATAATCTTGAAAAATATGAGTCACTATGTTGTACACCTGAAACTAATGTAATAATGTAAGTCAACTATACTTGAATGAAAAAGAAAAGAAAGAAAGTTAAAAGCTACCTAATCCTATCAGCCACCTGGTGCTGGCACTCCTGTATAAAGACAGACCTCGGGGGTTAGCCACTGTCAGCTCCAACGTTGGTAACTGGACAGTACTCAGTCAGCAATTGTGTTCTTGGTCATCTGACACCAACAATAATTTTGTAACATGGTTTTGTAATAAATTACTTTTTATATATGAAAGTAAGTAGACTCAAGACCATTGTATCTCTCTGCCTCATTCTTGACCGAGGGGTGAGGGGTAGGCTTAGAGCTAGGGGATCAGGAAGGCTGCCCAAGCCCAGTCTGCCCTTGGGAGTTGCTCTGGGTGTGAATGTTTATGCGTCTTGTCTACCACCATGCATAAAACTTTGAAATGTGCTGACCTAGCAGAGTCAGAGAATTTCAGGAATAAGAAACTCATTATTTCCCAGGCAGCTGACTGTATCCTTGGACAACTTGAACTCCTACACAGTTGTTCTTATCTACTGCAGGAAATCTAATCAGCTCCAAGTATTACATCTTTTTTTGAAAATTAATTTTTATTGGAGTATAGTTACCTTATAATATTGTGTTAGTTTCTACTGTACAGCAAAATGAATCAGCCATACATATACATACACATGGGCTTCCCTGGTGGCTCAGATGGTAAAGAATCTGCCTGCAATGTGGGAGATGTGGGTTCAATCCTTGAGTCAGGAAGATCCCCTGGAAAAGGGAATGGCTACCCACTCCAGTATTCTTGCCTGGAGAATTACAAGGAGAGAGAAGCCTGGTGGGCTACAGTCCATGGGGTTGCAAAGAGTCAAATACGACTGAGCGACTTTCACTTTCATATATATATATATACATACACACATGCATGTAACTCCCTTTTGGACTTCCTTCCCATTCAGGTCACAGAGCATTAAGAACATATTCCCAGTATGTTCTTATTAGTTATCTATTTTATACGTAGTTTTATATCTTAATCAAACCCCACAAAGGAATGGAGGGAGAGGACACTGAACTCCTGAGTTCCTTTCAGAGACTTGAAAAGTGATATTAACAGGTGTAAAAAAGGACCATTTTCTTCCTGGCAGTTATCCTAGAGTAAAGAGCCAATCAATAATTGAAGCCAGCAGCTCTTCTTTCTGTTTTAATCCATGAATAAAGGTCAGTGTGGTAATGAGTAGGTTTATACCATTTTAATATTTTAAATTTGAAAATGAATACACTTCACATCTTATTAGAGATGAGTAAATAGGCCCACCAAAATTAAAATAATATGAAATATTCTTAAAGAAGAAAGTTTTCTGACTATATTAAGGAAACAATTTGAATAGAAAAATTTGAAATTGATCACATAACACAAAAGAGTTAAAATGTGCTTCAATAGGGAATAGGATTCTGTACATACTTAAGACGAAGGACTGCACCAAATCGACCTATACACAGTCTCAAATATCATGCGCAAAGTTAAAAACCACCTTACAGCATTTACTTATATATATATTTTCTGTTGTAGGACTGGCATATGATGGGAAAACTTCACAGTCTCAAAAAGCATGAAGTATTTTATTCACAAAAGCTGAGGCATTTCTATTTCCATTCAGTTCACATATGTGCATGCCTGGAATCCAGAGCAAAAGATCTGGGCTTGTTATAATTTATCACACATCTCCAAATAATCAATTACAATCAAGACTTAGATTCAATAAAGGAATCACTTGAGGATTCATGTATATATCTGTCTACAGCCCACCCTCTTCTCCTTTCTGGGCAAGGTTTTCCTTCTAGGCGAGTTCACAAAGCTGGGCTTGCAGGAACCTTTCAGGGGACTGCCGGGATGGGGACCCCCTGAGCTCTGGGTCCTTCCTTCCCCCTCCCCTCCCCCACTTGCTTCAGGCCTCTCCACCCAGAGCCCTTCCCCTTTCACACACCTAGAAATGTCAACAAGCCAACTGGTCTGCAATGTCACTGATCCCTCAGATGACACACACAGGCATTTCTCTGTGAATACCACGAAAGGTGCTTTGTGTCTGTGCCCAGGTGACAGCAGCTGTCCACACTGCCCATGACACTGTTCACTAGCAGCATTCAGGATAGTGGCTAGGATTAAGCTTATCCCAGAGGTCTTCTGGCCAACCTGCCCTCAGCCCGGTGACATGAAGCTTGTGCCCTCCTACATCCTTGTCATCTTCCCTCCTGCACTGTTTCCCGGGACCTTAGAGGTCAAAAACTGGGAGTGCTTTTCTAGACGCGTCACTTTTTTCTTCACATCTGTATATGACAGAACCCCAGGTTTCTTTTTCTTCTTTTTTAATAGGATTTAAAAAAATATTTTTATTTATTTTTGGCTATGCTGGGTCTTTATTGCTGCACGTGGGCTTTCTCTGGTTGTGGCGAGCTTGGGGGCTACTCTTCGTTGCAGACCCTGAGCTCAGGGGTCCCCACCCTAGCAGCCCCTGGAAGGGTTCCAGCAAGCCCAGCCTTGTGAACTTTCCTAGAAGGAAAACCTTGCCCAGAAAGAAGGGGGTGTGGGGGTGGTTGTAGACAGACATATGGATAAATCCTTAAGTGATTCTTTCACTGAATCTAAGTTCACGGTTTAGGCACATGGGCTCAGTAGCTGTGGTGCACAGGCTTAGCTGCCTCGTGGCATGAGGGATCTTCCTAGACCAGGGATCGAACCCATGTCCCCTGTGCTGGCAGGCAGATTCTTAACCACTGCACTAACAGGGAAGTCCTGTCCTCCCCACCCCAGGTTTCTTCTTATTCTCTTACATTTTCTCCTCCTTCTCAGGATGACTGATTTCTGCCTCAGTGTATTTCTGTGTAGATGCATCGTCACAAGAAAGAGGGTGCTGGGCTTTTATTTCCTCCAGAAGGACTTACAGAACTTTTTGGATACTGAGTTTTAAAAATTTTTTTACTCCTTACTTTTCGTCATCAAATATAAGTCCCTACACCATCATTTGTGCAAAATACAAGTAGTCTAATACAGTACAGTGTATGCTAAGCTGCTTCAGTCATGTCCCACTCTTTGCAACCCTATGGATGGTAGCCCACCAGGCTCCTCTGTCCATGGGATTCTCCAGGCAAGAATACTGGAGTGGGTTGCCATTCCTTCTCCAGGGGATCTTCCTGACCCAGGGATTGAACCCACGCCTCTTATACCTTCTGCATTGGCAGGCAGGTTCTTTACCACTAGTGCCACCTGCGACTTAGAACTGTTCCTTACTGATGTGTGCCCCACTCAGTGCTACAAAGGATGAGGGGGCTTGTCCATGACTTTGACTGTTGGATGTTATTTCCTGTGTTTTCAGCTGTGAGCTCCTGACAGAAGGGAAACCCCGTTCTCAGCAAACACTGGATCCACAGGGCTTTCGTAAGTGACTTGAGAACACACTTCAAAGCAGCACATCTCTAATGTCTCAGAAATGAGTGAGCTTTCTGCCATGTTTCTAATAATTACTGGAAAGGAAGAGCTGCTGAAAGCATTTCAGAACTGGAGTCAAGACTAAATTCCTTGTCACTAGGGGGAAAACATTCACAAGTTCTATCTGGTTCTAACATTTTATGATTTTTGAGATGGAATCTAAGAAATGAAAAGAATCTAATGAAAGAGGAGTAAATCTGGAGTCCCCTCCATTCCTTCATTCATGTACGGGACTCTAAGACTCTCCTAAGATATGTACATGGGGGAGGAGTGAGCAGACAATCTACTGGTGCAAGAAAAAAAAAAAATGACCAGAACATCAGTTTATGGTTCTTTTTACCTTAAAAGGAAAGAAATTCATCTTATATCAACATCAGCACCCTCATTTGGGTTTGCATGTTAGAGGGCCCTATGTTAAGCATTCGGTTTATTTATGGTAGGGTGTCATCTTTGTGGTTTTATTTAAAAAAACAACCAAAAAACCTTTAAGCAATGAGGTGAAGAGTGACCACAAAAATATTTTGTACAAAATAGAGGTGTTATAGTTACCTTACGGCAAAATATACAGAAGAATCTGTTCTAAATTTATTGACCTATTCTATGATCACAAGTGGGCTGGCAGATTTTTCTTTATTAGTGAGGTTACTAAATCAATCCCTTCAAGGTAAAGATGAGGTTTTAACTACTGCAGGAAAGTAACTGCCTTTTGGAAAGAAACAAACATGCTATGGAGAAAACATTTTGAAAAAAGATGTGCTTCTGTATCTACAGAAAACTTAGAAATACTTTCTAATCTCTTCTGACATTTTCAATAAATATAAAAAGGTTTTTTATTTTGAACTCCCCTTCTTTATTAATATAAACTCTAATACCTATGAACATAGAAATTTATCAGATAGATTTTAACCAAAACTCTTGCATAGCTGGTAGATGGTTTGAAAATGAGAATCACTAGATAATAAAATTTTTCAATAATGTTTTTCATCCATTTGGATCAATAAACCTTTGTAAGGTAACCTTTTTTTTCTTTTTTCAGCTAATCTAAGTTTTAAAAACAAACAGCAAAATAAATTGAATGTAGGAATAGACTTTCAAATTGCTTTACTGCAAAGTATTCACCAAGATTTTTAAAAACAATGATATAAATTCATCCATAGTACCCTCATTTAAAAAAAAAAAAACCCACAACATGTTCATGTTATTTTTAACTGGAGCAAGTTCTTATCTGTTAAAATTTATTTTATCTTTAGTGCAACCTTTTAAAATATCTGTATATTATAAAACATAAAATAATGTAGTACACATATGAAATGTATAAATAAAAATTCAAATATGGAGGGCATGTGCTCAGATTTTTTTCACTAATGTGATCCAGAATAAAAACCTGGACACCTGTTAAATATGTGGTAACCATGCCAGATTATCTTTGTTTATTCTAAGCTCACAAAAAGTAACAACTTTTAGAATCATTATTTATTTAATCATTTCTTCAATACAGTTAGTAATGCCTTTAATCAAAGGATTTCCTGAGATGGCTACCCAAAGAAAACAATCTCTTGTGTCAAGGAAGTATATCTACTTCATAAACAAAAATTTACAAGTTATTTCTGCCTTATCAAATTCAAGATGTAAAAGATTTCTTTCCCACCCATCACACCTTAGTACATGTCTTGTTTTCCTAACTATGAAAGCACTGCAATGCATGGTGGGGGTGGGGAAATCAAGCTATAAAAAGATATAAGTAATCACAGACACAAAAAGAATAAGTTCAATCCCTGGTAGGGGAACTAAGATCAAACATGCTGCGCAGTGAGGCTAAAAAAGTTAAAAAAGAGAAATGTAATATTTTTAAAATGCACTGGCTACTTTCTTACTCAATATGCACTTCTCCAGAGCACATCATTCATCTCCATAAACATGTTTAACAGTTACAACATATTTCAATGTGCAGATACATCTTCCTTCATTTCGCCCAAGTTTCACACTAATGAATAGTCATATTATTTCCAATTTGTGTCTTACTATGAAAGATCTTTGTCTTGTTTTTTTTTTTTTTAAAGGAAACACAGGCTAGATCTCTTCTCAGTTAGTGCATCCAATAGTTTTAAGTAAATATTTCTAGGTTGTTAACTTGTTATTTAGGACTATTCTATGTAACATCAGAACAGTTTTTTCTTCTTATAAATAACCAAGTTGAAATGAATTCTTAAATGGTCTTTTGAGATTCAGAAATAGGAATGAATTTGTTCTGCAACAGTATTTTTGGCCACTCTGGCTAAGTGGAAGATAACAATTCCATTCAAAATATTACTGTGCGCTAAAACTTTTTCGAACTCTTACAGAAATTTTTCACATGAGGAAACAAAGTATTTTCTTTAGAACAGAAGGGGTATAAAAGATTTATATTCATAATTCTAAAAGTTCTCATTTTGAATTAATGAAAAATTGATATTGTTTATTTAACTGAAGTCACACTGACTAGGTTCTCATTCAATACACGTCCCAAAGCCTATTCAGAATGGTCTGTGAACCCTAACACATGAATTAAAGAGATTTCTTTAACAAGATAGAATATTTTCTGCTTTTTGTGTCAAGCATTTAATATTTTAAAATAGTAATAGGAGAAATATTTCTCTCTTAGGTAACTGATCACTCACATTAAATATATATTACCATCTCTTAGAAAAAGCCCTTAATTTTCTATTTAATTCAAGCTTTAAAAAAATTCAATTAAGGTTCAATTTTTAAACAAATGTATTCTCCAGAGGCTAATTTTAAAGCCTGCATCCATCTGAAATAGTAATTTAGGCTGCCCAAAAATTGGCAACTGTAGCTGCTACTGTCACAATAAGACACATCCACGTGAAGTGGAAATCACGGTGATCTGGGCGGCTCTGGCTTCGAAGCTTTTCTTTCTTTCTAAGAGTTCTGCCTTTGTTTCTTCAGTCTTCTTCAATGTTCTCAGGAATTCTCCTTCAGTAAAAGGGAAATGTTAGTTTTTCTATTGTGTAAAAGAGTTAATTAAAACAGGGAATTTTATTATGTTATAAAAATACACAGTATACTCACTCACTTCTGCTGAAAGGAAAAACTACCTTGCTTTCTCCTTTCTAAATCCCAGTTATCTAAACAGAACGGAGCTGGAGGCTCACAGTTTAAACCAAGTGAAGCTTCAACCTTCCCTCCAGGGCCTGGCCAGGCGGCAGGTTGGCTGGAAGGTCAGCACAGGTGACTGATGTGTTTACATCAGATAAGGTGGGGCAGAGCAGAATGGATGCACACAGACCCAAGCTGCAAGCCAATGACAGGACTACAGACGGGTGACACACACACACACACACACACACACACACACACACACACACACACAATGATTGTGGACTCCGGTGGACATCCATGACATCTTCTGAACAGATGCATTTGAATCACCCATAGGTCAAGTCTGACATGAAGCAGCAAGTCTAAACAACAACAAATTCCTGACTAGGATACTTGGAGGTGAAGCATTTTATATGCCAATAAATGCCATTGGATTGGGTGTGGCGTGCTGCAGTCCATGGGGTCGCAAAGAGTTGGACACGACTGAGCGATTGAACCGAACTGAACTGAATTGTGGTGCTGGAGAAGACTCTTGAGAGTCCCTTGGATAACAACGACATCAAACTAGTAAACCCCAAAGGAAATCAGCCCTGAATATTCATTGAAAGGACTGATTGTGAAGCTGAAGCTCCAATACTTGGGCCACCTGATGCGAAGAACTGACTCACTGGAAAAGACCCTGACGCTGGGAAAGGTTGAGGGCAGGAGAAGGGGACGACAGAGGATGAGATCATTGAATGGCATCATCGACTAAATGGACATGAGTTTGAGCAAACTCTGGGAGATAGTGAAGGATGGGGAAACCTGGTATGCTGCAGTCCATGGGTTGCAGAGTCAGACAGGACTTAGCAGCTGAACAACAACAACAAAACTCCTCTAAACAGAGCTTGAAATGAGTTTAAAGCATCCTCTTAAAAAGACATATGTAAAGAAAATTGTATCATTTTACTCCAGCCTTTTTCTGCTCAACTTGGAAATACTCAAGAGTAGGAGATGTGGGAAAGGGCTCTCACCCACACTGCTGGGACTATAAACTGGGGCAGGCTTCACAGGAAGCACCCTGGCAAAATGGACCAAGAGCTTTACTATATTCATATCCTCTGATCAACTCCCTCAAAGGGGAATCTAAGGAGATCATTCAATATAGGAAGAAGTTTTATATAAAGAGATGTTGATTGCAGCATTATTTATGGTAGTAAAGAACTGGAACCAATGTATAGACTATTAAAACTTCATTAGGCAGTCATTAAAAATTGTCACTGTGAAGAACACAGTGATATGAGGAAATATATAGACAGTATAATCCTAAAGAGATTTTTCAAAAAGATGTACAATGTTTGCTTTTGGATAAAATGATCATGTTAATTCTACACCATATTTGTCAGTATTTTTCAAACAGAAGATATACCATACATATACAAACATACATACATACACACATCTCTCCTCTTATTAGAATTTAAGTCCCACTGAAACCATGAACAACTCTAGTTCACCTGAACAGACATAAGGGAAAAAAAAGTTCCATGTAACACAAAATAAAAATATTCACTATAGCCCATTTACTGGATCAAATCTTTACTGACATGTTTTAAATTTGTGAGTATCTGATGCTAAAATTACAAAAGAAAAGTGAGTAAGTCAAAGGCATATACTAGCTTATCCTAACCTATATTCTTCATTTAAAATGTCTCTTAAATTTTCTCCTGTCCTCCTAATTTGGCTCAAGGTACTCAAGGGAAAAAAAGTGCCCTCTGGATTTATCACAATTGTTCTGAACAGTTCTTTCTATGCCAGAGCATTTGAACTTTTCATCTGTGTGCAAGCAGAATCTACTTTACGAATGGGTTGAGTTTCAATGTTCCAAGCATTCATTTGGAAGGTGGCTGGCTTGCTGTTTGTTTTGATGGGGAAAGATATTTCAGTTCCTAATGGAGTAAAAGCTTGGGGTCTGGTTCTACGAAGGAGGGGGTCAGTTGGAAAGAAAGTTTCTTCTCAGGATCCTGGGCACAGAAAAAAGCTAGAGCATATTTTCTAAAAGGTAAAGCTGATTAGCCGCACAGTGGAACCAGTCATTTGGGAGCATGGAAACTTCAGGAATCAGGGCAGATTTGTGAAAGATGCATGAACACCCCAGACACCCAGGACTATGAGAGACGGAGGGGGCAATGTGGTGGGGCTGGAGGAGAATTACTCAGGAAAATTCAAGAGTAAAGAAATTGAGTTTCTGCTTATTTGGATTGGTGTCTTCAAGTTTTTTAAGACTAGGAATAACTTACTCTGCAAGGCTTCCAACACCATCCACACCCGGTTATCCCCGGAAACGAAACAATGACAGTGATGGTGTTTGTGTTTGGGAGTAGGGGGATTCCAATCTGGGCATGCAGGTATGCAAGATAAACTGTAAGGACAAATGTTTCTATTTATCCTGTGATAGATGTGTTCCTGAAAACCTTCAGATTCTATTTACACACTAAATATAGATTTTAGGCAGCCCACTCAAAACCTGTACAACATATAAAAAAATAAACTGCCTTTCATACCCATCTTCAGAAGTGCTTAATTTCTAAGAAATACAGAAGGGACTTTTTCTTTAAAAACTCAATTGTAAAGATCACGTGATGGAAAGAATGTAAGGAACCACTGAGTCTATACAGACTAGAACCAAATGCACAAAAACTGGACAGAACCATGAAATTTATTCTTCCAACGCCAAGGATCTGACCACCTGAGTCAAGCAAAGAGCAAGGACCAGGGGACAGAGTGTCTCTGGCCTGCTGCCTTTGGTCATGTCAGGTATTTTTGCATCCTGTTACCTGGAGGCATTAAACAGTAATGTGCCCAAAGAACAACTGGGTATGGACCAATTTCTGCCTCAAAGGCCATCACTCCCCATCGGCCGAACTTGTGCAAAATAATTTGCATACTGCAAGCTTGCACACAGCAGAAAAGCCTGCGTAATTATGCATTTTCTGGAGTAGATTTTAATCTGTAAAGTAAATTCTGCTTTCTTTTCTTCTGTTCAGCTTAATCACCACATGAAGGCTTCCTCCAGGAATTCCTTAGGAATTCGACATGAGAAATTTGGGATGCCTGACCTGAGAAAAGCAGGGAGGCTGCTGGCACACAGGCCACTTCTGTGTACATCAGAAGATGAGTTTTCTCTGTGCAGGCAAACTACAAAAAGTGAGTCTGGCTCTGACTGCTGCAACCCTTGGCTGGGGGGGCATGTGGGCAGCGGTACTGCCCCTGCCACGCGGGCATCTCTGCGCAGGTTATGTGATGGCAGTGCCATCCAGGCCTCTCATCCTTGGGTCCATTAGTACATATGGAATGCTTTCCTCAACGCGCAGGTGGAAACAAAAACAAAGTATGTTTTTACGATTACAAACAGCACTAAGCTCTGATTGTTAGGGTGTCCAGCAACTTGCAGGCAGGATCTGAATATAACCAAGCTCAAAAGAATCAATGCAAACAGTAAGGAATTTAAATAGGAATACATGCAAGAGAATGGAAACAAAACTGTAAAACTAGAATATGGGAAGCATAACAGCACGTGAAGAAAGGTTCAGCAGGTCCCTAAAATGACCCAGGTGCTTTATGCTCTTGTACATGCTTTTTAGATGGTAAAGAATCTGCCTGCAATGTAGGAGACTCCGGTTTGATCCCTGGGTCAGGAAGATACCCCTGGGTCAGGAAGATCCCCTGGAGAGGGGAATGGCAACTCACTCCAGTATTCTTGCCTGGAGAATCCCATGGACAGAGGAGCCTCATCCATGGGGTCACAAACAGTCAACTAAACAACAACAGCAACCACACGCTTCTTACTCAGCCTATAACCATCCTCCCCAGCCTCCTTACCAGGTGAACTCCAATACATTTTTCAAAATCCAACTCAAATAGCACTAACTCTCCCGGGGGCAGTTTATGAAGCCTTTGTCATCTGTAGATCTGTGCACACAACCAGGGGAGAGGGGTCCCTCACCCAGAAGGACTCCAGTGTTTGAGAATTGTCACCGTCCCTCCACCTAGGTGCCAAACCTGCGCTGTGGGAGACCCCGTGGCCCCAGCTGGCTGCTCTGATGGCCACTGACTCTCTTCTTTGTCGCTCCCCCTTTTTTTCACTGTTAAGAAGTCTGAAATTAGGTGCAGGGTGACTAAATGCCACCTAAATGGACTTGCACCTGGGGGCAAATAAGCACAGCTGCTGTGTGGGGAAGACTCTACAAAGCAGCCAAGAGAAGACAATGTTGTTAGAGGAAAGATTCAGGACAAGTCTTGCAAAGATTCGAGAGAAAGTGAGGAAGCAGACGCTTTGGATCCTTGTCTACGCGTGGCTCTCACGGCCCTGTGGTTCCAGGAGCTACCCTGTCACCCCTCCCTGTTTTTTCCTCTAGTTAAGCTGATTTGCATGACTGTCATTTACAACCAAATAAACCTTGAAGGCAGTTTCATTAATTCACCAATTTAGCACCTTGTTTACATAATTACATGTCTATCTTCCCAGTAGGACTAAGAACTCCTTACAAGCAAAAAACCTGTCTTTTTCATACTTCTCCCTCTAAGGCCTTAAAGAAAACACCTCAAAAAAAAAAAAAAAGAAAGAAAGCACCCTAGAACAATTACAGGTTATTGGTAGAAGAACTTTAGCTATGAAAATGACACTTTTTACAAAATGAAGTACATATTAGTTAAAACTAGACCATGAAACCACATCTCCTGGTTGTGGAGGTAGAATTTATTTAGATTGAAGATGTCAAATGCTGAATTATCTGTCAAATGATGGATTTACCTATAAACTGTAAAGGTTTATGTAAACATCAAAATTGCAAATATAATCATTTCTACAAAAGAGCAATCTAAGTGCAGATAATACGGATTCTTTTTGGCTAATAGCCCAAAAGGTAACCATTAATGTAATGGAGCATGAATAGAAGAGAACGATTTAGGTACCCAAACTAGAAAACCCGGGGTCACCCTCAACGCCTTCCTATCCATTCCCTCATGCAGTTACCAAATCCAGCCAAGTCAACCTCCTAAACATCTCAGGAGACACTCTCTTTCGGCCACCAGGGAACTGCCCTGGTTCAGACTCTGGTTGCCTCTTACCTGGAGGACAGCAATGACTTTCTCAGGGTCTCCTCGGGTGGCACTGGGTTCCTCACTGACCGATCACTGGAGTGAACAGAGAAGCACCCAAGCACCCTGGGGTCTCTGACTTCACCTTTGCTTGTACCCTGTCCTCTTTAGAAACTTTGATGCTGATTTCCATATCTGCTGATAAGGTGGAATTATCTGCCACCGAAAACAACTAAACATCCTGAATAAAATATATTTTTAAAACATCTTCTTAAAGGCATCAAAGCGCTGAGGAGGCAGGAGTTATCTTGCCAAAATCTGAGTGAACACGGGATGCAAGAGCTGTCAGCTCCCATGGGAGCCACTGTACTCTCAAGGCTTTGAGGGTCCCATGGGTGAAGAGAAACAGAAGTCAGCGCCTAGAGCCCACCCAAAGTGGGGATCTAACAGGAAACCCTCTCTCCATAAGGCCAGGATCCAAAAGGGTTACAGCCTCAGGGGAAAGGTGATCCCAAAATAAACCCATTCTACCCCCATGGGACTGCAGCCCAAACATATATCACCAACAAGTCCAAAAAATCCCAAGCTCTGAGTTTAATTTAAAATGGCCTTGGTCTGGAGTGCTCCTAGCCACCTGGCAACAAGAAACAATCCTCATTAGAGGGAAACCCTTTTACCCTAAGACTCAAAAATCCTCCCCAAATATTGTCCATAGGAAATGAGCAGCTCATGGCAAAAATTACCAAAAAAACATGGCAAGGAGGCACCATGACTAAGAACCAGCAGAAACGTAATACTGTAGAAAGATACGCAGGAAGATCCGAGGCACTGATTCCACAACGTTTGTAGAATCTTCAGTTTCACGTATGGATGGCTTGCTTTTGAACACTAGACCTTTTGGAGGCATACCGGAAGACATTAACAGAGTAGCCCCCAAGCTTTTTGGGACCAGGGATTGGTTTCATCAAAGACAATTTTTACCCTGAGGTGGGGCGGGGGAGAGGCATGGTTTCAGGGTGATTCAAGCATATTACATTTATCGTGCACTTTATTTCTATTATTATTATATTAGCTCCACCTCAGATCATCAGGCATTGTTAACGATCCTGGAGGCTGGGGACTCCCGCATTAACAGACTCCCACCACATGGGCTGGACCAGACATGACCCTGCAGTGCGCTCTTCTACACATTAGGGTCTCAGACTGTTCAGCAATGTTTTTGTAGTCTTCCACACAGTTGACTTGGTAATGTTCTGCGAGAGCCTGTTGACTCGGAACCTTCTCCATCACGTTCACAAGGCAAAGTTCTCCCCGGCGGCTGTGGACACAGGCTCCTTGTTTTGTCATCAGCTTGTGGTTACCCCACATCTCTTATCACCAGCTTGCAGGCAGGCCTCCCCCACTCCCCCAGGCATTGCTCAACCCACTCAGCAAACTGCTCTAAACACTCTGCTCAGTCCTAGCAAAAACAGAGCTTGTGTGCTGATGAAAATCCAATGCGGAAGGGCTCCTGATACCCCTGTGGAGCACCCAGTGGCTCCACTCTTCATTCCACAGTACTTATTGGGCGCCTACTACATACGAGCACCGTTCCGGATGTGAGGAGGCAGCAGTGACAAGACCAAGTCTCAACTGCTGCAGGAGAACTGAAGTTAACAGCTTCACAGTCCAGTCGGGGGAGAGAAATAATAAACATGTAAACAAGTCTGTTTCCCACAGTGTCAAGTGTCACGGAGAGACTAAGAGCCATGTGAGAGCAGAGAGACTTCTCCAGATGAGGTCACAGAGGCTCTAAGAGAAGGCAAGCCTTTAGCTGAGCAAGTAAAATGAGGAGCAGGGGCCCACCATTCAGAGGCCCAAGGAAGAACATTACAGATGAAGAAGAAACACAGTGTGGAAGCTGGGAGGTGGGCTGCTCTGAGCTTGGTTTATTTAAGGAACGGAAAAAGACCAGTGTGGCTAGAAGGGAGAAGGCATAGGAGAAAACTGGGGCAAGGCGGGTAAGACCTCCAAGCCACTTGAAAAGTGTTCAGTTTTCTTTTCAAGTTTGTTTTTATTTTTTATTGAAGTATAACTGCTTTATAATGTTTTGTAAGTTTCAGGGGCACAGCAAAGTGATCCAGTTAAATGTGCATAGGGCAGCCTCTGGAAGGTTTTCAGTGAAGAAGTGACAGGACATCGTTGACGTTTCAGAAAGATGAGCAACCTGCCACCGCTGTTGAGAACTGGATTGAGACAGGGCAGGGTGATCACAGGCAGACCTGAAGCCTCCTGTGTGTTCTAGAGGAAAAGAATTCACCTGGGGAGAGAGACGGATGCAGAGTCAGGACTCGGAGGCAGAAGTCACGAAGGAGGGAGTAAAGAGAAGGATCGAGGTTGGTTCCTGGGTTTGGGGCTTGAACACCTGGGTAGATGGTGGTCTATTGACTGAGACGAGGAAGAAACTGGATCAGGGCAGGTAGGGCAGGGCAGGGCAGGGGGGGAAACCAAGAGTCCTGGTGGGGACGCATCTGAAGTGCCCCTTAGGTATTCAAGTGAAGATATCGAATAAGACACTGAATATGGAGCTGGCAGGGAGATCAGAAGGGAGGATACACATTTCTCAGTTATCAGTATGGGAAGTCACAGGACTAACTAAGGTCACACAGATGAAACACATTCTGAAGTTCTAGAAGCAGACACTGGGCAAAGTCCTGGGGCATCTCAACATGGAGAGACTGCAGGAGGACAGGAAGAGCCTCACGAGGCACCTAAGGAGTGAAGGAAAACAAGAAAAAAAAAAAAAGATGGCCCCAAGATGGGGCACCCCAGAGTAGGGAGCACTGTCCAATACAAAGTGAGACAATGATGGCAAAAAAAGAAAGTCTTTCTCCAACTCAGTGGCCACCACCCATAGGCGGCTCTGGAGCACCTGATAGGGAAATCTGTTTTAAAACTTCCTATAAGATTTTTCATGAATAAATTTTACATATGTTCTCTTCTTAGATGCTTCAAATACAAGTAAAGACTTTCTTTCTGTAAAAGAAAAATTGTTTTCCTCCTTATGAATAGCTAATACCTAGTCAAAGCCTTTAAGGCTAAAGAAGGAAAGAAATGATCACTAAAGAGGGCAAGAAATTAGTAAGTTCTGGCGGCCCAGTAGCACAGCTCCATGGTTAAGTGTACAGGGCTGAATTCCACCACCTCCTAGCACTATGATCTCAGCAGGGAATTCATTCATACATGCCTGTTCCTACCATGTAAGATTCTTCTCGCCTGCTGCATGCTCTCCTGGCTTCCCACCCCACACCACCCTCAGCTTACTCTTGCGATGGTTCTTAACTGGGTTCTCCAAACCCTAGAAGTGGTCCATGGATAGAATTCAGCAGATCTGTGAAGGGTAGGATGTACCCTATCCATTTGCATTCATTTGTTCAAAAACATTATTCTGAGAAGGGATCCACAGCCTTCATTGAACTGCCATGGTCCGGGGGGGGGGGGGGGGGGGGGGGGGGGGGGGGGCAGCCCATGGCACGCATGCACACACACATGGAAATGTGAATAAAAGTATATATGGGGAAATAAGCTAGGAGGTAGTTTTTAAACGTCCTCAGATGATTCAAACACACAACAAATTTTTGAGAAGTACTTGTCTAATGCTGATTAATATGCTACCAGCCTAATGGCATCTGAATTTGTTCATATTTAAGGTACAATTACTGAATTCTTATCATGTGCCAATTATAGGACTTGGCTTTAAATATATTATCTTACTTGACCCCAAATAATCCTGTGAGATAGCCATCATCATCATCTCCATTGTAAGAATGAGTAAACTGAGGCAAATAGCCCATCAACGATGGAGGCAGGATTTGAACCTAATCTGTCTGAGCACAAGACATTTGGCCAAATTGTCCCAATTCCTTTAAATTCCAAAATTTGTATTTCCAAAGGTATGTTGGCAGAATTAACTACTCTGGTTGACCACATTTTCTAATCAACATAAGGTAGGTTTTGTTTGTGTATGACAATTCTTGCTTCAGCAAAAACGTAGCAGACAATCCTGTCATAGAAAGAGAAATCACTGTCTTGCCAAGGGCATCATTCTGAATATTCAAGTTCACTCTAAGGTAGTCAACAATTGGAGAAGAAAATGTATTCTGTTCTCAGGATATAATCCCAAGTTTTAGCGGGTACAAAAATATTTCCCTAATAATACATTTTGCATGTGTGTGCCTGGCATTATTCTTTTCTCTATAAAGTAAAGGGAAGAAAAAAAAACTGTCTGAGACTAGTTCTTCAATGAATGGTTATTTGGGTTCCATTCACTGGGTTTCATCTATTGTCTAGCTCATTATGGTTTTCATTTAATTGCCTCATTCCATTCCATTTAGTCAACATTTCACAGTTATTCATTTCACTTTTAAACCCTAGTTTCCTTATCTTTTTCAGTGCCCAAATAGAAACCCATGAACTTAAAAGGCATCACTCTTCTCCAATATCATTGCAAGTCTAAGATCTTGATGAGAACATAACAAACGCTACAATGCTCAGCTCAGAAAACGGCGTATTTGCCAAAACACAAAACATGGTGCCTGGGCACCAAGACAATCACTCAGCTCTAGTATTAGGACAGACACCTGCCTGATGCTGCCTGTCCATTCTTTGGGGAACTGTTCTTCCTCAACTCCAATGAGCAAGAGCTGTCACCTTTTCACAACTGCTCAATCCAAGAAATGCCACCACTGATGGAAGCTGGACCAGTCAGAATACTTCCATGGGATTTTTATTAACAGAATCAGAGACAGAAAACCCCTTTTCGGGGAGGGGAAGATTACAAACAATGAAATTCAAGAAGCACTAGTTCTCTGCTCATGGAGGAAACCAGACAGCTATGAGCAAGAACAAAACCAAAACAGACAGAAAAGTCCCAAGAGCACCCAGCCACTGGCTCCAATTATTCACGATGCCCAGTCCTAGCCCTGCTCTCCTGGTTTGCTTACCAATTCATCCTTCCACTGTGACTTCCAAAACCCTCCTAATATTTCAGAATTTGGCTTGTGTTCATCCACATTTCCATGGCTTGCAACCAAAAACAGAAAAAAAAAAAAAAAAAAAATCCGAACATTAACATTAATGTTGATTACTTCTAAACACTACATTTGTTTTAAGCAAGTTTTACATCCTTTAAACTTTTCCTGTCCAAAAGGTCTTCCTATAGATATTTAAACAGGCTTTTAAATACTCATTTCTAAAAAGCTATTTCACTCCCATAAAAATCTTTTAGAATACCTATCTAAAACAAGCCCTGGCTCCTATCATTCTATATGTTCCACACACTATTAAAAATATTGTAAGAAGCTAACTGCCTGATCATTTTTAGTTTAATTCCAAATGTAACAAGACAAAATTACCTTCTTAAGTCATCTTTTCCTTTATGTATTCAGTTATATTCTCCACTTAAAATACTTAAAATAAAAATTGGCAGTGGTCCATTCACTGATGGGTATTCTAAGTCAGAAAGCAGTAACATATCAAATTAATCACATAAAGTCAAGCTTATTCTTGTCACTGAGAATTACCACCACAATGGACTTGAAATTTTCCACCTTAATTGCAAGTTTCTACATTTCGATCAAATAGACTTGGACATAACAGACTGCAATGCAGTCTAACTACAATCAATCCCACTAACTCTTAGTTCACACATCTCTTGCCATCACCACAGATTTCCTAGCCTCTAGTCATGGCCTTGAAAATTCCCTGAGAGTGGCTGCATTTGCAAAGTTATAAGAGTCATGTAGCTATTGTTATGTATTATTACTCTTTCTATAATAGTCCAACTCTATCATTATTCTTTCTTTTATCATGTATTATTACTCTTTCTAGTCTGGGGACCCTAACTCAATGCTAGGAACCTAATTGATTGTAAAAGTAGTTGAATCCTGAAGTTAGGGAAAAAAGTTGGAAATCATCCAGTCCAATAACCTTACTTCACAGAACAAATATCGATGCAAAACTAGTTAATAGGCTCAAGGTCAAGAGAGTTAGAAAAAGAATGGGAACACAGATCCAATGAGCATTTTACTGTGGTGTGTAGATGATTCCCAACATTATAAGATGCCTACATGATCCTCAATGTAGTAGATGACTACAGAGTAGTAGTTTCCCCTTTAGTGCTCCAAATACAAATTGTAAAAGCAAGATACTGCAATCTTCATCACATCTTCTCCCATTAATTTCGATCACATTATAAACATACAGAAGGGGACTCCCCTGGTGGTGCAGCAGAAAGAAACCACCTGCCAATGCAGGGGACATGGGTTTGACCACTAGTCCGGGAAGATTCCCGATGCCAGGAGCAACTAAATCCATGCGCCACAACTACTGAGCCAGTGCTCTAGGGCATACAAGCTGGAACTACTGAGCCTGAGTGCCTAGAGCCTGCGCTCTATGGGAAGAGAAGCCACTACAATGAGAAGCCCACTCACCCCAATGAAGAGTAACTCCCACTCAGCGCAACTAGAGAAAGCCCGCACAAAGCAATGAAGACTCAGCACAGCCAAAAATAAAATTAAATAAATGAATAAAATTATATTAAAAAAAAAGAAGAATAAATATAGAGAAAGACTGATTTGAATGATCTCTTCCTGCTCCGCTGCTGCTGCTAAGTTGCTTCAGTCGTGTCCGACTCTGTGCGACCCCATAGACAGCCGCCCACCAGGCTCCCCCGTCCCTGGGATTCTCCAGGCAAGAATACTGGAGTGGGTTGCCATTTCCTTCTCCTAGGCTTTCCCAAAGTCTCCACTCATACACAATACAACTGACAAATTTATTCTCATACTATACTATAGACTTTGATGCACACAAGGTCTTATGAAAACATTTATCTCAGATTTTGTTACCTAAAATGAAATCAACCAGAAACACATGGCATCTGAGTGCTTAGATTTCATCTTTAAGAAAAGAAACATTTTTAAAAAGAAGGCTGCGAAATAGACCTTTCTTATGTCAACTCAGAGCCCTCAAAAAAAAAAAAAAGATATCTGGACAAAAACATGAGGAGCATTTTTAGCAGTCTTTTGCACAGAAGCTACCACAATATGTCTGATGATATATATTTGTTGAATGAATAACATGGTTATATTTCATACTATGGAAACTTGCCTTCTCTGGATGACCACACTTAGACTTGCAAACTTTCTTGAAAGCAAAAGAAAATGCACTATCTACAAATCACACATTATTTTTACAAACTTTACATAGTTTCAAAATATTTCCAATTAGCAAGAAATTCTAAAACAAATGTAGCAATGCAAAAATACAAAGTACCAACAGAAATGGCTACAGTAAGTAACACACACACAATTACAAGGTTTCTAAAGTAAACTGGAGTTGGGACTAAATTCCCAGAGAGCAGGCTCTTTCAATGGCATGTTATCGCTACTAGTTTAGTAAGTTGAACCCTCAGACACAAACACTCTACTAACCAAAACACCAGCACTTCAAAGGAGATAAAAGCATCCATACATACAGAACTAACATTAAATTTTAAAAAAAGCAACTAACAACATAATTTTAAAAAGCTTAACAAATTTAAAACATAACTCTGAACTGTACACGTATTACATAGGAAAAATAACATTTTATTTACTGTAATAAAATGGGGGGTGGGGGTGGAGGATGATGTAGTAGTGTCTACTGTTGCAAAAGCCTGCTAAAGAAGTTGTCAGGAAAAAAAAAAAAAAAAGAAGTTGTCAGGAAGTTAAAATGAACTTCAGTGGATCAGGCATTAGGCTTGATAGAAATAATCATGTCTCAACCTTCTTAAAAAGTCACTCCTTGCAAACACAATCAATCAATTCTAATAGTTTCACCCTTTCCCCAGCTTAGCTAGGGAAAGAAAAATACAAAAACGATGTTTTTGAACCATTTCAACTAAGTTCATAACATTGAGAATGTTCTTTGAAAAGACCAGCATGGTTTTCCGTCATTTCTATTATGCTGTAAAAAGGGCCCATAGACATCCATCGAAATCAAAAGTACGGAAGACAAGCTTACATACACTTATCCCCAGACGCCGATTGACTGCAGTGGGTAGGTCATGGTCAAAATTCACAGGCTCATTTAAACTTTCACGGCTCAGCCAACAGCTCCTATCGGGTTTCCTGATCCTAAGGTGATTAAAACTGCAAGTTTCTCGCGGTTAAGATCAGCAGGAGACTATTTCGGACCCTCAGACCGCAGTCCGCATAGCCCGCAGCCGTGCATCTTCAGCACCTTGGCTTATGTGTTAGGCTAACCTTTCCAAGCCAACGTTCCCAGGCCGTCTCCTCCAGCTTTTGAAATAAACCTTCCAAACGGGTGCGGTCAATTCAAGACCGCCTTCCACCGCGCCCGCCGAGACCCCCCTCCTGCGGTCATCCCCAGGCCTCCCTTCCGCAGGCGGCGACTTCAGCCTGGCTCCCCAAAGTGGGGGAGGAGATGTGCGGAGCAAGACGCCCCGCCAAGCAGCTCTTCAGCAGGCACAGCAGCAGGGCGAGGCGGGAGGGGAGTAGGGAAAGATGCTAAACGCCAGTGTCATATTTACATTGCCTTTTTCTTTGCCAGAAAGATTCCTCGTGTCCAAGAATATCGCCTTTAAAGGGCGGGGGTGGGGGGGGAGGACCTAAGCACTAAGCCGCTGCCCAAGGCTCCGCGATCTCCAGTATTCTCGCCCCAGTCCCTCGTGCGGGGAGGCTCCAGACACTCCCAACCTCGCACAGGTACACCTGCCCGACGGCGGAGAACCGGGCCGCCCCCGCAGAGGAAGGGCTCGCCGGCACTCTGGCCCCAACAGCCCCCGCCGCCGGGGGTGACAGCCCCGGCGGAGTCGTGCCCCGCACAAACTTCCCAGTTCCCGGGCTGCGAGGACAGATCGGCCGGAGAGCGGACGGACGGACTGGGGGGCGATACCGGTACTCGCCGCACAGCGTTGGCCGCCTCCCAAAGTGGCCCAGCAGTGACCTTATTAATCCTACTGTGCCTTTACCCATCGGGTCTTTTGGACCCCGACCTTGGGCCTTCCCACAAGCCTGCAGAAGTGAGACTCCCGTCTAAGCTGCTGCGCTGTCATTCCCACCACCGCTAACACCGCCCCCCCACCACACTTAGACAGGACCCAGCATTCCTCATCCAGAGCCCTGGGTTTGGCCAGGAGAATCACACCCTGAATTTCACCTTCTACCTCAAATCCTCTGCAGTGTTTCCTATACCCCTTCCTTTTATCCATTCCATTCATTCAAAAAACTAAGATCATGGCATCCTGCCCCATCACTTCATGGCAAATAGGTGGGGAAACAATGGAAACAGTGATGGACTTTACTTTCTTGGGCTCCAAAATCGCTGCAGTTGGTGACTGCAGCCATGAAATTAAAAGACACTTGTTCCTTGGAAGAAAGGCTAGGACCAACCTAAACAGCATATTAAAAAGCAGAGACATTACTTTTCCGACAAAGGTCTGTCTAGTCAAAGCTATGGTTTTTCCAGTAGTCACGTATGGATGTGAGAGTTGGACCATAAAGAAGGGTTTGTGTGGAAGAATTGATACTTTTGAACTGTGGTGTTGGAGAAGACCCTTGAGAGTCCCTTGGACTGTAAGGAGATCAAACCAGTCAATCCTAAAAGAAATCAATCCTGAATATTCATTAGAAGGACTGATGCTGAAGCTCCAACACTGGCCACCTGATGCGAAGAGCCAGCCCATTAGAAAAGACCCTGATGCTGCGAAAGACGAAAGGCAGGAGGAGAAGGGGGCGACAGAGGACGAGATGGCATCACTGACTCAATGGACATGAGTTTAAGCAAGCTCAGGGAGATGGTGAAGGACAGGGAAGACTGGCTTGCTGCAGTCCATGGGGTCACAAAGAGTTGGACACAACTGAGGAATTGAACAACACCACCTTCCAAGAAATCTTTTCATTGTCTTCATCCACATATACCTAAATTTAACTCTTCTTAATGACCCACATCAGGAAGCTGCCATTCCAAGCATGTCTAAAAACCCGCTGTCCCTACATCTTCCCCAGTTATCATACTGTTCTAGGCACTTACCCAACTCAGCCCACTTGGAGAGTCATTATATATCTACTGCCATTATTACTCTTCTCAAGTAGAGAGGTTTCCACTATGCACTCTCGTAACCTGCTTTCAGGGAAAGAAAGCATGACAGACCCCATCCCTTAAGGAGCTTGATGAGCCTCATGGGGTAGGAAGTGACAGGTCACGTGGCCACCTTCATTTGCTCCTTTTTTCTTTGACTGTTCCTTAAACACAAGGGTTGCCCTAAAGTCCTTTTATCCTTTTTCTCTTGTTTCATACTATTGTCCAAAATGTAATCTGCTTCCTCGGCCTCAACCCTCATCTCTCTTAGTGGTTAAACAAGCAAAAAAACCCTAAATTCGCAGTGAGAAGAGGTAGTGTTGCCCAGTACTCCCACCAGTTAACCTCTCTGAGCCACTGAGACAGTGGCTCTGGAAAGCACTCTTTGTTAATACAGCACTGTATACAACCAAGAGGGAACAGAGAGTTCCTGTGAATAACCCATAAACTCTCCCCTGGCCTCAGAGAAGTACCTGGTTGAATATCTCTACGTCAATTGCCCACAGACACCTAAAAATTGTCTAAAACCAAGTCAAACATTGTCTTCCATCTCATATATTGGTTCATTTTTCTATTGTATTGAAAATGGCATTCATGTTACTGAGTTACTCCAGCTAGAATTTCATTTGTTTAACCGATTATCATCTACCCAGTCGTGAAAGCTTAGAATCATCATCGATTATTGCCTCTCATCACCACTCCACACTAACCCCTTTACCAAGTCCTATTCATGAAAACAACTGTGCTCTAATAGTATCTCTTCCCTGGTGCCTCACAGTTCTCCCAGTTGAAATTAATCCATTCGACCTCAGTGCTTCCACAGCACTTTGTTCTATGATGGGTCTATTGGATTTAACTGTATATTAATAATGCAAGATGATAGGCTCGCTGTGAAGGCTTAAAAGCTGAATTTAGTGATGACAAAATGTTGAATGAACCTACAAGAAGGAAAGATGGATACTTGTGACCACCGTCAGCAGAGGTCTCACTAAGGAGGGCAGCAAGGTCTGGATGGGTGCGCAGGGGTCATCCCTGTTAGGGGCAGACAGTGGCATAGGTATGGAGATGTAGGTCCACGTGATATTTTCAGATAGCATAATGAGGAAAGTGTTAGTCACTCATTTGAGTCCTACTCTTTGCGACCTCATGGACTATAGCCCACCAGGCTCCTCTGTCCATGAAATTCTCCAGGCAAGAATACTGAAGTGGGTAGCCATTCCCTTCTCCAAAGGATCTTCTGTATCCAGGGATTGAATCATGGTCTCCTGCATTGCAGGCGAATTCTTTACTTCCTGAGCCACTCTATATAGCACAATGAGGAGGAGGCTTGTAGTTTTTAAAGGACAGAATTTTTTCCCTAACTTTATTAAGATATAATTGACATATAACATGGGGTAAGTTTAAGGTGAACAACTCAATGATTTGATACACATCTATACTGTGAAATGACTACCACCATATATTTAGTTAACACATACATCACACATAATTACACTTGTGTGTGGGGGGTGTGTGCGTGTGTTATGAGAACCTTCAAGATTTACTGTCTTAGAAACTTCTAAGTTTTAATATAGTATCATTAAGGAACAGAGTTTTTGGTAACTTAACTCACCTTGAATGGCATTTAAGGTAATGTCATTTGTAAATAGGTCATGAGATGACTTTTGCCAATGACCTTTCACACGACCTTTTTACTCCGAGGAGGATGTGCGTGGTGTCAGAGTTCTCAAGTCACGGAAATGACCTCAGAAAATACCTACCCCAGTTCTCAAATTATCTACATTAGACAATGGAGATCTAGAGAGGTTTAAGTGATTTCCTGACTTGTGGGGGAGATAACAGACTCTTTGAAGACAGGGGCCATGTTATACTCACCCTGTAATCTTCCCAATGAACCTAACATACTTGCTTTTTCATGGCACCTATGGCCAAGTTTTGGTGAATCAATGAAAAAGAAATTTTCATCTCTCATATCAAAGTTACAAGTCTATACCCACAAAGGGTGTATGGAGTGTTCCACTTAGAAACACTTTATTGGGGACTTCCCTGGTGATCCTGTGGTTGAGACTCTGCTCCCAATTTGGGTGGCACAGGTTCCATCCCTGGTAGAGGAACTGGGGTCCTGTAGGCTGCAGGGTGCAACCAAAACAAAAACAAAACTCATCTAAACTAAACACAGTTTATTACAGAAAGAAAGAAAGAAATACCTATTGGTGTTTAAATAATATTTAAACATAATATTTAAACTTGAGGGCTAGATACTACTGTATGTGGACTTAGTTGTTGTGGTTCAGTCGCCCAGTTGTGTCCAACTCTTTGTGACCCCCAAGGACTGCAGCACACCAGACCTCCCTGTCCCTCACCATCTCCCAAAGTTCGCCCAAGTTCTTGTCCATGCCATTAGTGATGCCATCCAACCATCTCATCTTCTAATGCCCTCTTCTTCTGCCCTCAATCTTTCCAGCATTAGGGACTTTTCCAATGAGTCATCTGTTTGCATCAGGTGACCAAAAATACTGGAGGGAAAGGTACACCCAACTAAATGCAGAGTTCCAAAGATTAGCAAGGAGAGACAAGAAGGACTTCTTCAATAAGCAATGCATAAAAATAGAAGAAAGCAACAGAAGGGAAAAGACTAGAGATCTCTTCAGGAAAATTGAAAATATCAAGGGAACATTTTGCCCAAAGATGGGCACTCTAAAGGACAGAAACGTAGAGACCTAGTAGAAGTAGAAGAGATCAAGAAGAGATGGAAAGAATACACAGAAGAACTGTACAGAAAAAGATCTTAATGAAACAGATAACCTCGATGGTGTGGTCAGGTACCCAGAGCCAGACACTGTGGAGTGTGAAGTCAAGTAGGCATTAGGAAGCACTGCTGTCAATAAAGCTAGTGGATGTGATGGAATTCCAGTAGAGCTATTCAAAACCCTAAAATATATGCTATCAAAATCTGGGAAACCCAGCAGTGGCCACAGGAATGGAAAAGGTCAGTCCTCATCCCAATTCACAGGCAGGAAGGGCAGAACTAAAGAATGTTCAAACCATTGGACAATTGCACTCACCTCCGATGACAGTAAAGTCACGTGGACTTAACAACCTAGCAGTTTGATCACTGTTTTCCTTTGGAGTTTGTGTGATAATGAAACAATAATATGTCTTTGGTTCAGCACCTAATTCAGGCTGCTTTTATAGTCAAGGAGGGAAGCACCTAACCATCAGCATTTCACAGTGGTCTTGAAGAGGGGCGGGGCTAAGGAAGAAGAAGGAAGTTCTATTTTGGATGGGCATGTGGTCATGTCAGTCAAGGAGAAGGCTGTTCCCATCTCCTTGCATTTGGCCTGTTGGGCTGTTGGTGCCAGAAATGCTCCAGCAGCCAAGTTCACAGAGAAGAAGGAAGGAAACATTGGGAAGATGGAAAGTTTCTCAATACTGACTTACTTCTCATTGTTGTTCTTTAAAACAACAAAAACTTTCTTTTACTGTAACCAAGTTTATTTACTATCCTAGAAGAGTGTAGTGAAAATGTTAGGTTGCTAAAGTATGCAATGGAAACAGTGACAGACTTTATTTTCTTGAGCTCCAAAATCACTGCAGATGGTGACTGCAGCCATGAAATTAAAAGATGCTTGCTCCTTGGAAGAAAATCTATGACAAACCTAGACAGCATGTTAAAAAGCAGAGACATTACTCTTCCAACAAAGGTCCATCTAGTCAAAGCTATGGTTTTTCCAGTAGTCATGTATGGATATGAGAGTTGGACCATAAAGAAGGCTTTGCATGGAAGAATTGATACTTTTGCACTATGCTGTTGGAAAAGACTCTTGAGAATCCCTTGGATTGCAAGGAGATCAAACCAGTCAATCCTAAAGGAAATCAGTCCTGAATATTCGTTGGAAGGACTGATGCTGAAGCTGAAGCTCCAACACTTTGGCCACCTGATTTGAAGAACTGACTCACTGGAAAAGATGCTGATGCTGGGAGAGATTGAAGGCAGGAGGAGAAGGGGATGACAGAAGATGAGATGGTTGGATGGCATCACCAACTCGATGGACATGAGTTTGAGCAAGCTCCAGGAATTGGTGATGGACAGGGAAGCCTGGCGTGCTGCAGTCCATGGGGTCTCAAAGAGTCGGACATGACTGAGCGACTGAACTGACTGAAAGTATGCAATAGCAGAAATGGAAGCTGAAATAGTGTAGATGCTCTGATTTATTTTACTTTATTAAATATACTTCCTCAGTTGAATAATTTCAATTAGAATTCTTCCTTGAGAAAAGGAATTCATTACCTTCCTTAGTGCTATTTGGAAGCTGTTATGCGTTCCACTGCTCTATGAAGAGATCAGAGCAGAATGTGGGACAATGCCCTTTGATCTTCTGTAGTGATATCCAGAGTCTTGCCATTCAAAATGGTGTTATTTTGGAAGACTATTATTAAAGTGCATGTACAGTCAAACCCAGCCAAAATGCCAGCCAAGCAAATGAGATCCAAGAATTCAACTGCAACATATGAGTTACTTTTCGGGAGGAGGGTGTTGACATGATGCAGCACAGCTTGCCATCTGGGAGTTCTGGGGATCCGGCTGTGGCATCCAAACCCCTCCTTGGCTGGCTGTGGTTTGGCACCAGCTGGCAGGGGTTGTCCACCCATTTTAAATATTAGTGGTGATTCTTCTGGCTTCTGCAGCTGGCTGGAACTTCCAGGACAGGGGCAGCAATTCCAGGAATCTTCCTCTTGGTTGGCAGCTCTTCTGTTAGCCTGATTTGGGCAGACTGAACTGGGAGAAGACAGGATCTAAAGAAGCCAACACTAGGGTGACCACTTCTCAGCCTGCCTCACCTTCCCCTCCACTCCCCAAGCAGAAGATGAGGACTGTAGTCAGGAACAGGAAGTGGAGTGGAGGAGAGTAATCAACCTCTGATAGCATCATATCTTTATTGTGTACACATTTGTAACAGAAATAGTGACTTCCAACATTGACAGAGCAATGAAATGAATTAGAGCAGATCCATATGGCAGACTACAGTGCAACCAATAAAACTGATAATTTCACAGAAAATGTAATGACATAAAATAATTATGATATTAAAATAAGTGAAAAAGTGGAGTGGAAATTGTTTATAGGTATGGTTTTAAGATTACAAAATGAGTTTGTATATGTATACATGTAAAATACTAGAAGAAGCAAGTAAGAGTTTGCATGCCACAAATAAGACCCAGCACAACCAAATAAATAAATATTTTTTAAAAATACTAGAAGAAAATACATCATACTGTGTGTGGTGTGTGTGTATGTGTGTGTGTGTGTATGGTGCAGTTTGGATGATTTTTAAAATATATGTCTGCATTGTCTAAAATTTGCATATCTTTATAATAATTTTAAAAGATGCAACCATCTTCCCTCATTAAATAAATAACACAGTAATGGCATTTAACATAGTAGCCTAAATTCTATAAGAGAACAGCTTTGTAAGTTACTCCTTGCTATTTATTACAGTTATTGTTAAAATAAGTCTTAGTGGAACAGGCCATCTTTCTACATGCAGGGGGAAGGGAAGCTCCTCCCTGTGTTCATGAAGACTCCTTAAGAGAAAACAAGGCTACAAATATGAGGAAAATAGTATAGTGTTGTTTCTATGTATTAGACATCCAACTCCCAATGCGTAGGATCAATGAATTTTTATTCTTTTTAAGAAGCTGGACTTCCCTAGTAGTCCAGTGGTTAAGAATCCTCCTGCCAATGCAAGGGACACAAGTTTGGTCCCCGGTCTAGAAAGATCCCACAAGCCATGGGTCAACTAAGCCAGTGTGCCACAAGTACTGAGCCTGTGTGCCCTGGAACCCATGCCCTGCAACAAGAGCAACCACTGCCATGAGAAACCTGCTCACCACAATGAAGAGTAGCCCGTGACATTGCAACTAGAGAAAGCCTGCACACAGTAATGAAGACCCAGCACAGCCTAAAATAAAATAAATTTTAAAAATTAATTAAAAAAAGAAGTTTGAAACCAGGAAAACATATGGACTCCAAAAGGAAACTGCAAAATTAATATTCTAATAAAGATTTTATTAACTGTGTACCATGCATAACATAATACTATCAAGTTTATTCGATTTTATATAAAAATGACATGACAGAAGCTATTTGTGAGCTTGGTTTCATGTTATAAGTATATATAATGGTTGATTCAAAAGATACTAAATAGCCGGTCAAAAACTAAATGTCAGTCATAGCCCAAAATTCTAAGAGCAAAATTATAAATATTTTTCTAACATATTTTATAGCAAGAGTATTGTATTAGTATTGTATTAAATGTGAGATATGAGTTCATTTTAGTATGCTTGATACAGTGAGCGGGTAGAGCCTCCAAAAATAAGAATGCCTGACACGTATGTTTGGGGAAGCAGGGAGGTTCCATTCTTTGTTGATTAACTCTGGGCCACACAATCAGTGTGACCTTCAGGAGTCAAGGCTGAATGAAAAGACCAGAAGAATCAGATTTTAGCCTGAGTTTTCAGTCCTGGCTAAGGGAAAAGTCCATGGTGTCCAGAGGCGGAAAGCAAGGAGACCCTAGCTGTGGGGAGGCCGGCAAGGACCCTACTACGAAGGTAGCAAACCCTGCAGGCTGCCTGTGAGTTTACCCCAGTCCCTTATGGCTGGAGCACGAGTTAAGTCTGACCATTGTTAAAGACGATTGGTATTCTCATTTATTTTTTCACTGACACTTCAGAAAAAATGCATTCATGAAACTACTATCTATTGATTGTACCTACTAAGTGCCAGGTACCATTGTAGGGACTACATATGACTTCTTCCCTCACAGAGTTTACAGTCCAAGAGGATAGAGTAGAAGCAAGTAAACAGAAAACCTGACAATTACAGATTGTGGTGAGGGGTCTGAAGGTAATAAATCCAGCACCTTTATGGAATATAGGCAGAGTGTCAGGGGAATCCTCTCCAAGGAAAAGATACTTAAGCCTGAAAGATGAGGAAACAGTGGGGTGAAGAGCAACCTGGACAGAGGGGCCATCAGCCTGAGAACCCCTGTTCTAGGATGCAAAGGAGGCCTGGCGAGGCTGGCAGGGCTCCCCAACACTGAGACCCTGGCAAGGATTTGAATTCTATTCCCAGCGTAACGAGAGCCCTTGGGAAGCTGAGGATATGTTTATAAAAAAGATTTCCGTGGCTCCAATAGATTGAAGGATCATAAATGTCAAAGTAGGGAGACAAATGAGATAACTATTATAGGAAAACCTAGGGAACAGATGATGGGGGCTTGGACTAACATCTTTCAAAAAAGAAAACAAAACACTTTATTGAGGTATGATTGATTTGTTGTACACTTTAATGTGTCTGACTTGATGAGTTTCGCAATATCTTTTTAATGTTGGCAGCATCTTTAGGCATGTTCCATTTTCCAGCCCTGATGTTTCTACTTTTATTAGAATTTGGATTTAGTAAACTTTTGACTTGCTGATCCTGTCTATTGAATGTTTATTTTATACTTCAATCTACTCATATATATATATGTATATGTATATTTTTGGCCGTACCATGTGGCCTGTGGGATCTCATTTCCCCAACCAGGGATTGAAACCATGCCCCTGCATTGGAAGTGTGGAGTCTCAACCACTGGACCACCAGGGAAGTCCCTGGACTAATGTCTTGACGATAAAGATAAGGGAAAACTGGGCAAATCGTCAAAGAGGGGCAGTCGTGTTTTAGCGGTGAGTATGGAGAAAGTGCTGACTTGGCCTCTCTGCTTAAAGGGGAATTTAGTGGAAGATCTCAGTCACTGCCTCATTTTTTTTTTTTAACATTCCTACAACCATAGGGCACCCTGGTTTGAGTGATTGCTGCTCTTCATGAAAAGGCACCTAAAGAGAAATCTCCCCTAAAGTCTGCTTTAATGAACGTATTTTTAATTCTCACATCTAGTTTCTGCTGTATTGATGCTACACTAAAGAAAATCTGGAGAAAGAGTTGATGTGTATGTCTGAAGCTCATCCAAAGAAATGCAACCCAAAATCAGCATAAGGGAAATGATCACAGCTGCCTTCGTTCTGCTGCGTCCAATAGTCAGAGACGGGATGCTTTCCACGGTCTTTGCTGCTCTTGAGGACCAAACGGAAGATAGAAAACAGTAGCCTTGAGAGTCAGCAAAGAACAAAAGCCTTCCTACCCTGGGTCTGAGATGGTTAACCCCGGGCAGATCTAGTCCTCCAGTCCCTGTGGGGAAGAACTGAAGTGGGGAAGAGGAACAAGGGGTTCCTAAGAGATTCCCAAGTCCTGCCCAGGCTGTTTCCACTTCCTCCTCGCCACTCTCAGTTCCTGAACTTAGCTGTTCCTGCTTCCTGCATAAGCAGAAGCAGGCCCAGAGCACTGAGCTGGGAGGTGCACTGTATGGGCACCCCTTAGACACATCTATGTTCTCACACCCCTTCTTCCAAACCTGGGAGCCTCCATTTTCACACCTGATTGTGCCCCTGAGAGTTATAGAGAAGTCTGCAAATCTGTTGAACCTTCTCTGTCACCTGTATAAAGATTCAGAATTCTATGCCTGAGTTTTCTCACTGTTTCGGTTTTGGGTGCCCATACAATGCTGGTTAATTTCTGTCATCATAATCTAGTGTCCATTCTGTTACCACCGGCGGGCCTTAGTCATGTCTCCTAAATTTGAGAGAGGTGAGGTTGGACTTCCTGGGTTGCTTAGATGCAGAAGAGTAGTACCTTTTAATTCCCCTAAATATTTTTGTGCAGAACAATGGACTAAAAAAACAAAAGACAATTTTGTATCCATGAGATTTGTGATAATGAGATGAACCTGTTACTAAAATAAGGAAAGATCTCCAAGGCATTGTGTCAAGTAGAAAGGAAGCAAGTCATAAAACAGTATGTAAGGAGTAGTCTCCTTTACTTAGTCTCCCCCACCCTTATCCTCAGTTTTGCTTCTTGCTGTTTCAGTTACTTATGGTCAACCTGGGTCCAAAAATGTTAAATGGAAAATTCCAGAAATAAACAATTCATATGTTTGAAATTGTGCGCTGTTCTGAGTATCATGATGAAATCTTGTGCCATCCCACTCTGTCCAGCCCAGGACGTGAATCATCCCTTTGTCCAGCATATCTAGCCATCCCGATGATCAGATGGACTGCTGCACATGGCAGTGCTTGGGTTCAAGGACCCATATTTCACTTGATCATGGCCCAAACAGCAGGATAGTGATGCTGACAATTCGGATTATGCCAAGGAGAAGCTGCTAAGTGCTTCCTGTAAATGAGAAGGTGATCGTTCTCAATAAGAAAAGAAAAAATATCATATGACCAGGTTGCTACAATCTACAGTAAGAACAAATCTATCCATGAAATTGTGAAGAAGCAAAAAGAAGTTCAAGCTAGTTTTGCTGTTGCACCTCAGACTTTAAATAAGGACTCAGGGGGGTGATAAGTGCTTAGTTAAGGTGATAAAGGCATTATATTTGTACAATAATATTTTTTGAGAGAACGCACGACCACATAACTTTTATTACAGTATATGGTTATAATTGTTCTATTTCATTTTTATGTATTTATTTCAAGTTCCTATTGCTCCACATCCTCACCAGCATTGGGTCTGTCAGTGGTCCCAAATTTTGACCATTCTAATAGGCCTGCAGTGGTATCTTCTTATGGTTTTAATGTGCATTTCCCTGATGACATTTGCTCTGAGGCATATTTTTATATGCTTAATTGCCATCTGTATATCTTCTTTGGTAAGGTGTCTGTTAAGGCCTTTGGCCCATTTTTAACTTGGGTGTCTATTTTCTTATTATTGAGTTTTAAGAGTTCTTTATGTAATTGGGTAACAGTCTTTTATCAAATGTGCCGTTTGCAAATATTTTCTCTCTTAAACTGTTTTTCTCTCCAGGTTTGTTGAGATATAATTAACATACAGCATTGTAAAAGTTTAAGATGTACAGCATTATGATTTGGCTTATATACATCATGAACTGATGATCACAGTAAATTTAGTGAACATCTATCATCTCATATAGAGACGAAATTAAAGAAATAGAAAAAGTGTTTTTCTTTGTGATGAGAACTCTTAGGATTTACTCTCTTAATGGTCCTATAAAACGTTGTTGTTTAGTTGCTAATCATGTCTGACTCTTTACGACCCCATGGACTGCAGCACGCCAGGCAGCACGCCCTTACTATCTCCCAGAGTTTGCCCAAGTTCATACAGCAGCATTAATTATATTTATCATGTTGTACCTTACATCTCCAGTACTTATAACTGGAAGTTTGTACCTTTTAGCCACTTTCATCCAATTCTCCCTCCTCCCAACCCCCCACCTCTGGTAACCACAAATCTGATCTCCTTTTTCCATGAATTTGTTTGTTGAAGTATAGTTGACTTATGAAATTACGTTAATTCCTGGCATACAATTTGATAATTGTGTTCCAGTGATTTGATAACCTGATAATTATCTATTTGATTTGATAATTCTATATATTCCAAAATGATCACCATAATAAGTTTAGATTCAATCTGTCACTATACAAAGAAATTACATAGTTACCACATTCCCTACACTGTACATTTCAAATCTGTGACACATTTATTTTGCAACTGAAATTTCTATTGTAGTATTAGTTATTGTTCCTAATCCCTTACTGTGCCTGATTTATAAATCAAACTTCATCATTGGGATGTATGTGTAGGAAAAAGCACAGCATGTACAGGGTTCAGTACTCTCCGAGAATTTGAGCATCTTCTGGGGGCTTTGGAACACATCCCCCAGCATAAGGGCACATCACTGTGAACAGATGAGAGCAGAAGGAAGTGGGAGGGGGAAGGGCATAAGGGAAGGATGGAGAAGGAGAGAGAAGGGCAGATGCAGTGATTATGTTGCATTTTTTTCTCTTTTTTACTCAAGTACCATAATTTCAGGACCACCCTCTCTGGCTCTGACCTCTCATTCCTCTACCTGCACAGTCTGATCCAATGCTCTTCCTCTGTGTACCCCTTGGTCTTGCTATAGTTCATGTATAGTGTTGGAAATGATTGGTTCATGGAATTATCTCAACTTCATTGAGCTTTTAGTTCAGTTCTTAGCTGAACAGCAGAGAAGTTGGTCGAATCCCTCCTAAATAAGCTTGGTCAACTCTGAGTTATTCTCAGTCTCTGTTAGATAAATCCTCAGTGAAAGTTGATGGCCCTCTGCCTAGGAGTGACCCGGGATGGAGACAGGGGGCTTATGTGTTTTGGTCTGGCAATAGAGACCACTGATGGGTTGTGGGTGGCCCCTTCTCCTAGGATCCACCAGGATGACCTCTACAACACCACAGTTCTACTCAGGCCTTTGGGTTCAGGAAAATTCCCAGCTGTACTCCAGTTCCCTTCGCATCTGCCCTTCTCCCCTAAGCCACCCAACCTCCCTAAGAGAATCCCCGGGGCTTTGGGCTTCTTGGTCCTTCCACCTGGAGCCTCAATCAGTCAGCACTGCTCCATGCCCAGGGCCCTTAATGGTTGTTCTCCGTGAGGCTCTCAGCCTCCCAGGACACACCCAGTCATCAAGGCCTAGATCTTCTACCATCTAGGACTTCTGGCCCATAGCAGGACTGATTCTGCTGCTCTCCTACTCTGAGAAAATCTCCCAACTGCACCAAAAGGGTTTTTTCCCATCTCTTTCTAAAAGGCATGTGTTCATCCCAAACTATCAATGTTTCAAAGAAACATTTACATATATATCTTTTTATATGAATGTACTAGAATCTCTCTAAGATAGGTACCTACAAGGTAGAATTAACAGGTTATAGCAAATTGCTTTACAAAAATAATTCACTTTCTGATAGTGTAGGAAATGCTCTTTCTCCCACACCCTCATTGACCCTGGATACTGTGTTTTTAAAAATGTTGCTAATCTAATGAGCAAAATTGGAATTTTGATTTAATTTTTTTTTCATATCTTGAATGAATTAGAACTGGAGCAAGACATCTCTCCATGTTCATTGACTGTTGCAGGTTGAGTCCTAGGAAACCGATGCTGAGATGGAGATCAGGGAGCAGGAAGTTATTAGGGAGTGCTCTTTCGATTACCCTCCTTGGGGGAATATCCACTTCAGTATTCTTGCCTGGAGAATACTATGGACAGAGGAGCCTGGTGGGCTACAGTCCATGGGGTCACAAAGAGTTGGACACAACTGACTTGGCACTAGTATGTGGCGGAAGGGAGGAGGGCGGGATAAGGCAGAGGGACAAGTTGGGCTGCACAACCTCAGCTGACCTCTTGGTGATCTCTGACGCCAGGATGGCCCTTTGGAGTTGTCCTGAGTTAGAACACGGCGGCCAGCCCTGTGCCCCTAGTCCTTGAATGGAGGCCGCCCTGGGAAGGCACATGCCCTTTCATGAGACCACTCTTTTCCACTGAGGCTCCTTCCCAGAGAGACTGACAGCTGAGGGCAGTCAGCCAGCAGCCCTCCCAGAAGCTGGGGAAATAAATCCTTCGGGACTAGAACATAGCACGGCACACATTATTACACTGACTATATTTATTAATTTTTGAATTGCCTGTTCATAGTCTTTCTGGGTTTTTTTTAATTGATTTGTAGTGGTGCTTTATTCTGGACGTTAATCCTTTAAACAGTACATGTGTTGTAAATATTTTATCTCAGTCCCTTGCTGGTTTTCAACATTAGGGGTCATTTATTTTGAAGACCTATTACATTTTTAGATAATCAAATTTGTCCATTTCTCTTCTCTAAGATTATAGAAATATTTATATTTTCTTTGAATTGTTCAGTTAGTAAGTTGTGTCTGACTCCTTGTGACCCCATGGACTGCAGCATTCCAGGCTTCTCTGTCCTTCACTATCTCCCTGAACTTGCTCAAACTCATGTCCATTGAGTCAGGATGCCATCTTATCCTCAGCTGCCTTCTTCTCCACTTGCCCTCAATCTTTCCCAGCATCAGAGTCTTTTCCAGTGAGTCAGTTTTCCTATCAGGTGGCCAAAGTATTGGAGCTTCAGCTTCAGCATCAGTCCTTCCAATGAATATTCAGAATTGATTTTCTTTATGATTGACTGGTTTGATCTTCTTGTTATCCAAGGGACTCTCAAGCGTCTTCTCCAGCACCATGGTTCAAAAGCATCAATCTTTGACACTCAGCCTCCTTTATGGTCCAACTTTCACATCCATACATGACTATAGAAATATTTATATTTTCTTTGAATAGTTCTATGTTTTTTAAAGAAATGTCTACAGCTTTTTAATTCCTCTGGATTTGTGTTCATGGTCAGAGGTGATGTCCAACATCATATATAATATTTAGTAGACTCTTCTCTATAGACTGATGTAAATGGACATACATCCTAGGATTAAAATTATCACTTAAATAGGAATATTTTTTGATTCTTCAATTTCAGTAATCTGTTATCTGTACTTAAGCATTGTCTCTTTCTCATGAACTTGAGAATAAACTTGTCTTATTGATTACATTAAATGTATAGACTAAACTGAAATATTACAACTTTAAAATATTGAGACTTCACACTGAAGAACACCTCTCTCTCTCTTTCTTTTTAAGATTTAATAACAATTTCGTTTAGGGACTTCCCTGGTCATCCAGTGACTAAGACTTCATGCTCCCAAGGCAGGGGGCCCGAGTTTGATCCCTGATCAGAGAACTAGATACCACATTCTATAACTAAGATCTGGCACAACCAAATAGACATTTTTAAAAATTACCTTTAGTAAAATTTTATAATTTCCTTCATGTAGGACTTATTCATTTCTTGTTAGGTTTACTTCTAAGTGTTTTGCTTATTTTCCTCCCTTTTGTCAATGGAATCCATTTTTTTTTTCGTTCAGTGATACTATGCATGTAACAATCTGCTTGTTTAGTTATTAACAATTTATTCTAACTATGTTCATAAGTGAAATTGTTTATGATAATATTCTATTAATAAATGTTACATAGTTTTGGTAACAGACATGTTTGAAACTTTACTTGTTTTTCCTATCATATTTATATAAATAAAAATAAAATATAAGCCATCTGTTCATTTATGGTATAGCAGAAGCCACTCAAAAACCTTTTGTCCTAGTGTCTATTTCAGGGTTTTGGGGTAGTTATTTATTTTCCTGTTCAGGTTCCTATCTTCTGGGCTCAATTTTGATAATATACATGTTTCTAGAAAATTAACCACTTAGGTTTTATATTTTATTGCTATAAATTTCTACATAGTAATCTCCTGTTATGACAATTTCAAGATATATTTTTGCTTTCTTTTTTTTACCTTATTTGACAAAATCCCAGGTACTTTTATTCTTCCTTTCAAAAAAAGTTTTATTGATTAAGCTAATCTTATAGTTTTAATTTTAGTTTTTAAATTTCTTACTTTCTGTGGTTATTTTCTTTTTTCTAGATTCTTAAACTGAATGATTGATATGTCTTATTGATTTCTAATCTTTCTTCTTTTCTAATATATACCTTTATGATCATAAATTTTTTTTGGAAGTTCCCTGGTGGGTCAGTGGTTGGGACTCTATGCTCTCACTGCCAAGGGTGTGGGTTCAATCCCTGGTTGGGGAACTAAAATCCATGCATCTCAATAAGTACTGGGCAGGCTATTTTATGCACACCTACAATACTGTGTCCATGGGAAAACTTAAGGCTTTTTGCCAGGCTTTTAGTTTTCCATTGATGCCGTGCAAATTACAGAAAATTGGGCAGAACACTGTGACATGTCAGGGGGCTACTTCATCCCACCCCCAAACCAGGGAACCCTCTAAGAGAGCCTGGATTAGGCATGTAAGGTGTATAACAAATGTGGCTTAAAACAACAAAATTTATTATCTTATGATTATGGCGGTCAGAAGTCTGAAATGGATTTCACTGGGCTAAATTCAAGGTGTTAACAGAACTGTGTGTTTGAAACTTAGTATTAATATTTTGGCATTCCTTGGGACCTACATTTAAAGTATGTTCCTCTAGAGAGGATGCAACTTGGACCTATTTTTGCCATACAAATAACGGGACTCTGGCTCCCCAAGCTGGGTGAGTACACACTGTGGCGAAAATGCTACAGACTTGTCAGTCCTCTCTTATTACCTCACCTAGAGTCAAGACCAACACAGGCAAATACTCTTTTTTTTCAAGGTATATCTTTTCTAGTTCATCCACTTACAAAATCATTTTTAGGTGAAGGTTCTGACTTTTATGGGCATCCTCGACTCCGCCTGCTTGGCCTTCACTCTGCTTGGCCTTCAGATTCTGGGCCATCAGGGATCTGCAGATGCCCTCAGGTTAAATGCTGGTTTGAGTGATTTGAAATAGTGCCTTCAAGTGCTTTACAGCCTGATTGTTTTCCCTTACTTTGTCCACAGCAGAGATACATCTTTTTGAAATATGTTTTCTCCTATATTTTATCCATCACTTTAAAAGGATTCTGGCACTTCCATGGCGGTCCAGGGGCTAAGACTCTGCACTCCCAGTGCAGGGGGCCCAGGTTCGATTCCTAGTCAGGGAACTAGATCCCACCTGCTTAACAAAGATTCTGAGTGCTACAACTAAGACCCAAAGCAACCAAATAAATAAATAAATTAATTAATTATTTTTTAAAAAGGGTTCTGTACCTGGATGATTCCACCAAATTTTACCAAATTTCTGGAAACAGAAACCAGAAGACAATCTTTTAAAAGATAATAATTGAGAATTTTCAATCATGATAAGTTATAAAGGCTCTAATGTAAGAAGGACACCTAGTCCAGACTAGAATGAATTAAAACATCAGTACCTAAGCATGTTATAGTGAACTGCCTAATGTCAAAGACAAAGACAAAGATTAAAGATAGAGAAATGTCACCTAAAAAGGAGGACAGTTAAGCTGATATCTGTCTGTCAGTTGCAACATCAGCTTCCATATGACAACAGGTTACTGAGTAAAAGTTAACTATCAACCTAGAAATCTATTCTGAACTAAATTGTTCTATATCTCAACCATCAGATTGGCACCGATTTTTAAAAATCTAATTATGCAAAGAATTAGTCACAATGTGAGGAAATCGGAAATCTTATCCACTGCATTCCTGTCAATGTAAATTGGTGGAATGTAAATTAGGGTAACTTCTTAGCACAATCTGACAATATCTAGGGAAGTTGATGACCTAAATTGCCTGTGCCTCAGCAATTGAACTTCTCTGGTAAATGCTATTACGTATTCCTTCCCTGGTTGCTCAGCTGGTAAAGAATCCACCTGCAATGCAGGAGACCTGGGTTCGATCCCTGGGTTGGGAAGATCCCCCGGAGAAAGGAAAGGTTACCCACTCCAGTATTCTGGCCTGAAGAAATCCATGGGCTGTATAGTGCATGGGGTCGAAAACAGTTGGACACGACTGAGCAAGTTTCACTTTCATAGAAGTGCACACAAAGGTGTACACTGAAGAATTATTGTAATGGCAAGAAACTAGAAGCAATCTAAATTTTATCAGTAGGAGAATGGATCACTGAACTGAAGATTTCACAGTAGTTAAACTGAATGAACTTGGTCTTATATATTTAAATGGATATATCCCTTGTCAAATATAGCTCAGTAAAGCTGGAAAAAAATAAAGGGATATAGCTTCACTGCTTTTTGAAATTAAAAAATATCACAGAAAGATACACATTTAAATAAATTTAGAAACAGTTGAGATTTCCTGGTGGTCCAGTGGTTTAGAATCAGCCTGTCAATGCAGTTGACATGGGTTCAATTTCTGGTTGGAGAAGATCCCACATGCCGCAGAGCAAGCAAACCTGGGCACCACAACTAGGGAGCCTGAACTCTAGAGACCCTCAAACTGCAGCTACTGAGGCCCACGTGCCTAGAGCCGGTGCTCTGCACCAAGAGAAGCCACTGCAACGAAAAGCCCGTGCATTGCAATCAAGAGTAGCCACCATTCACCACAACTAAAGAAAGCCATCGCAGCAATGAAGACTCAGCACAGCCAAAAAATAAAATAAATCAATAAATCCTAAAAAAAAAAAAAAAAAAAAAGGAAGAAAGAAACAGCAAACATAGATGGGGAAAAAAAGGCTCCCTGCCCTCCCCGTGTCTGCTAAAAGCAGGATGTACACTTCTGTTTGTAGACGAGTCTCTCTTTCTCTCTTTCCAGTACCAGGAAGAGGAAAACTCTTTTGTTGCTAGGAAATGGCAACCCACTCCAGTACTCTTGCCTGGAAAATCCCACGGACACAGGAGGCTACAGTCCATGGCATTGCAAATAGTCGGACACGACTGAGCGACTTCACTTTCACTTTCTATTATTCTGAGCAACTTTCTTATTTCATTGAGATACAGCTGACATATAACATTGTATTAGTTTAAGGAGTGTACAACATAATGATTTGATATATGTGTATATATAGTGAAATGAATAAAGTTTAACTAGTATCTGTCATTCCACACAGATATAATTTTTTTCTGGTATAAAAACCTTTAAGATGTACTCTCTTAGCAACTTTCAAATAAACACTGTGCTATGCTGTGCTCAGTTGCCTCAGTCATGTCAGACTCTTTGTGACCCTATGGACTGTAGCCCACCGGGCCAGGCTCCTCTGTCCATGGTGTTCTCCAGGCCAGAACACTGGAGTGGGTAGCCTATCCCTTCCCAGCTGATCTCTTCAACCAGGGTCTCCTGAATTGTAGGCAGATTCTTTACCAACTGAGCTACCAGGGAAGCCCTGTCTTCCATTAGTTTCCCCCTATATTTACATTCCCAAAGTTTTCCAGGCCTAAAAGCCTAAACCCCTTTTCCTCTGTCTTATCAATTTTCTCCACAAATGTATTATTATTTGTTAAGATGCTATATAAACCCCATGTTCTAATAGCACTTCGAATTTCTCATCACTAAGTTTCTACCACGAGTGTTAGTAAATTGTTTTTTCCCTTTTTGATCTATTTTTGTCAGTTTAATTTGCTAGGATCCAGTCAAAACCTAGGAAGACAGAGGAAAAGTTTTTTTTTTTTTCTCTCCTATAGGTATATATTTAAAAAATATATAAAATAATCCTATATATTATTTATGGAGATATATATATAGGTAAATAAAAATATAAAAAGGGATATTCACAATTGTAGTAAGGACAATTGTTAAGATAAAATGTTGTTACCGAGCCCCTGTTTGGGTTCCCTGAGTCATACAGGAACAGAGATAAATAGGATAAGAAAAAGTTGCTGTACTTGTAGCATTTTATTTCTCAAAAACATAAGTAAGGACTGCTTTAATATAAAAGGAAACTTGACAAAACATCTTAGAAGTAAATAGATTAGAAAATAAGCTAAAATGTAGGGAATTAAATTTACATAATCAATACACTTAATAGAAGAGATACTGGAGGTGATATGAAACAATTACAGAATAGTAATGGGAACACAGCTGGTATATAAGCTATTTTGATTTTTTTTGTTCCATAATCTTTATTATAAACTTTATCAAGCCAGGCTTCAACAGTATGTGAACTGTGAACTTCCAGATGTTCGAGCTGGATTTAGAAAAGGCAGAGGAACCAGAGATCAAATTGTTAACATCCGTTGGATCATTGAAAAAGCAAGAGAGTTCCAGAAAAACATCTACTTCTGCTTTATTGATTATGCCAAAGCCTTTGACTGTGTGGATCACAATGAACTGTGGAAAATTCTTAAAGAGATGGGACTACCAGACCACCTGACCTGCCTCCTGAGAAATCTGTACGCAGGTCAAGAAGAAACGTTAGAACTGGTCATGGAACAATGGACTGGTTCCAAATTGGGAAAGGAGTATGTCAAGGCTGTATATTGTCACCCTGCTTATTTAACTTATATGCAGAGTACATCATGTGAAATGCTGGGCTGGATGAAGCACAAGCTGGAATCAAGATTGCCAGGAGAAATATCAATAATCTCAAATATGCAGATGACACCACCCTTACGACAGAAAGCAAAGAGGAACTAAAGAGCCTCTTGATGAAAGTGAAAGAGGAGAGTGAAAAAGTTGGCTTAAAACTCAATATTCAAAAAACTGAGATCATAGCATCTTGTCCCATCACTTCATAGCAAATAGATGGGGAAACAATGGAAACAGTGAGAGACTTTATTTTGAGGGGCTCCAAAATCACTGCAGATGGTGACTGCAGCCATGGAATTAAAAGACCCTTGCTCCTTGGAAGAAAAGTTATGACCAAACTAGACAGCATATTAAAAAGCAGAGACATTACTTTGCCAACAAAGGTCCATCTAGTCAAAGCTATGGTTTTTTCCAGTAATCATGTATGGATGTGAGAGTTGGACTATAAAGAAAGCTGAGCACCAAAGAATTGATACTTTTGAACTGTAGTGTTGGAGAAGACTCTTGAGAGTCCCTTGGACTGCAAGGAGATCCAACCAGTCCATCCTAAAAGAAATGAATCCTGAATATTCACTGGAAGGACTGCTGCTGAAGCTGAAACGCCAATACTTTGGCCACCTGATGCGAAGAATTGACTCATTTGAGAAGACCCTAATGCTGGGAAAGATTGAAGGCGGGAGGAGAAGGGGATGACAGAGGATGAAATGGTTGGATGGCATCACCAACTTGATGGACATGAGTATGAGCAAGCTCCAGGAGTTGGTGATGGACAGGGAAGCCTGGCTTGCTGCAGTCCATGGGGTTGCAAAGAGTCAGACAGGACTGAGTGACTGAACTGAACTGAACTGAATCTTATATTAAAAATGCGGGGACTTCTCTGGTGGTCCAGTGGTCAGTACTCTATGCTTCCAATAAAGGGGTCACAGGTGTGATCCCTGGTTGGAGAACTAAGATTCCACATGCTGTGCAGGGTGACAAAATAAATAAATAAAACCTTTGAGAAAGTTGTGGGACTTCATTGTGCTTTAGTTTCCTGTTTCAGACAAAAAGGATAAAATGCTTTTCTTTCCAATTTAGCTTTGTTTACCAAGCATTAATTTATCTCTGATGATTTCTGTTCTCTTTCCCTGTATGAGTCAGGTTTTGCTGGGTAACAAACCACCCCACAACTTAGTGGCTTCAATTAGCTCACAGGTCTGTTGATCAGTAATTTGCACTGAGCTCAGTTCTACTGGTCTTGGCTGGACTCACTCATGGATCTGTGGTCAGTATCCTGGTATGCTGGGAGCTCGGTAGTCTTGGAGGCTCATCTCTTAGCTGGGCGTCACACCACCTAGTATCTCAGTCACCAGTAGAATATCCCAGGCTTTTCCACACGGTTGTGGAACCCCCAGGAACTGAAAGAGAGCTGAATCTAAGGCACAAGCGCTTTTCAAGTCTCCACTTGCTTCAGATTTGTTGATGTTACATTGCCCGGAGCAAGTCACATGGCCAAGCCCAGAGTCAAAGAGTGGAGAAACAGACTCCATTGCCCAAGCTGGAGAATCTATAAAGTCACTTCACAAGGGCATGCATGCAGGGAGGGAAGAATCCATGGCTATTTTCACAATCTATCTATTCTCTAAAGATTCACATTACATTGATAGGAAGTATTATTTACCATAGTGTAGTATTAAGTTCTCATTAACATTTTCATTGTGAAATAATATTATCAGAATCTCTGGTTGAGTGTAAATATTGAAATGTTTTCTAATGAATTCTTTGAAATGCAAATATTGTGTAATCTCTTACTGATATACATTGTTAAAAACAAATAACAACCTCAAGAACAAGATAGCAACACTGTAAAAGTCTTCTTTGTTTAAAAAGTTATTCTTCTTAGATAATGTTATCCTACTAGATTATAATAACGTTTGGTTTATTAAATTTATTTACATATTACTATAAATACTTATGGGGCTCCCCGAGCAGCTCAGCAGTAAAGAACCTGCCTGCTATGCAGGAGATACAAAAGACCTGAATTGGATCCCTGGGTCGGGAAGATCCCCTGGAGGAAGAAATGGCAACCCACTCCAGTTTCTTGCCTGGAAAATCCCATGGACAGAGGAGCCTGGCAGACTATAGTCCATGGGGTTGCAAAGAGTCGGACATGACTGAGCACACATGCATGCATAAATGGTGAGTGGGGAAACCAGGAGGTAGAAGACTTGGGGCTAATCTTAGTTTTGTCTCTACTCTTTGCAATTTTAGACAAATCATTTAATCTTTTGAAGGCTCAGTTTCTTTATAGAATAGATGTTCTGGGGAACAAAAGCACTGTTTAATTCAACAGTGAAATTAAAAGGTTTTTTCAGGAATAAATTTATGCCAAAACCAAAACCCGGGTCTCTCTAAGAGTAGAAATATCAAAGTCTTTAGTTAGAGGCTTAATTATGGGAAAAATTTTTGTGTAGCTACCTGATTATAGATGGAAGTCTGGCTCTTTCCCTTTTACTACATGTCTTATTTTGTTACAGCTCAATACTACTTAAAAATATAATAAAGTGTAATAATAGATCTGAAAATCTTTTTATTTATTTATTTATTTGGCTGTGCCAGGTCTCAGTTGTGGCATGTGGGATCTAGTTCCCTGACTAGGGATCGACCCTGGGCCCCCTGTCCTGGGAGCACAGAGTCTTAACCACTGACTGGACCACCAGGGAAGTACCACATGAAAACCTTTTGATAAAACTTCTAAACAGCCTTTTTTTAAAAAAAGTTGCTGAACAATTGTGCTTCCGATTAGCTCAACTTTAGAAACCTTTCCACAAAGGAAAACAAGGGCTTCCTTAATACTTAATGTTCAGTATTTCTTGCTTACTATTTCCTCTCTTTTCATGGATGGTACTGCAATTCTCTGAAAAGACAGAACTTAGGGGAAAATTCTATACATTTTTCAGTTGACAGGGCAACAGCCAACATTTATTAAACAAATGAATGAATTTGTATCAGGTTTGGCAGGAGACTTCTCACTTGGTGGTAGAAATGGGACATGTCCTATTTGCTTTATTAAATAGTCTTGCTTTTCTTAAAAAAAAAAATGTGTTCTTAGAGATATTTTGCCACAATGATATTTAACCAAAGTGGAATATGGGAATAAATTATCCTTAAGCTATACCGGTATTTTTTACTGCCACGGGGGCCGTGAACATTTCCAAAATAACTTATTTCACCTATGTATATAAATGAGAGACCAAACAGCATGGGGGGAGGGGAAAGGAATTTGAACAGGGCTTATCTCATCATCGAAAGTAGAAAGCTGTCCACAAAACAACAGCACATGAATTGCAGTGATTGTAGATTGTCTTCTTGCAACTTACACAACATTTAAGATTTTTAGAATATAAACATCAGTGGAAATAATCCTTTGAGGGAAAAGAATTCATAACCTTAAAGCATTTGTTATTTGGAAACCAGTCTTTCTTGTGTCTTATCTTCATGACCTCTCAACTGCATTTGGAGCTAGAGGCCACTTCCTTCTTGAGGCTCTTTCCTCCTTTAACTTCTGAGACTGGCTGTTTCTTAGTTCTGCTTTCATTTCTCTGAGTGTCCCTCATGCTCCTTGCTTGTTCCTCTTGCCTCTTAAATATTATCGTCTTTTGGGGTCCATCCTTAGCCTTCTTCTCTTTCCCTGTTTAAGTTCATCTATTTTGCCGTCTGCAATTACCACCAGTGTCTACACTGTAAATCCACAAACTTCCTCCCTAACCTGAGCTCTCTCCCAAGTGTTAGATTCCTGGATGTTCTCTGGGCATGTTAAATTCATTTTCTTTTCTCAATAACCTGCTGCTTTTCCAGTGTGTGTGCACGCACACCTGTCCATGCATGTGTGCTGCCTAAACGAGAAGACCCGATAGTCTTAATATATTAAGTTCTAAAACTAGTCCCCATTGGCTTCCCATGCAGTTCTTTCATTTTGGACTACATGCCCCCCAAAGGTGATAATTCTCACATTATCACTTGGGGGGGTCTGCTGTGGACAGGACTCAATATCCTCTGGCTTTCTCCCCCAAATAAGCAAAAAGTCACATTTTTAAAGTGTTTTATTAGGAGACAGGGAATCTATTCTAAAAAGAGCACAATGAGAAATAAAATAATTCATTAATCAAATATTTATTGAGTACCTTCTGTGTGCTAGGTGCTGGGACATCATGGTGAGCACAAATGGACATTGGTCTCTAAGTCTAGGCAGAAGCAGGGTAGAGACAGGGAGAGACAGATCTTAAGCGAGAAAAAAAAAGAAATCACACAAATACATGTGAAATTCCAACTGGGACAAGTGCAATGAAGCAGTGGTTCCTGGAGCGAGCTTGTAATGGTGTGATTTAATCTGGGCTTTCCCCCCAAGGAAGCTTATCCAGAGCCAATATCTAAAAGATAATGTGGTAGATGATTGCAAAATTGTCCCAATTATTTCTGTCCTTTTGCAAGGTGACTTGCAACTCCTGCCATCAGGAGAATTTTTTCCATAACTGTCTTTATCTGAGCTGAGTCTGTGATGCTTCTTAGCTGATAGAGGAAGAAATGATGGTGAGTCAGTTCTGAACGTGGGCCTTAAGGGGGTTCATGGTTCACCCTCTGAAAATTCTGACAAGCTGAGCTAGGCTCCTGGATATTAAGAGACACCTGGCCCAGTCAACCCTGACCTTTTAACTAACAGCCAGCTAACTGCCAGACATGTGAATGAGGCCACCCAAGACCAGCCAGGCCCTGGCTGACCTGTTAAGCAAGCACAGACACACAGATGTGAGCCAGCTGAGATCAGTCCAGCCTGGCCCAGAGCAGCTGAACCATCAGCTGACCCAACGATCTGAGCCACGATCAAGTATTTGTGGTTTTAAGAGACTGAGTTTTGAAGTATTTATCAGCCATAATGGCTGGCTGATACAGATGGATAGGAATTAACCAGGCAAAGAGCTTTATATTATAGACAGAGGACCATATGTGCAAATCTCAGGGAGCAGAGGGAGTGTTGCAGAGATGAACCAATTTTGACTCCATGTTGGAGCTGTATCTTTGACTTGCTTTTTGCTGCTGTTGTTATTGTAAATATACATAATGGCCTGCCTCACAGGACTTTGCCCACCTGTGAAAAGAAGAGATGAACACATCTCTTCCAAAGGCTGGCTATTTCCGGAGATGTTTTGCAAAGTTCACTGCCTCTCCCTCTATTCTTTCTGTCTTTTGACTTTAGTTCCTCATCCCCTCTCTCTCTGTTCTATAAAAGAACCTGGCACCTAGACTCCAACAAGATAGTTATTTTGGGAAGTTAGCCTGCCATCTTCTTGGTCAGTAGACTTTTGGAATAAAGCCATATCCCTTGCCTCAACTCCTTGTCTCTAGGATTTATTGACCCATTCTGTGATGAGCCGAGTGAGCAGGAGCACGGTAGATCCTGGGACTGAAAGAAGATGGTGGGAATGGATCAGAAACAGCTTGGGGCTAAGTGGGTTGGGGTGGGGCTGTGCACAGCCTGGGAGACTGTGTTAAGGACTTGAGTCTTGATTCTGCAAGCAACGGGAGGACACACGAGGATTTTAAACAGGAAGGATGCATAGCTAGATGTGGGTTTTGGAATTCATCTGAAGTATGGAGAACAGATTCAAGGGGGCCAGAATAGAACAGGGAAAGTGTTGCAGCAATCAGGCCAGAGATCATACCAGTGCGTGCTAGGACAGTGGATGGTAACTGGACCTCAGTGTTGCCCCAGGTAGATTCATAACCACTGGACCACAAGGGAAATCCCTGTTGCTAATTGATATGATATTGCAAATTGGAGGTTTCTAAGGGCTTATCCAAGGTGATGGCTAGGTTTTGGGGTTGTTTTTTTTTTTGCAAATTATGTATTTTCATACCTATAAAGTCTAAAGAGCATCATTATTAATTAAAAAAATTTTTTTATTTGCTTTAGGATCTATTATTTATTTACTTGTTTATTTTTGGTTTTTGAATGTGCCACATGGCATGTGGGATCCTAGTTCCCCAATCAGGGATCCAACTGTGCCCCCTTGAATTGGAAGCGCAGAGTCTTAACCACTGGACTGCCAGGGAAGTCCTTAGAATCTATGTTTTAAAAAGTCATTTTAGGCTTACAGCAAGATTCTTTATGCCCTCTACCCCCACACACGCGTAGCTTCCCCCATTATCAACACTCCCCTAACCAGTATAGCATGTTTTCCACAATTGGTAAGACTACACTGACACAACATAATCACCCAAAGTCTATTATTTACGTTAGGGTTCATTCTTGATGCTGTACATTCTGTGGGCTTGGACAAATATGTACTGACGTGTATCCATCATAATAGTATCATCTGAAGCATTTTTCACTGCCATACAAGCCCTCTGTTCTCTACCTCTTCATCCTCTCTCCCCTCCCAACCCCTGGCAACCAATGATTTTGAAATCATTTGGGGGTACACGGAAATAATGGCTTTTGTACTCTTCCTTGCAATGATGCACTTAAATACTCAGAAGTTATTTCCTCTTCAGCTTATGTCTCCAACTGTTAGGAGCTGCCTGACATTTGCACTTCTCTTGAATGTCTTCCATTCCCTCATCATGTCTTTCTTGGTCTATTTCTGGTCTCGTCATTTACCTCTTTGCCTCTAGTTTTATTTTTCCCCCAATACATTTTTTAGACAGCTGTCAGAGTGCTTTTGTTTAAATGCCTATCTGACAATATCACTATCCCAAAGTACTCTAAGGATAAAGCACCAGCTCCTAGTGACAACTTTCAAAAGCTTTCTGCCCGTAGCCATGGACTTCCCCAATCTTAAGTCTTGCCATTGACATCCCCAAACCCTGCCCTTATGGAAATACTTTCATTTCCTCGACTGTACTGTAAATCTTCCAAATAGGTCTTATGGAAGAAAAGCTTTAAAAATGGGCTGCATCTGCTTTGGTGACTGGCCAAATCAAAGCAATAAATAATAACTCTGAGCAGGCACAAAAGCACTATAACAAAGATTATGTTAAATAAGCAGCCAGGGTCATTTAGGCTGATACTATGGCAGCTGAAATTGAGCTTTTGGTAGCTGTATCCAAGTTGAAGTTCTAGGATCATATTTGCCTCATGCTTGTAAAATAGTTATACATGTTTGGTTATTGCTATATTTCATGGCTCGCTCCATTTAAGTAGTGAAACTAGAATTTATTTCATGTCACTATAATTGCTTTCTAAAAATATTTAAATTCCATAATAGAGAACTCAGTTCTTAGTTATGACTAATAATTTTTTCTATTCTTCTTAGGAAGTAAAAAAATATTTGATACAAATAGCCATTATCTATTTTTCTTAGAATTTTTGTTTTCCTTTGAAAGGGTTTATTTCACTTTGAAACTCTTTGAGGTTATTTTGGCATTATTCATCAGTTCTCTTCTAAATGATTTTAAAAATATTCATCATTTCATTCAAATGATAAACAACAGAATATTGCTTCAGGTTTAGAAGGCAAAGAAAAATATCTTTGGTTTCATTTTGAAGTTCTTCAGAAAGAATTTCTGTGATGTTAGTACATAATAAAAATTTGGAAGCAAAGGATAAACCCAAATCTGAAAGGCAATTATCAGTCAACCACTGGATTCACTACACACCTGTGTGAAAAAGTCTTTGACACAATTCCCAGTGTTCTAATAATCTCCAGAAACTTCTCAGCCACAGCTAATAAAATATAGTGTAGTGGAGATTCCTTAAAAAACTGGGAATAGAACTGCCATATGACCCAGCAATCCCACTGCTAGGCATACACACCGAGGAAACCAGAATTGAAAGAGATGTGTGTACCCCAATGTTCATCGCAGCACTGTTTACAATAGCCAGGACATGGAAGCAACCTAGATGTCCATCGGCAGACGAATGGATAAGGAAGCTGTGGTACATATACACAATGGAATATTACTCAGCCATTAAAAAGAATACATTTGAATCCGTTCTATTGAGATGGATGAAACTGGAGCCCATTATGCAGAGTGAAGTGAGCCAGAAAGAAAAGCACCAATACAGTATACTAATGCATGTATATGGAATTTGAAAGATGGTAATGGTAACCCTATATGTGAGACAGAATAAGAGACACAGATGAATAGAACAGTCCTGTGGACTCTGAGGGAGAAGGTGAGGGTTGGACGTTCTGGGACAATAACATTGAAACATGTATATTGTCATATGTGAAGCGGAACACCATTCCATGTTCTATGCATGGGACCGATGCTCAGGGATGGAGCGTTGGGATGACACAGAGGGATGGGAGGGGGAGGGAGGTGGGAGGAGGGTTCGGGAGGGGGAGCACATGTGAACCCATGGCTGATTCATGTCGATGTATGGCAAAAACTACTACAATATTGTAAAGTAATTAGCCCCCAACTAAAATAAATTAAAAAAAAAAAAGAAAAAAAAATAAAAGAAAATATAGTGTAAAGTCCAATGTATTTTTTTATAAAGTATATAACATTTTTATACCTATATTCCACATATAATTACTTTAAAAATTTGGTAATTTCTTTACAGATGGGCAAACTCTATTGTATATAGAATTAGTAACATTGAAAATATTTTTAAGTTTTAAAATAGTCTCACAAATCCTTGTGATCATTAGACCCATCGATTGACTATGTTCATTTAACATTCTTGGCTCTTCTTCACCTCACTTAATTCTAAAATGTTCCCTCCTGTTGGCACTGCCTTCATTAGGCTGGCCATCTGTCGTAATTCAGATCAAGTCTGATTTGCTGTCGATGAGGTCAAGCCTTGTAGAGCAGTCACATCATGTTGCGTTTAAAGTCTGAGCTTTATTGAATGTGGCCCGGGATATTTTCTGGGTGTGTGTTACACACATTGACAGCTGTTCTTGCATTCTGCCATCCATCTCCAATCGTATTTCTTTGAATAAACTCAAGAACATTGAGTTCACTGACGATGCCCTGCGGCATTACTGTCTTTATTATTCCAAATATTTTACCTCAAAAATTCATACATTTCAATATGTATCTATTTTTACTTTCTCGATTATTCCCAATTTTCCAACCTATTACTTTTATTCTCAGTAAAACACTAGATTAAGATAGAAAAAGTTTTAGCTCTGAGTTTCAGGTACTCTAATTTCCAAATTTATCGATCATGTTTCATTACCACGTTCAGGCAAACAATGCAGTAATTTCACATAAAAGTCCCTGCTTTCATGGTCTCTGAATATTTCTGTATTTTAAAGCCAGAACTGGTAAACAGTGTAGTGGTTAAGCTCAACCTGGCTACCTAGATTTGAACTCCACGCCTCTGCTTATGAGTTGTGTGCCCTTGGGCAGGTTATTTAATCTCTCTGTACTTCAATTTTCTCATTTGAAAAATTGGGATAATGACAGTACAGGCATCTTAGGATTCATTTTTAACATTAGTCACTAGGATGAGAAAAGCACTTAGAACAATTTTTGGCACATGGTAAACACTATCTAAGTGCTGGTTTTATGTATAATATTGTATTTCAAACAAAAAAAATCTAAGTATCAAAGCTTTAAAAAGTTTCTGAGTTGCAAAAAACCTTTTGTACTTTGTAGGTAAATTTTGTTTGATATTATCCATCATTTATTTTGGTGAATTTCAAACTAGGGACAGGATCCTGGCTTTAAATTGCATAATTCTCTAATATGTATTAATCACAGATGTATTCAGTTCAGTTCAGTTCAGTCGCTCAGTTGTGTCCAACTCTTTGCAACCCCATGAATTGCAGCATGCCAGGCCTCTCTGTCCATCACCAACTCCCGGAGTTTACCCAAACCCATGTCCTTCGAGTCGGTGATGCCATCCAACCATCTCATCCTCTGTCGTCCCCTTCTCCTCCTGCCCCTAATCCTTCCCAGCATTAGGGTCTTTTCCAATGAGTCAACTGTTTGCATCAGGTGGCCAAAGTATTGGAGTTTCAGCTTCAACATCAGCCCTTCCAACGAACACACCGGACTGATCTCCTTTAGGATGGACTGGTTGGATCTTCTTGCAGTCCAAGGGACTCTCAAGAGTCTTCTCCAACACCACAGTTCAAAAGCATCAATTCTTCGGTGCTCAGCTTTCTTCACAGTCCAACTCTCATATCCGTACATGACCACTGGAAAAAACATAGCCTTGACTAGATGGACCTTTGTTGGCAAAGTAATGTCTCTGCTTTTAAATATGCTATCTAGGTTGGTCGTAACCTTCCTTCCAAGGAGTAAGCGTCTTGTAATTTCATGGCTGCAATCACCATCAGCAGTGATTTTGGAGCCCCCAAAAATAAAGTCTGACACTGTTTCCACTGTTTCCCCATCTATTTTCCATGAAGTGATGGGACCAGATGCCATGATCTTAGTTTTCTGAATGTTGAGCTTTAAGCCAACTTTTTCACTCTCCTCTTTCACTTTCGTCAAGAGGCTCTTTAGTTCTTCTTCACTTTCTGCCATAAGGGTGGTGTCATCTGCATATCTGAGGTTATTGATATTTCTCCCGGCAATCTTGTGTAATGATTAGTTATTGAAGAAAATGAAATGCTAAATTATTCCATGCTCCTACTATTTAGAATTCCACTTGATGGATGGAGGGTGGGGTTGAGAAGAAATGCTTAGAATTTTTTGGTGGAAAATGGGTAGAATCATTTCTTTAAAAACAATGTTCAAAAATTAGAGTTACTGATAAAGAAACCGTAAGAACCAGTGAAGAAGAGTAAGGAAGCTATGAGCCAGTTAGTGCCAACACTGCATGTACCAACGTGAGTCAATAAGTGTCTTGGGGTTGGCAGAACGCCGGCTGGACAGAGCTGATGCAACTGAAGTGTCATCAGCAGTTGAGTTACAACAAAGAGATCAGATTTTCCTTGCTTTGTTTTCTATCTTCATGAAAATAAATGATGCACATTATCAGGGAAAATACAAAAATGGCTGTTTTCCACATGTAATTGGTTTCCCACATATTTTGGAAGTTCTGTTTCCCTCTGCCTTTTTTTTTTTTTTTCATTTGGGAAGTTGCAGTGACTCCCTGAGACCCTCAATTCTGTTTCTGTATAATCCTTGGAGTATGTGTGTGTGTGTGTGTGTGTGTGTGTGTGTGTTTACATCTATTTTTTTAAAGGAAGGAAATAGAAGTGGAGTTTATGATACAAAGTTAGTTCTCTTAGAGAGTAAAGAAATATTTTCAAGTGGTGTATTCTACTTAGATATGTATTTATTCAGCAAGCTTAAAAATTTTTTGATTGCCTACAATGTGAGAAGTGCCAGGTGGTGGGGAACTTATGACCAGAAACAAAGCCAAATCTCTTTCCCACAAGAGGGTCATCCTGGAGGGGAGACAATGACATGAAGAAACTGTACAACAAAAGACCTAGGTGTCCCTCGGCATCATACACAGGGCACAATGGAGGACAGAGGACAGAGCATACATTACACACTTATTTCTAATTAGAAAAAAAGGTTTTCTCTATCAGCGTGACATCATAAGGCTCTAAACAAGCTGTCAAAATATTTTTTAAAGGCAATTATTATATTGGTAATACTAGCATTCTAGCAAAGCTAAGAAAAATTCCCAAGGAGAAATAAGGCAAAATTTGCTCTGTTCCTGTAGACAATTTTATGATGAAGCTGAAATAATGAAACCAGTGCTACTGGCACAGTACTAGCCAGTAAGCTCAGTTAAACAGAGTAACACAGTATAAAAGTGCAAGGAGAGGAAGACCTTTCCACTGATCACAAAAGGATGATTGAGATAAAAAAGGCAATGCATTACAGCAATTGGCTAGCTATTTAAGAAAAAAAAAATGATTTTCAGCCTCACTGTGCTAAGTCGCTTCAGTTGTGTCCGACTGTGTGAGACCCCATGGACTGTAGCCCAAGGGGCTCCTTTGTCCTTGGGATTCTCCAGGCCAGAATACTGGAGTGGGTTGCCAGTTAACATTTCTCAGCCTCACACTAGATGTCAAATTGATTCCAGGTGGATTAAGAAGCTAACTTAAAAAAAAAAAGAAATAGCAAAAAAGAAACTTTTATCAGATATAGAAGGCCTTTCAAGAATAACACAAAAGGTTAAAGGATAGACATGGATAATGAAAATAAAAACTCAATGTACATCAAGATATACCATGAACAAAATTTAGAGGATTAAAAAACAGGAAAAAAATTGTAACTTGTATTTCATAAGAAGGCTTTTATGAGTTCACAAGAAAAATAAATACACCAAAGAAGTAAAAAGTTGCAATATACACACTGGAATATAAATGTAAATATAAATATTTATAAAGACTAAAAAGATGTATGGCAAAATGCTGACAGTGGTTAATCATGTACTTGAGATTACAAAAATTTTAATCTTTTCTGTTTACTTATGCTTAAGCTGACTCATTTGAAAAGACCCTGATGCTGGGAAAGGTTGAAGGCAGGAGGAGAAGGGGACGACAGAGGATGAGATGGTTGGATGGCATCACCGACTCAATGGAGAAGAGTTTGAGTAAACTCTGGGAGTTGATGATGGACAGGGAGGCCTGGCGTGCTGCAGTCCATGGGGTCACGAAGAGTCAGACACGACTGAGCAACTGAACTGAACTGAAGCATTCTTCAATGAATATGTTATAAAAATATACAGTAATAGTAAAAAAAAAAGAGAGAGAATGGGAGGAAATAGGCAGTCTAATAAAACACTAATGAAGGCATCAGTTTGGCATATTACTTCGGAAGAGGAATTTAGCAATACTTGCCAGAAGTTGTAATATTTCACACACACTTTGAATCAGTAATTCCTTTTTTTCACAATTTCTTCTACAGAAATAACCAAGACTAGGTAAGAAAAATGTAGCTGCAAGAATGTTTATGACATTGCTGTTCAAAACAGAAAGAAATGAAAACAAACAAAACATTTCACAGTGTAGTCTAAGCTGAATAATTGTGGGCTATGCCCTCAACGAAATATTAGAAAGCTACTAAAATGGTAATGCAATGGTATGGAAATATTCGGGTTGAATTACTGAACAAAAAAGTCATATTATGAGATAAAGTTCAGACAACATTTTAATGATCTCTGTAGCTGATATCTATATTTCTCTCTCTAAATACATTCATATATATTAAAAGATATGAAATCTATATCTTAAAATATTAATAATGGTTACCCTCTGAGTAGTGAGATTCCAAGTGATTAAAATTTATTTTGCTTATTTGTAACTTCTAAAGCGTTTCTCCAAAATTTTCTGTACATATACATACATATGCTTTTTGAAACAAAGAATAAAGCATTTTTAAGAAGGCAATCATTTTAACTAGCCATCATATGCAATGCGTTCATTATTGGGCTTGTACTGATTACTTTTAAAATTCAAATATGAAAAAGACTTGTGTCACATAGCGCAGTAAATAAGAAGAGCCTTCCTATACAATAATCCTAATTCATATTCCATAGCCGCTTAAAATGGGGTCAATGAGATACTTCTTTACATCAATTATCTTTGATGAGCTTTGAGAAAGATCTGGCTTACATTAAGTTCTGTGATTAGGGAGTAATTATATAGCAAGGTTTGAATATCATTGCGGAACGGCTAATTTTTGTTACAAATGTAATCATATGTGTTTAGAACTGTACGCTTACACAGCTCTTTTATCTATACTATTTTATTTGAATGTTCATAGCAGGCTTTTTTGCATATGAGGAAACTGAAGTTTTAAAATGTAGAGGAACTTGTTCCATGTTACTCTGCTAATAGTGGATGGAATTGGGTTTAAATTCAGAACTTCTAATGGGAGCCAATCAAGAGGGAACAGATTCCATACTCTTCACTACACCATTTTGCTAGCATTTAAAAGTAACTTATTAGGTGACAGTTCAAACTTAATATTACATTGCCCCATTCCTATTCATTGTGCTTACTCTTTGAAGAGCCTATGAAGGGCAGTTCATTTATTCTGTCATGTGACAGTTCACCCAGAAGGGTCCTATGCACAAAAGCCAGGAAATCCTCACAGATTATAGAGAGTAGATTAAGGTAGACTAGAGCTCTTGTATCATTGTATCATATCATGCCATTCTAAGAAGAACGACAGCCACCCTACTGCTATATGTTAGGTGCATCATGCATATTAACAAACACGCAACCCATGAGATAGACTCTTATCCCCATTATACAGATGAGAAAACCAAGGCTCAGGAAAGCGCATTTGGTCACACAGCTCATGACTGGAAAAAGCAGGATCAGAATTCAGCCATCTCTGACTCCAAATGCTTACTCCTACCCAATGCTGCCACCCTTGATCCAACCTGTGTCTAGATGGTGCAGAGAAAACGTGTGTCTTCCTAGTGCTGACAGTGTGAACTTCAGAGCACATCATACTGCTGAATAGGGGACTATATGCTCATTAAATCATGGGTCACCAACCTCTGGGATCTAATGCCTGATGACCTGAGATAGAGCTGATGTAATAATAATAGAAATAGGACTTCTCTGGTGGCTCAGTCAATAAGAATCTGCCTGCAATGCAGGGGGCATGGGTTCAACCCCTGGTCCAGGAAGATTCCACATGCCATGGGGCAACTAAGCCCATGCACCACAACTACTGAGCCTGTGTGCTGCAACGAATGAAGCCCAAGTGCCTACATCCTGTGCTCCATAACAATTCAAGCCACCACAATGAGATGCCCGAGCACCACAATGAAGAGCAGCCCCTGATCACTGCAATTAGAGAAAGTCCATGCAAAGCAACAAAGACCCAGTGCAGCCAAATGTAAAAAATAATAAATAAATAAATAATAAAAAAAATTTTAAAGATTAAAAAATATTAATAGAAATAAAGTGCACCATAACCATCCCCTTCCCCCATCCCCTCCCGCCCAGCCTGTGGAAAAATTATCTTCCATGAAACTGATCCCTGGTGCCAAAAAGGTTGAGAGTGGTGTCACTGCACTAAATGGTGATCTAGCATAATGTCAAGGGGAAAGTTACATAACTAGGAAAAAAAAAAAAGCTTATCATAGACAAAGGAAAGCCTAGGGACTTTTTCTACTTTTCTTTGCCCTTTTGTAAGAAAAATGTTCTCTTACTAGTAACAATTTATAAATCTCTTTAATGTAGTTTCTATCATTGAGGATGAGATCCTACCAAAAAAAAAAAATCGAGAAAAAACTATATTGCTTTCTCTTAAGTTTTTAATGAAGTTTCTACCACCTAAACAGTCTTCCTGTCTAGCAACTTGACTTTTTGCTGATCCAGTAGAGAAGGGCCCTTTAAAAGTTCAGATTAAGACAATTCCAAACATTTGGAAACACAGTGAATGTGTTTGATATTCTGGTTATTGTGCCTATGGCCTATAATAAAAATAACCTTTGCTAGACCACAGATAGAATTGGATCTCAAAATAGGCCATGAGCAATAGCAATTGCATATTTTATTTCTGTTGACAGTTATTTACATAATAGTTTAAAAGTTTGGATGTTAATAGAACTGTGTGGCAAGGATGTAAGCTAGAATTTTTCATTTCAGCCCAATGTTAAGCATATTTGCTGCTTTCATCTTCTGTGACCAATAGTTTTTAAATGTTTGTATTCTAATGCAAAGGATTACAAAATTATGTTATCCATTAATACGAGTGGGATAATTTGGATGATAAAATATGTAGACTTAGATGTGTGTCTGGATATACACAAACATGTGTACGTATACACAGGACTTCCCTGGTGGCTCAGCAGTAAAGAATCTGCCTGAGCTGAATTCCAGAAAAATAAACGACCCAATCAAAAAATGGGCCAAAGAACTAAACAGACATTTCTCCAAAGAAGACATACAGATGGCTAACAAACACATGAAAAGATGCTCAACATCACTCATTATTAGAGAAATGCAAATCAAAACCACAATGAGGTACCATTACACACCAGTCAGAATGGCCGCTATCCAAAAGTCTACAAGCAATAAATGCTGGAGAGGGTGTGGAGAAAAGGGAACCCTCTTACACTGTTGGTGGGAATGCAAACTAGTACAGCCACTATGGAGAACAGTGTGGAGATTCCTTAAAAAAACTTGGAATAGAACTGCCATATGACCCAGCAATCCCACTGCTAGGCATATACACCGAGGAAACCCAGAATTGAAAGAGACGCGTGTACCCCAATGTTCATCGCAGCACTGTTTACAATAGCCAGGACATGGAAGCAACCTAGATGTCCATCGGCAGACGAATGGATAAGGAAGCTGTGGGTACATATACACAATGGAATATTACTCAGCCATTAAAAAGAATACATTTGAATCCGTTCTATTGAGATGGATGAAACTGGAGCCCATTATGCAGAGTGAAGTGAGCCAGAAAGAAAAGCACCAATACAGTATACTAATGCATGTATATGGAATTTGAAAGATGGTAATGGTAACCCTATATGTGAGACAGAATAAGAGACACAGATGCATAGAACAGTCCTGTGGACTCTGAGGGAGAAGGTGAGGGTTGGACGTTCTGGGACAATAACATTGAAACATGTATATTGTCATATGTGAAGCAGAACACCATTCCATGTTCTATGCATGGGACGGATGCTCAGGGATGGAGCGTTGGGATGACACTGAGGGATGGGAGGGGGAGGGAGGTGGGAGGAGGGTTTGGGAGGGGGAGCACATGTGAACCCATGGCTGATTCATGTCGATGTATGGCAAAAACTACTACAATATTGTAAAGTAATTAGCCCCCAACTAAAATAAAAATAAATAAATAAAAAAAAAAAAAAAAAAAAAAAAGAATCCTCCTGCCAAGAAGACTTGGGTTCGATCCCTGGGTTGGGAAGATCCCCTGGAGAAGGGAATGGCAACCCACTCCTGTATTCTTGCCTAGAAAATCCCATGGACAGGGGAGTCTGGTGGGCTACAGAAAAAAAAAAAAAAAAAAAAAAAATCTGCCTGCAATGCAGCAGACGCAGATCTAATTCCTGGGTTGGGATGATCCCCTGGAGGAGGGCATGCCAACCCACTCCAATATTCTTGGCTGGAGAATCCCACGGACAGAGGAGCCAGGCGGGTTACGGTCCATAGCGTCACAGAGTCGGAACACGACTGAAGTGACTGAGCACACACATATGTGCTTCCAAATCACTTTTATAAATCTCAAGGGAACATAGAAACATTGCCATTTGGGTGATTTCCCAAATTGTGCACTTGTCAATTCTTAACTAATCAGACAGCAAGAATCTCTTTTAATTTCTGTGTTTTTCCCTCTTCCACCTTTGACTATTTCAGAAGACCAGAAACAGTGTAAGAGCAAAATGACTCAAAGAGATATGCTTTCCCACTCCTTGAGTTGCTGTTTGAACGTTAACATGCTGTTTGAGAAAGGAATTATTAGTCACAATTTTGGAAGTGGAATTTTAGAACGCTTATAAACATAAACAGTTCCTAATTTATAAATAACAGACAATTGCAAATGTTTATTCTTTATCTACCCGATGGAGCCTCAGCTGTCAAGCAGCGGGGAGGGGGGGCCAGGAAGGAGCATTTAGTTTTCCCAGTTTCAGAAAAGGAGCCCTGTAAAGCAGGTATAGGAATCTAATACTTCAGCTCTGGTACATTCATGTGCTCAGATCTTTCTCAAATTAAAGGCTTTTCTCTTTCTGTCTCTCTCTTAAAATCTCATTTTACTTTTCCCGACATCCTACCTGTTGAAAAGCTGGCTTGCTCTTCTTCCTCTCCATCTCTCTCTTTCCTTCCAGGATGAAAGTGAAAAGTGAAAGTGTTAATCGCTCAGTCATGCCCCACTCTTTGTGACACTATGGATGGTAGCCTGCCAGGCTCCTCTGTCTGTGGGATTTCCCAGGCAAGAATACTGGAGTGGGTTGCTGATTCCTTCTCCAGGGGATCTTCCCAACCCAGGGTCTCCTGCATTGTGGACAGATTCTTTACTGTCTGAACCATAGTGTTTAAAAATGCAAATGCCTTTGAATGTTACAAGATTCTAAGTCATTCATATCTTGATGTAAATGGGCTCAAGAAGATTGCTTGTCTTAAAAGTATCTAAAAAATACAGGGTACCGAGTTTGCTGGGGTTCTGGAAAAGACTTCAGAGGGCTGGGGCTTGCTGAGTCTGCAAAGTGCCCCCATGCTTTTCATGGCGGGGTGGGAAGAATTGGAGAAAAGATGCCGCCAGGGGCTCCAAGGTCGGGACAGAGAGGCAGAGAGTTAAGTGGTGCCGGGAATAAACTGCCTACTTTGAGAATTTGTCTCAAGGCTTTAATTTTTAGTTTAGATGGTAAAGAATGACCCATTCACACATCCACTTCCTGCCCTCCCGCCCCCATCCCACTCCCACTGGCACCAACCAACTTCTGGTTGTCCCCTTAGTTCAGGCAGGGAGGGGCAGAGAATAATCTTCATCTGAATTGGCCCAGCAGTTTCCTATTTCCTGTTTTTGTTGTACCACTGGAAAATTTTCCATATGTATCTGCAGCAGACTACAGACTCTCAGAACAACTAGAGAAACTGGAAGAGTCCCGTTAGTTCCCTTCATGTGTAAAAGAAGTTCTTGAGTTTTCAGAACAAACTGGGGGCAGAGCCAAAGCTAGAAACCACTCTGCCGGTAGTACTATTAAATACTAGATGCTTTGTATAAAAATATGGAAAGCTAAGTAATAACAGTGAATGAAAGTAAACTAATTTAACTTTCTAGTTTCACTTTCCTCAAGTGCTGTTTGTAAATCAGTTTTTGGAGTTTTTCTAACCTAAGAATGTGTATGATGCCTGCAGAGCTGTTTGACCAGCCCCACCTTATTCACCACCATCCTATTTTTTTTCCTTACTTGTTCTTAAAATTGGAGGATAATTGCTTTACAATGTGTTAGTTTCTGCTGTTGGTTCAGTTCAGTCACTCAGTTGTGTTCGACTCTTTGTGACCCCATGGACTGCAGCACACCAGGCCTCCCTGCTATGGAGTTGGCTCCATAGCCAACTCCCGGAGTTTACTCAAACTCATGTACAGCAACGTGAATCAGCTATATGTATACATATATCCTCTCCCTCTTGAGCCTCCCTCCCACCCCTCCCATGGAATCAACCTAGATGTCCATCAACAGATGAATAAATACAGAAGTTGTGGTACATATATGCAATGAAATATTACTCAGCCATAAAAAGGAACAAATTTGAGTTTTTACTCTAGGTCAAAACAGAGTACCAGGCTGAGCTCCCTGTGTTATACAGCAACTTCCCATTAGTTATCTGTTTTACACATGGTAGTATATATATTTACTCTCATCCTCTCCTTCCCTGCTGTGTCCACAAGTCCTTTCTTTATGTCTGCATCTCTATTCCTGCCCTGCAAATAGGTTCATCAGTACCATTTTTCTAGATTTCATATATATGCATTAATATGAAATATTTGTTTTTCTCTTTCTGACTTACTTTACTCTATATAACAGGCTCTAGGTTTGTCCACCTCAGTTCTACTGACTCAAATTTGTTCCTTTTTATGGCTGAGTAATATTTCATTGCATATATGTACCACAACTTCTGTATTTATTCGTCTGTTGATGGACATCTAGGTTGATTCCATGTCCTGGCTATTGTAGACAGTGTTGCAATGAACATCAGGGTACATGTGTCTCTTAGAATTATGGTTTTTCTCAGGGTATTGCTGGATCACATGGTAGTTTTATTCCTAGTTTTGTTTTTTTTTAAGGAATCTCCATACTGTTTTCCATAGTCACTGTATTCCCACCAACAGTGCAAGAGGGTATTTTTAAAAATTAGCTAATTATTAAGCTGTTTATTTGACTGCATCAGGTCGTAAGGATCCTCCTTACATCATGTGGGATCTTTTGTTGTGGAGCACGGACTCTCTAATTGCAGAGTGCCAGCTTAGTTGTTCTGATGCATGTAGCATCTTAGTTTCCAATCAGGAATCAAACCTGTGTCCTCTGCATTTCAAGGTGGATTCTTAATCCACTGGACCACCATGGAAGTTCCACCACCGTCCTTTTTAAAAAAATTTGTGTGTGGAGGCTGTCTTGTTGTCTCAATCTGCTGCCTTACTTTTCTCCTGTGCTTTTTTAGCTGCTTCTCACTTTTTGGGGAAGGGAGGTGTTGGTGGGCGGTGAAGTTCCTATTCCTCTCACAACTTCCTTCTCCTTTGGGAGAAAGCCAACTAGTACATTCAATGTCCGGAGACTGTCACTGTCAGGTTTTAGACTCTTGGGTCAGGCCTGCCCTGTCTTGTACTAATTTACATGAAATAATTAGGATGTCACTTCATCTAACAGGTGAAAATGAAATTAACAACTGAATTCACATTCACTCTTGGGTATATTCCCCTAGAACTTTGAGGGCTATGATACTGTTTTTATATACCAACAGCAGCCTTCTTAGATGGCCCCCTTCTAATGCCATTTCCTCAAGATGGATCAACTTATGGTTCAAATCTCAAATAACACTTGACATTGATGGGTCCAAAATTAGGCCAGTCACCAATGGTCCATCCAAAAGCTAAACAATTACCAGTAGTCAAGCTTCAGGCAATTTGTGTTGTAGAGCACATAAAAGTATCTGCAAAGTCCTTCATTTGTATGTATAAACATTATCATATTTAAATGCATTTTACACTCTGAATAATATAAAATAGGGCTATTAACCCAGATAAACTTAAGTGGTGGTCCTTTAGTCCTATGAAAGTTTGCAGGAACATACAGCTTCATAGCTGTCCTCAGAATCTCCAAGGGTCCTATGATCCAAGCAAAGAAAAAGAACCATGAATTCGGGTAATAAATGGGTCACTTAAGGCATCTCATTAAATTTACTGATTTTTGTCTCCACTCCATTTGGATGCATTTCCTCATTGATTTTCTTTAACTTCTGGCTTAAAAGACTTCAGTTTTCAGGTTTTTCTTACATCCATACTTTCATACTCTGTTGATTGATTTGGGATAACAATTGAGTAAATGATGAGTCATGGACAGAATAGGACTTTGATGTTGCAGCAAGGTGATTTCTGCTGGGAGAGAATCACAGGCTTTAGAACGAGCAGACAGAGTTCTACTGTGGCACAAAGGTCACTTAAGAGCTTTGAGTCTCAGTCTCTGATTTGTATATGGAGAAAGGGGCAGCTATTTCATGGGGTTGTCATGAGGATGACATAAGATAAACATGGAAAGAACCTACTGACCACAGTTCATGACACCCATTAAATAGGCCTTTTCCTCCCTTGTCTGGTTTGAAATGGACTATTGGACTTGGCTTGGTTTCTTGAAGATGCAAAGACCACACCCCTGTTGATATTTGTAACTGTATACTTCTGGGTTGACCTTCTATTTTTAGGCCCAGAGACTTTACCTTCCACTCTCCCCATTCTTGATCTACCACCTCCTATTCCTGCCATCTTCTCACTTACTGCTAACCCTGTTCCCTTTCCTAATATCCACAGGAAGAATCAATTCATTGTGATCTCAATGTTTCCAAGGACCTCAGAGAAAAAAGGTATCAAAGGGAAGAATAAATATAATATGTTTAAAGCATGACAATAAATTACTCAGTTTCATCTCAAATTTTGCTCTGAGGAAAGGTTGACATGAAACGTTTGAAGAAACATGAAAAGATCCTAAAGACAGATGATTTTTCAGAGTGAAAGGCAAATTTTTTCCCCCAAGCTTCAAAGCAAGGGTTCCTTTTGTCATCTGCTTGATAGGTTATTTTTGACAGGATTTAACTTATGAAATTGTTCCAATGCCCTTTAAAAGGGTCTGGGGACATGAGTGTGCCAGTGAAGATAAATGTTAGGTCTTAATTGAAATTTTAGAAATGTCCATGTGGCAAAAGTATAGACAACATATTGGTTCTTCTGTGAATTAAAAAAAATGAGTACCTTTTATAACACTGTGTTTACACTCAATAATCAATAGGATGATCTGAGAAATAAGCTAGGAAAAAATATGTCTTCTGGATAATTTTCTCCTTAACATGTCCCTTTCAACTCTGATTCATCACATCCTTCAAAACTTTTTTCTCTAATTTATACATTATTCTTTATTATTTTGTTAAGAATTTTAACATAGTACACCAATAAAAGAGTGAATACACCTGTAAAAATTACTAATAATTAATAGTAATAGAGAAACCTATCTTTTTTGCTGCAGAAAAATTGCTAAATTTTCAGTATCACAATTTCAAAGGAATTTCATAAAATTGTATTAAATTAAGAAGAAATTTAGTCAATTTAATTGTGATACAGGCTGAAGGATTTTTCTAGTGCAACGTAATAAGCTATACTTTAGTTGCATAAACATTAACTAATAAAATATTTTTAAAAATTAATAAAATAAGACTTTTAAAGGATTCAGATTTTCTTAAAAATTAATTTTTGAGCAACACTTGAATTTTATTTTAAAATACTTTTATTTATTTGGCTGGGGCTGGGTCTTAGGGGTGGTATGCGGGATCCAGTTCTTCGACCAGGGATGGAACCTGGGCCCCCTGCATTGGGAGTTGAAATCTTAGCCACTGGACCACCAGGGAAGTCCCTCACCTCATTTTTATAGAAGAGGAAAGCATTCAAGTCCATACAGCTAATAAGAGAAAAAACACAGTGGCACCTGACAACAGGATTGGAATAATTACACATGATTATAAGAATACACAGAAGAACTGTACAAAAAAGATCTTCACGACCCAGATAATCATGATGGTATGATCACTCACCTAGAGCCAGACATCCTGGAATGTGAAGTCAAGTGGGCCTTAGAAAGCATCACTGTGAACAAAGCTAGTGGAAGTGATGGAATTCCAGTTGAGCTATTTTAAATCCTCAAAGATGATGCTGTGAAAGTGTTGCACTCATTATGCCAGCAAATCTGGAAAACTCAGCAGTGGCCACAGGACTGGAAAAGGTCAGTTGTCATTCCAATCCCAAAGAAAGACAATGCCAAAGAATGCTCAAACTACTGCACAATTGCATTCATCTCACACGCTAGTAAAGTAATGCTCAAAATTCTCCAAGCCAGGCTTCAGCAATACAGGAACTGTAAGATTCCAGATGTTCAAGCTGGTTTTAGAAAAGGCAGAGGAACCAGAGATCAAATTGCCAACATCCGCTGGATCATCAAAAAAGCAAGAGAACTCCAGAAAAACATCTATTTCTGCTTTATTGACTATGCCAAAGCCTTTGACTGTGTGGATCACAATAAACTGTGGAAAATTCTGAAAGAGATGGAAATACCAGACCATCTGACCTGTCTTTTGAGAAACCTGTCTGCAGGTCAGGAAGCAACAGTTAGAACTGGACCTGGAACAACAGACTGGTTCCAAATAGGAAAAGGAGTACATCAAGGCTGTATATTGTCATCCTGCTTATTTAACTTATATGCAGAGTACATCATGAGAAACGCTGGGCTGGAAGAAACACAAGCTTGAATCAAGATTGCCGGGAGAAATATCAATAACCTCAGATATGCAGATGACACCACCCTTATGGCAGAAAGTGAAGAAGAACTAAAGAACCTCTTGATGAAAGTGAAAGAGGAGAGTGAAAAAGTTGGCTTAAAGCTCAACATTCAGAAAACTAAGATCATGGCATCTGGTCCCATCACTTCATGGGAAGTAGATGGGGAAGCAGTGGAAACAGTGTCAGACTTTATTTTTGGGGGCTCCAAAATCACTGCTGATGGTGATTGCAGCCATGAAATTACAAGACGCTTACTCCTTGGAAGGAAGGTTATGACCAATCTAGACAGCATATTGAAAAGCAGAGACATTACTTTGCCAACAAAGGTCCATCTAGTCAAGGCAATGGTTTTTCAAAGTGGTCATGTACGGATGTGAGAGTTGGAGGGTGAAGAAAGCTGAGCGCCGAAGAATTGATGCTTTTGAACTGTGGTGTTGGAGAAGACTCTTGAGAGTCCCTTGGACTGCAAGAAGATCCAACCAGTCCATCCTAAAGGAGATCAGTCCTGGGAGTTCATTGGAAGGGCTGATGTTGAAGCTGAAACTGCAATACTTTGGCTACCTCATGCGAAGAGTTGACTCATTGGAAAAGACCCTGATGCTGGGAAGGATTGGGGGCAGGAGGAGAAGGGGATGACAGAGGATGAGATGGTTGGATGGCATCACCGACTCAATGGACATGGGTTTGGGTAAACTCCGGGAGTTGGTAATGGACAGAGAGGCCTGGCGTGCTGCAATTCATGGGGTCACAAAGAGTCGGACACAACTGAGTGACTGAACTGAACTGAACTGATATTCATCTTTGGGCTTCCCAAGTGGTGCTAGGGGTAAAGAACCTGCCTGCCAGTGCAGGAGATGTCAAAGGCACAGGCTTGATCTCTGCTTGGGAAGATCCCCTGGAGGACTCAGCACACACACACAGATATTCATCTTTATTATGAAAAAGTTCAAATAATCACAAATATCTCTTGACAACCACATTAAATAATTATCAAGACCAACATGTTTGCTTCTTCTCTCCCTTTTCTCTTTTTCTTTTTCGGTTTGCTGAAATAGTTTGAAGGAACACCCAGATCTGTCATTTTACCCCTACATACATCAGTATGTGTCTCCAAAACCTATGGACTTAAAAAAAACAAAACAAAACAAAAATCAATGCCATTCTCATACCTTATAAGGTAACAATAATTCTTTGGCATCATGTGAATCAGTCCATAATTAATTTCCCTAGTTGCTTTAAAAATATCTTTTTTCATTTGGTTTGTTCAAATCAAATTATGAGCATACATTTTAATAAAATGAGCAAGTTCTTGTGATTTCAGAAAATAAAGCAATGAAAGAGAGATGAGGTCTTCAGTCTAAATACTAGTGAAGATTTTGCAAACGATGTTCCAATGTTAATAGTTTTATAGCCTATCAATTAAAAGAAATAATTGGCAAGATCCATAAGAAGTTATTTTTGTTTTTTTCTCTTTAAAAAGAAGGAAAATTTATTATCTAATAACACCATGTTACAGAGAAGGCAATGGCCACCCACTCCAGTACTCTTGCCTGGAAAATCCCATAGATGGCAGAGGCTGGTAGGCTGCCGTCTATGGGGTCGCAGAGTTGGACATGACTGAAGTGACTTAGCAGCAGCAGCAATACCATGTTATGGGGCTTCCCAGGTGGCACTAGTGGTAAAGAACCTGCGTACCAATGCGAGACATAAGAGACATGGGTTTTATCCCTGGGTCGGGAAGATCCCCTGAAGGTGAGCAAGGCAACCCACTCCAGTATTCTTGCCTGGAGAATCCCATGGACAGAGGAGCCTGGTGGGCTATGGTCCATAGGGTTGCAAAGAGTCAGACACGACTGAAGAAATTTAGCATGAAGTGTGCAAAACACTGTGTTATGAACTGAATGTTTCCTCTCAAAATTCCTATGTTGAAACTTAACCCCCAAAGTGATGGAATTAGGGGATGGAGCCTCTTTTATAAGGGTACAAATCCCATTTGTGAGGGTTCCACTTTCTTGAGCTAACCACCTCCCAAAGACCCCACCTCCTAAGAGCATTAAGTTAGGGGCTAGGATTTTAAAGTCTGAATTTTGAAGGGACAGAAACATTCATGACTATAGCACAGCCTGAGACCACTATTTCATGTTTCAGAAGGGCACTTGGTCCACACATGTACAAAAGACGTCATCTTAGAAGGACAGGCCTTCTTGGGAAAGCACATTTAGTAAATCTGTAAATGTTCCTTAGAATATGGATTTGGCAATTGAAAAATACTTCAAAATTAGTAATATCAAATGTTGCACTTATTGGAGCTCAAGGTAGGCTGCCCCAAAATATACCACAATACTATATTGATTATTTTGAATTAAATTACTTTAAAAATGACTAATGCAAGAGGGACACTCTGACCCTCCTTTCTGTCTCCCTGAAAGCAGGAAATTGATCTCCCATAAGAAAGGTGCTCTCCCAGCATCTTGTGGAGCAAGGACACCCTTATCTCCAGAGAGAGGAATTCAGGCCAAGAAGCCTATATAAACAAATTAAATTACTTCTTTAATTTATGACCCCAAGCCCAAACTCTGTTTAAATTCTTCACTTCTTGGGCACCCAAGTTTTTTTGTTAATTTCTCACAGATTTATTGTTCCTTTGTCTAAAAAGTATAAAAGCTGCCTGCTTTGACCACTTTAATATATATTAGTATATAATATATATAATAAGTATATATATTCTATATACATACATTTATTTATTTATTTGCTTTTGACTGCACGGGTCTTCGTTGCTGTACAGGATTTTGCTAGCTGTGGTGAGCCGGGGCTACTCTCTAGATGTGGTGTGGGCTTCTCTTATCGTGGAGCACAGGCCTTAGAGTGTGTGGGCTCAGTTGCCTCAAGGCATGTGGAATCTTTCTGGACCAGGGATTGAACCCATGTATCCTGCATTGGCAGGCAGATTTGTAACCACTGGACCACTGAGAAGTCTTATTGCCCTGAGACCTCTGTTTGCACAAATGAAAATTTTTTTCTCCTGTTAATCTGTCTTGTATGAATTTTATTATTAGTCCAGCCACAAAAACTCAAGAAGGGTAGAGAAGGAAATTTCCCCCTCCAACATACTTATATAGTTCATATATATATATTAGGAGCAAAAGAGGCAATATAATAAAGTGGTTGAGCCAAGAGGATGTGGAGTCAGACAGACCTGATCATTTATTAATTCTCAGCCTTTTGACACCTTAGTATTTCCTCTGTAAAATGGGAGACTATACTATAGTTTCTACTAATAAGGTTCCTCTCGGTAGGCATGTAATGTAGCTAATGCATTATCTGGCACATAAAATGTACAGATCCTCCTTGACTTACAATGGAATCACGTCCCAATAAACTGATCATGACCGAAAGTTGAAAATGCACTTAAATCTACTCTCCAGGACACCAAGGCTTAACCCAGCTTACCTTAAACATGCTCAGAGCACTTACATTACTCAACAGTTGTGTAAAGTCATCTAACACAAAGTCTATTCTATAATAAGTTGTTGACTATCTTATGTGACTAATACTGTACTGAAAGTGAAAAACAGAAAGAAAGTGAAAAACCTTTCTGTCTGGGTCCAGAATGGTTGTAAGTGTATTGGTAGTTCATCCTCATGATCTGGTAGCTGACCAGAAGCCCTGGCCATCGTCCAGCATCAAGACAGAGGATTGGACCTCATATCACTAGTCCAGGAAAAACGTCATAATTCAAAATTTACAGCATGGTTTCTGCTGAATTTGGGTTGTTTTCACCCCATTGTAAAGTCAAAAATGTCTCAAAGTCAAACTATCATCAAGTTGGGAACTGTCTGTGCTTAAATTCTAGCTCATTGTTAACTTCTAAATTTTCAGACAGTTTGCTCAAAAGAATACAAACTCAGCCTCTCATCTGGACTGGGATTTCATGGGAACTTGGAGGGTTGATAAAGAAACTCCATTTTCTTCTCTTCAAGGCAGATGGCTGTCTTCTATGCCTGCTGATGTGTTGAGCAGCTAGAATGAATGCTATCTCTAGGGTGAAGTGTTTGAAAGAAGTAAGATTAAGTGGGGACAGTTTTTTTTTCCCCTTGTTTGTTAAACACTTTGGTGACTAAGAGTCTTTCTCAATACGTCTCCTAAGTTGACGTACTAATTCATATTTTTCCAACTTTTACATAATACTCTAATTTTTTTAATGACCAGTCCGTAAAAACAAATTCAAGTTTCCAGGTTGAAAAATCAAGGCCCGGGATAATTAACTAACTTGCTTAACATAGTAATAGCTAACTTTTCCTGGAACTTCATCTTCTCAAAGTGCGTGTTTGTGCCCTCAGTCGTGTCCAACTCCCTGTAACTTCATGGTCTGTAGCCCACCAGTCTCCTCTGTACATGGGATTTTCTAGGCAAGAATACCGGAATGACATTTCCTTCTCCAAGGGATCTTCCCGACCCAGGGATTGAATCTAAGTCTCTTGTGTCTCCTATACTGGCAGGTAGATTCTTTATGACTAGTGCCACCTGGGAAGCCAACATCTGAATGCTTTCTATTTATCTTAACTCTGTTACTATCTGAACAATCCCGGGAGGTTGGTGTGATTTCATGTCCATGTGAGAGATGAGGAGACTAAGGCTCAGAAAAGTTAAAAAACTTGTCCAGGGTCATTTAACTGGTAGGTAGAGATTCAGAACCTGTACTGGGCAGTCTAGCACCAGAATCACTCTATATTATCTGCCGAAGACTCTCTAAATTGGACGCTCTTGGATTTAAAGAGCAGCCCATCACCACGGGCTGAGGTTAGGGTCTGATGGGGGGAGGTGGACACGCCTCCTCTAACTCCTGTGAGCAGCTTCGTCTCTTCTCCCACCCCCAAGCCAGGAAGGCAAGCAGACACAGTCTCCACCCTCTCCTCCCATGCCAAGATCCCACTGTTCCTCTTTGTTTCTTCTCTGTTGTTTCACAAAGATCTGTTTGTTTAATCTTCCCATCTCTCCTTTGTTTCTGTCTAAATTGAGAGACAGGGATGAGGGAAGAGGAGGAATTGAAACCAAACCCTTCCCAGGGTGAGAGATGAACATGCCAGGATATCTATCTGACTTGTCAACTAGATATTTCCTCAAAATGCCTCTTAACATCGGACTTTTTTTTCTTCTTATGCCCTTTAAGCTCACTGATTGTATGGTTATCAATTGCTTGTATATCTGGGGGAGAAGATCTGTCCATTCTGAATTCATTTTTAAAATGGGTATAAAAGCTGTGACTGTGGCCTCGCTGTACCCACCAAACCCAGGTTGACTGAGGACAGGGTGAAAAAAATTCTTACACATTGTTATCTTGTAGTCATTAGGGGCTTAGAGAGGCACTTTCAGATGACAAAGAGCTGGGGAGATATTACAGTAGTTGTTCCTTTGAGCAGAAAAACCATTCCTAAGGCTAGAATTCAAACGTTCCAGTTCTTTGAAAACATTATTTTTATCCTTTGGCTTGCTTTAAACAATAACAGCATTCATTTTGGATTAGATTTTTTTGATGGTACCACGTGTTTGCTTCCTGATTTCTAACAGGTATACTAGCTATGCGTTCCCCACCCCCACCCAGTTTTAGTGTGTCTCAATAACTCTACAGTATGATGCATGCTCTCATAGTTGTAGAACGAGGAACAAGATCCCAAGGCCCAGGGAAGGCCATGTACAAAAGAGCAAGTGCCCCAGGGAACTCTGCTCCATGTGATGCGGCAGCCTGGACGGGAGGGGAGTTTGGGGGAGAAAGGACACCTGTATATGTATGGCTGAGTTCTTTCGCCCTTCACCTGAAATTATCACAACATTGTTTGTTAACTGGCTATACTCCAATACAGAAAAAAAAAGAGAGCAAGTGTCCGGAGGAAAAGAATGAGTTCAGAGCTTGTGTGGCAGGAGCCTAGGGTACAAGGTGCTTGGTGTGTGTGGTCTAGGGGTGACAGAGCAAGGAGGGGCCAAGAGACTGGAAAGAGGCTGAAGGGCACAGCCAGCTGCATTAACATCCTTCTCAGTGCCATGGGAACTGAGGAAGGGCTCTGTATCCTATCCAAGGCATAGTTAAAATTGCAGTTTTGTTTTGGAGCATCTCCTCACTTGGCATTCCAGGGAGGAGGGGCTGGAGGTGGAGCATACAGAGATGGCCAGAGAGGACCCAGAGCAGTTATCCAGGTAAGGGGTGATTAGGCCCTAAGGTGAACTGATGGTGATCATGGAGCCTCGAGGGCAGGTTTCACAAGGGCTTAGGAAGTACACTCAACAGGATGAAGTGATAAACTGGATGTGACAGGTGGGGAGAGAAAGAGGTCTAGGGTTATTTGTATGGTTCAGTTTTGGTATTTAGGATTCACTCTGTTATTGCCAGTTTTGACCTGATTAGCAAATCAAAATAATAGCATGGACAAATAAGCCTAAAATAGGAAGTCCAAGGCAATGGCTACAGATAATGATCCAGGAGAGAGAGGGGTTGGGTTCTGAGGATCAAGAATCAAGGAAAACAGGGACTTCCCTTGTGACTCAGTGGATAAGAATCTGCTTGCCAGTGCAGAGCATACAGGTTTGATCCTTGGTCGAGAAAGATCCCAGAGGCCACAGAGCAACTAAGCCTGTGTGCCACAAGTACTGAGCCTGTGCTCTAGAGCCTGGGAGCCTCAACAAGAGAAGCCACTGCAATGAGAAGCCCAGGCACAACAGCGAAGAGTAGCGCCCACTCACAGCAACTAGAGAAAGCCCGTGCAAAACAATAAAAAAGCAACAAAGACACAGCGCAGCTAAACATTTTTTTTAAAAAAAGAAGAATCAAAGAGAACAACTAGGGCACCAAGAACAGGAACTCCACCTTCCAAGACCAGGACTCCTACCAGTTCTGCCGAACACTAACTCGCCCTGGACTGTAACTTCTTCACATACTAAGGCTGCTGCCCAAACGTGCTCTCAGGCAAGAACTTCTGAAAAATGAGACAGCAGACCCATGGAGAAGGAAGCCAGCGTCACTCAGGCTGGCATTTCTCTCTCTTTCTTTCTCTCTCTCACACACACAGACACACATATGGGTGTGTCATTTGAAGTTAACTGGAAGAATACAAAGTGTGTTTAACACTTTGGACCAGATGCTAATAGGCCTTTTGATGCCCCCAAATGTTTCTTTTTCTCTCTATGATGTGTATATGTCAGTTCTAACACGTTCTTCATCTATTCCACACAGAATGGGAAGTTTGAGACTCTTTTTAAAGGGAAAAAACTCAGGATAATTTTTGTTCTGGGGTCAGTCCCGTTTGCTTCCTGGTCCAGTTTAATGGTTGACAGTAAATGTCCAACTCAGATTTCTCCAGAGACCACTCCATTCTTACTTCAAAGCATAAGACACTTCAGTTACATACATCAAATAAAGACATGATATAGTCCCTCTATACAACCCTTTACAAGAACTAACTAGAATTGCTACCAACAGATTAAGAGTGTAAACATTAAGTTAAATAAACTGATGCCAGTTGCATGATGTATCTTAAAGGCAAATATCCTCCAGACCAAAATTACTAGTGCCTCTAGGGCCAAGATATAAATAACCTGTGCTTACTACTCAGCTTATGAAAGAGATGGCAAGAGTAATGGGTTTTAAATAGTTTCATAAGTAATATGACTGAAAATAGTTCACGAATATTTGGGGCTTGTTCGTGAAATGCCAACAGGTTATTTCAATAAAGGAGATGTTTCATCACAGTTTAGTGGCTGGCAGAGTCTGATCAATGGTGGGGTGAAGGAGAAGCATACGATTTGCATAGGCTTGAATTTAGATAGGAGAGAATTTTCCTCACTTGTAAATTGTCTGTAGTTGTGACATCTTACCCTATTTGCATGAAATGGGCCCCACAAAGCAAAAAGTGATATATTGTGTAAAATATGTGACTCCCTCAAATTCCCATTTGGTTAAACCTGGTTGTTGCTACATCTGAAGATGAAGCTGTCTTCATCACTTCCTTTTCTTTGATTCCAAATCTGTCCTCTGAAGACAAGCTACCTGTGCACTCCCAGAAATAATCCATATTTGCAATTCAAGCTGCTGCAGTTGCTGTGTTAAAAGGTCAACACTTTAAAAAAATCTAACAGTACTAGATTTAAGTCCTATATTCTGTGTAGGACGACAAGGAGGAAGTAAAAAATTTTAATGTTGCTAATTCTTTGAAGTCAATATTTGTGTGGGGTAAGGTGCTTGGCAGTTATTAAAATATTTCTATCACATAAGAATTTTAGCTCCCATAAAAATTCTTTTTTCCCCTTAGTTGATTATTGTTCTCCATTCTGATTCTAGGTAGTTGCTGTATTTACTGAAATATGTAGAATCAATGTTTCGATGATTTTAGACTGTATTCATAATACAGTGGATATTTAAAACTAGCCCAGAAAGTTACTGGGATCTCTGCATTTTCAGCCTAATTTAATATTTCCTGAAAGCTCTGCCAAAAATTGCAGTGAAGACCTGACAATTTCAAATGAGAGAAGGAAAAAGACCCTTTCTTCTTTCTGTTCAATATGAGGGCATATAATCAATCACATTTATTTTGTGTTTTTTTTTTTTAATAAATTTATTTATTTTATTTTGGACTTTTCTTCACTAGAAACTGACAGCCCAGAAAACTCATGGCCACGGCAGAAGGGGCTTGAGGCCCAAGAACCTGCCCATCCAGTGGGTGAGAAGGGGGCAAATCAAAGAGATCTGCAATGGCAAACTGATGGTTTCTCTACACACATCTCTTGGGATTGAACACCTGTTCATTGCACTGGTTTCACACATAGAGAACAATGTAAAGTGTCTGTAAAAAAATGACTTCCTTCCTAGCCTGCCAAAGAGGTTTTTATTACCGCTTCTGGGTGGAGGACGTTGGTGGAAGCATCAGTACATCCAGTCAGTCAGAAACCAGTCCTTCTAGTCTCTGGTCTTGGCTGCACTCAAAGCATCCTCTTTCTTTTTTTAACTTTAAAACTTATTTTGTATTGGGGTATAGCTGATTCTTGAGGGCAGAAGGAGAAGAGGGTGTCAGAGGATGAGATGGCTGGACGGCACCACTGAAGCGATGGACATGAACTTGGGCAAACTTTAGGAGATGGTGAGGGACATGGAGGCCTGGCATGCTGCAGTCCATGGGGGGTCACAAATAGTAGGACACAACTGGGTGACTGAACAATAACAGATAGCCGATTAACAATGTTGTGATAGTTTCAGCTGAACACCTTCAAGTGAACAGCAAAGGGACTCAGCCATATATATACAAGTATCCATTCTCCTCACAAACTCCTCTCCCACCCAGGCTGGCTCATAACATTGAGCAGAGTTCCATGTGGCTTTACACTAGGTCTTTGTTGGTTATCTATTTTAAATATAGCGTGCGTACATAATATTTCCAAAGTCTGTGGTACATATATACAATGGAATATTACTCAGCCATTAAAAAGAATAAAATAATACCATTTGCAGCAACATGGATGGACCTAGACAGTGTCATACTGAGTGAAGTAAGTCAGACAGAGAAAAAGAAATATCATTTGACATCCCTTATTTGTGAAGTCTAAAAAGAAATGATACAAAAGAACTTACTTACGAAACAGAAAGAGATCCACAGACTTACAAAACAAATTTACAGTTGCTGGGGGGAAGGGATAATTAGGGACTTCGGGAAAGCATACTCTTTCTGGGCTCTGTATAGATAGCTCTGTTCATCCCATTTATTTGGCATAAAGCATATGCTAAGTGGCATTATTAAACATTCGTATGTTCTCGTGTCATTTACAACAACATGGATGGACTTAGAGGGTATTATACTTATTGCAATAAGTCAGACTGAAAAAGACAAATACTGTAAGATACCATTTATACGTGGAATCTAAGAAAATACAACGAACTGAAGTGAGAGTTGCTCAGTCGTGTCCAACTCTTTGCAACGCCATGGACTATACAGTGCATGGAATTCTCCAGGCCAGAATACTGGAGTGGGTAGCCTTTCCCTTCTCCAGGGGATCTTCCCAACCCAGGGATCAAACCCAGGTCTCCCACATTGCAGGCAGATTCTTTACCAGCTGAGCCATCAGGGAAGCCCACAACAAACTAGTGAATATAACAAAAAAGAAGCAGGCTCACAGATATAGAGAACAAACAAGTGGTTACCATTGATGGGGAGGGGCCATGTATGGGTAGGGGATTTAGAGGCACAAACTACTAGGTATAAAATAAGCTACAAGGATATATTGTAGAACATGGGGTATAAACCCAATATTTTATAATAATTATCGTGTCCGACTCTTTGCGACCCTATGGACTGTAGCCTACCAGGCTCCCCCATCCATGGAATTTTCCAGGTAAGAGTACTGGAGTGGGCTGCCATTTCCTTCTCCAGGGGATCTTCCCGACTCAGGAATTGAACCTGGGTCTCCTGCATTGCAGGCAGACACTTTACCATCTGAGCCACCTGGGAAGCCCTAAATGAAGTATAACCTTTAAAAATTGTGAATCACTCTGTTGTACACTTGTAGCTTACCTAATATTATTTATCAACTGTACTTCAATAAATATTAAAAAAAATATATTTGTAGGTTCTTGTTCGGGCTTCATAACTGAGTTGTAAGTTTAGAGCCCAGTGCTCAAGAGTGATGGCTCTAGTCCCATTGCCTGGGTTTAAGACTGGGCTTTGCCACTAACTGTAACCACCTTATTCAATTTCTCTGAGCCTCAGTTTGGCCATCTGTAAAATGGCACTTCCTTACAGGATTGTGAAAATTAAATGAAATAGCACATACAGTGCTTAGTATAGGGGGGCCTAGGAGCCCTAGAAGCCCACAACAAAGATTAGCTATTATTAGTAAATGTAATTTTTTGATGAGCAACATGTTTTCATTCAATCAAGAGGCCAAATATCTATACTATCAGATTTTACTAGATAGCTGACCATCTTCCTTTTGGTGACCCAAGTTGACAACATTTAGGAGAAGACAGCAGTGTTGGTTTGAAGCTGTTTCTCCTCTCATCTTTAAAGGAAGCAGAGGAAAAGAAGTGTGGTCTGGTTCTGAAGAAAACCAGGTCAAGCTTTGTTTCCTGTTCAGGCGGTTTGTGTATAAATGCATATCGTGATTCCCAGAATTCCATTGTGACAGCTCCCTTAGTTAATGGGCAAGGAGGATTTTCTCAGGCTAGGTTTACACAGATCTGCCTCAGAAGAGAAAGCCAAATAATTCCTATTTTTGGCCTGGTGCTTAGAAAAGAAGGGACAAACTGCTTGTTTTTAAAAACTTTCTGGGACATTAAACAACAGGTTTCTTTTTCCTTTTTTTTTTTTTTTTTAAAGAAGGGGAGATCATATAAATAGGAAATGACCTAGTAGGCTATCCAATTTCACTCTTTTTGGAGAAAAAGAATCTTTTTTATCTCATGGGCTCATTTTTAGACATTACTCTTGCAATAAAAAACATCAAAGTTGGGTAATTTGTAATGCTTTCATTCAAATCGGAGGCTAATTTCCTTAAGGAGGATTATAGCAACTTCAGAGGCTTTTCTGTCCAGGCAAGATATGCTTCTCTCCATCCTGAAAAAGTGTCCACAAACATTAGCAGGTATCTGAGATTTCCTGCGACTCCAGGCATTTGAGTAAAGTGTACCTGCCAGTCCTTGGTGGGGTGGGTTTCTCTGTGTTGAGTCCCATCTGGGAGGTTTGATAGCAGACTTTGGGTTATTTTTAGCACAAATCATGGAATTCTGAGTGCCTTGCTGGATAGCCTTCTGTAGGTTAGACCCCATTATATACTTTTGAATCCACTGTAAGGCGGCACCTCTCCTGCAATGCGTTTTAGTATGAATGTGCTGTACCATACTGCCAAGAATGCTGCGAGAATCCAAACAATTCCTTGCGCCCTACATTTTCAGCCAGTCGAGGTGTGATCAAGAGTGAAACCCCACTCTTTGGATCTCTCTTTGTCTTTTTCTACAAAGGAGATCTCAGCTCAAAAGAAGGATAGGACACTCAGAATATACAAGAAACTATGCTTCAGGGTGAGGTCTCTTAGTTGTCTTTATGGAGTTTACTCATCTTCTGGGGATCCAATGCCAGAAAAATGGTGCTCCATTTTGCATCTTCTTTCTTCTGTCCTTCCCTTTGGAACGCTTTAAAAGCAACATCTCTGACTGAGAATCTCGCATTTCGAATGTGCCATCTAATCTTTGCAAATTTCTCCTGACATCTGAGCTGCTCTGAAGTTATCATTCCAGTATTTTCAGGGACTTTGGGATCTGCATCAGTGTAACATCTGTAGGCCTGATAAATCATTTTCAAAAATTCAGAAGGGTCTTCATTTGGTTTCTGCTCAATTTCTGGAATCTTGTTCAAACTCTTTCAAAGCCTGGTGAGATACACCTACAGTAGTGCTCTAATTAGGACATCCCTCCCTCACTGGGGCCCCAGTTTGGCTCAGTAGTAGGTACTGTCAAGTGGGCTTCAGGAGAACCATTTGGGTGTGTTAGCTGGAACTGGTATGCTGATTCCCTGGCCTTATCAATGACCATTCTCTTTTCATCTCCTGTAAGCATCACATTGAGAAGAATGTGTGTGTCTGTCCATGACGGGTGATGGGTAGCAAAAACAGAAATAAGCACAGACTTACAGAACGAACTTATGATTGCCATGGGGAAAGATGGGGTCGGGGGGGGAAGGATAATTAGGGAGTTTGGGATTGATGTATATACACTGCTATATTTTAAAATGGATAACCAACAAGGACCTACTATATAGCACAGGAAATTCTGCTCAGTGTTATGTGGCTGCTTGGATGGGAGGGGAGCTTGGGGGAGAATGGATACATATATATGTATGACTGAGTCCCTTTGCTGTCCATCTGAAACATTGTTAAAGGGTGATACCCCAATACAAAATATAAAGTTTTAAAAAAACAATTAAAAAAATAGAAGAGAGCAATTCTGTCGTTTGGAGAGGATCCTCCCCGTAAGAAGGATTGTTCAATTAAACAATTGGTGGAGAAAGGACTACGCATAGACACCCAGCCAGTTGGTTGTTTGTATTTAGGTCGCTTGTGGCGGGGATCACCAACCTCTGGCATCTGATACCTGATGATCTGAGGTGGAGATGATGTAATAATAATAGAAATAAAGTGAACAATAAATGTAATGTGCTTGAATCATCCCCAAACCATTGCCCCCTTCCTGGTTCATGGAAAAACTGTCTTCCATGAAACTGGTCCCTGGTGCCAAAAAGACTGGGGACCGCTGCCTTCCAGGATACAACGTAAGGGAAATTGCCTTGCCCTGGGAATGGTTCCTGGCCCAAACTGTGTGCTCTGTTGGGTCTTAGATGGGAATACCAGACCAGGCCCCTGTGTCCCAGGAGCTAAGAAAGGATTTTCCAGCTGATCCTGATAAGGAGAGAGAACCAGTCCAATCACTTCCCAAGCCACAGTGTTGGGAACTGGGGCTGGATGGCATAACCTCTGGAGCAGATGGGATGGCCAGCTCAGCAGGAGGTTGCAGAAATATAGTCTCACCCACCTTTTTGGGGCACTAGTGGTAAAGTATCCACCTGCCAATGCAGGAGACGTAAGAGATGCAGGTTCAACCCTGGTTTGGGAAGAACACTTGGAAGAGGGCATGGCAGTCCATTCCAGTATTCTTGCCTGGAGAATCCCATAGACCAAGGAGGCTAGCAGGCTACAGTCCATGCGGTAACAAAGAGTGGGACATGACTGAAGCAACTTAGCCCGCATGCACTCATTTTTCTTCCTTTCTGTGTGAAGATTTTCCCTTGGGTTCCTTTTACCACGAGGTGACGACTTTCTGACCTTTTCCTACACTAATGCAATAGCACAAATGCTTGCACATTAGAGGACTGATTTCATCATTCTTCACAGAATAGCTATAGAGCCATCCAAAGGCCACCATAAAGCCACAAAGAGCAATAAATCATCTCTAACCATTAAACGGAAGCCCTTTTGCCTTGGCATCAACCAACCAGGCTGAATTCTTGGATGGGCCTTTTGGTGATTTTAGGAACCAGGTGGAAACTTTGTCTTCTCCCTGAAAATATCCCACATTCAGACAAGAACAGACAGGTTTTTTGTGGCTGTTCCTTTCCTCCACTTGACATCTGTCTGTAAATGGAGAAATGGTACCAAAACAAAATGATATAAAAAAACCCCCAAAGAACAAAACAGAATACCATAAATAAACTCTCAAGTTTGGTCTGAGGGTTTTATATATCACAAGAACCATCAACTCAACCCCTCCTGCAACATGACTCTTTGGAGAACTGTTGGAACAGGGCCAACAACACAGGAGGCCACCAACGACATAATTAACACAGCAAGGGTGATGCTACGTGGCACACAAGGTCTCAAGATAACCCTGTCTAAACCTTCTTGCAGAGATCCTAATAGGTACTGAGGCCAAGCATTCATTGCTAAATACAAGACAAACAAAACACAAATGGCACATGCAAATGCTAGCATCCAAATAAACCAGTCCACAAATTGGGTAAAAGTCCAGCAATTATTTTCTCTCTCCAACAGGGTACCCCAATCTAATATAAAACAAATCAGCTTATTCTGGAGGGGAAAAGACCCCAAAAGAAGGAAATTAAAGTTCTGTTTATACATACCAGAGCACTTACCCTGCTGTATGGAGCCCCTCAGCTCCCAGATGTCAATTCCTTGATTCAGTTGCCAAGCGCTGGGGCAGCCAGGGTTGCTTTGGGTAATTCTGAAGGGAAGATACTTAGGACAAGTGGTACCAGCAGCTGCTATGGCCCTACTTGAGAATTCCTCATTGCCAGGCTAGCTGGTCACAAGCAGAAAGACTCCTGGCTGGCTTCACCAAAATGTGTTACTAAGTTCAAGCTCTTCCCACTCACCGCAGGATAGGTCAGTCAATCAGGATACGAGGTGTTGGGCAAGGAACAACGATTTTATTCGGAAAGTCAGCAGACAGATAAGATGGCAAACTCATGTTCTAAAGGAGCATCTTGCCCAAGTTAGAATTCAGGCTTCTTTTACACTAAAAGAGGGGGGATAAGGTCCTGGTTCGGCCACACTCTGGAGGGGATCTGTTAGTTTCTTCTTCTGTGCAGTCGTTCACAAGTGCGCCTGTTCAGGATCTTCCTGTGAAGTAAACAGAGGTAATTTGGCTTAAAGATCATTACCTGGGAGGAAGAGTTCCCAGAGATGGGCTACTATGTACAATTTAAGCTTATAGGCAACGTCCTTTTAGTAATTAACTTGTAATAGTAGACAAAGTTTCTTCCCTATTACGTAAATTTATCTCCATGGAAGAATCTGCCTGCAATGCAGGAGACCTGGGTTTGATCCCTGTGCCAGGAAGATCTCCTGGAGAAGGGAATGGCAACCCACTCCAGTGTTCTTGCCTGGAGAATTCCATGGACAGAGGAGCGTGGCAGGTTATAGTTCATGGGGTCGCAAAGAGTTGGACATGACTGAGCATCTGACACACACGTACACACACAGGAAGGATATATAGCATTCCATTAAAGGGTAGCCTTTGGAATCAGACCCATTTAGCTATTTTCCCCCCCTCTTTAAAAAAAAATAAAAAAAACTGAGGTATAGTTGATTTACAGACCCATTTAGGTTTACTCCTGCCTCATGCAAAGATGGGCTCGATAAAGGACAGAAATGGTATGGACCTAACGGAAGCAGAAGATATTAAGAAGAGGTGGCAAGAATACACAGAAGGACTGCACAAAAAAGATCTTCAAGACCCAGATAATCACGATGGTGTGAGCACTCACCTAGAGCCAGACATCCTGGAATGTGAAGTCAAGTGGGCCTTAGAAAGCATCACTATGAACAAAGCTAGTGGAGGTGACTGAATTTCAGTTGAGCAATTTCAAATCCTAAAAGATGATGCTGTGAAAGTGTTGCACTCAATACGCCAGCAAATCTGGAAAACTCAGCAGTGGCCACAGGACTGGAAAAGGTCAATTTTCATTCCAATCCCAAAGAAAGGCAATGCCAAAGAATGCTCAAACTACTGCACAATTGCACTCATCTCACACGCTGGCAAAGTAATGCTCAAAATTCTCCAAGCCAGGCTTCAGGAATACATGAACCATGAACTTTCATATGTTCAAGCTGGTTTTAGAAAAGGCAGAGGAACCAGAGATCAAATTGCCAACACCTGCTGAATCATTGAAAAAGCAAGAGAGTTCCAGAAAAACATCTATTTCTGCTTTATTGACTATGCCAAAGCCTTTGACTATGAGGATCACTATAAACTGTGTTAAATTCTTAAAGAGATGGGAATACCAGACCATCTGACCTGTCTCTTGAGAAACCTGTATGCAGATCAGGAAGCAACAGTTAGAACTGGACATGGAACAACAGACTGGTTCCAAATAGGAAAAGGAGTACTCCAAGGCTTTATATTGTCACCCTGCTTATTTAACTTCTATGCAGAGTACATCATGAGAAACGCTGGGCTGGAGGAAGCACAAGCTGGAATCAAGATTGCCGGGAGAAATATAATAACCTCAGATATGCAGATGACACCACCCTTATGGCAGAAAGCAAAGAAGAACTAAAAAGCCTCTTGATGAAAGTGAAAGAGGAGAGTGAAAAAGCTGGCTTAAAGCTCAACAATCAGAAAATTAAGATCATGGCATCTGGTCCCATCACTTCGCGGGAAATAGATGGGGAAACAGTGGAAACAGTGTCAGACTTTATTTTTGGCGGGTCCAAAATCACTGCAGATGGTGATTGCAGCCATTAAATTACAAAATGCTTACTCCTTGGAAGGAAAGTTATGACCAACCTAGACAGCATATTAAAAAGCAGACACATTACTTTGCCAACAAAGGTCTGTCTAGTCAAGGCTATGGTTTTTCCAGTGGTCATGTATGGATGTAAGAGTTGGACTATAAAGAAAGCTGAGCACCGAAGAACTGATGCTTTTGAACTGTGGTGTTGGAGAAGACTCTTGAGAGTCCCTTGGACTGCAAGGAGATCCAACCAGTCCATCCTAAAGGAGATCAGTCCTGGGTGTTCATTGGAAGGGCTGATGTTGAAGCTGAAACTCCAATACTTTGGCTACCTCAGGAGAAGAGTTGACTCATTGGAAAAGACCCTGATGCTGGGAAGGATTGGGGGCAGGGGGAGGAGGGCACGACAGAGGATAAGATGGTTGGATGGCATCACCAACTCAATGGACATGAGTTTGGGTAAACTCCGGGAGTTGGTGATGGACAGGGAGGCCTGGAGTGCTGCGATTCATGGGGTCACAAAGAGTCGGACACGACTGAGCAATTGAACGGAACTGAACTGAACTAGCTACTTTACTTGCTGTACAGACTTGAGCAAGCCAACCAAACTTTCCAAACCATCTTCACTCCTGAAATGAGTCTTTTTTTTTTTTTTTGATGAGTGTGATACTGTGATGTATAATAAAAAATATATGTTTGGTTTTTGTACAGTTTCTGGCACAGAACTCCTAAAACACTTGGAATTTCCTGGGATGAGGGAACAACCACAATGTTTTTTGTAAAATTAATGAGGTGACTTTTGAATTGTACCTGAGGATGGGGGCTGGTTGCCAGGAGAAGCAATTACATGACTGGAGAGTTGGAACTTTCAGTCCCAGTCCCTGACCTCTGGGGAGGGGTGGAGGGGCTGGAAGTCAAATCAATTCCTAGTAGCCAATGATTTAATCAATCATGCTGAGTAATGAAGCCCCTTGTTGTTGTTTAGTTGCTAAGTCATGTCCAACTCTTTTATGACCCCATAGACTGTAGCCCACCAGGCTCCTCTGTCCATGGGATTCTCCAGGCAAGAATACTGGAGCAGGTTGCCATTTCTTACTCCAGGGGATCTTCCCAACACAGGGATGGAACCCATGTCTCCTGCTTGGCAGGTGGATTCTTTACCACTGAGCCACCAGGAAAGCAGCTAATGAGTTTTCAATAAAAACCTAAAAGGATGGAGTTAAGAGAGCTTCCAGGTCGGTGAATACATTGGGGATTCAGGGAGAGTTGTGTACCCAGAGGCCTTGGGAGCTCTGTGCCCTTAGCCTGTGCCCTGCCCTAAGCATCTGTACCATAGGGTTCTTCCTGAGTCACATCCTCTTATAACAAGCTGAACTCAGAGTAAAATGTTCCTCTGAGTTCTATAAGCTGCTCTAGCAAATCAATAGGACCAAAGAGCAGGTTGTAGGACCTTGGATCTATAGCCCAAGTCTGAAGCATAGGTGACAACTTGGGCTTGACATGGGCATCTTAAGTAAGTGGCAGTCTTGTAAGACTGAGCCCTTAACCCACAGGGTCTGACACTACCTATCTTCAAGGAGATAGTGTCCGAACTGAGTTGAATTACAGGACACCCAGTTGGTGTCCAGGAATTGCTTGGTGTGGGATGAAGACCCCACATATCAGAATTTGGTGTCAGGATTGTAGTGAGTATTACAGAAAAAAATAAAATATAAGGACTTCCAGTGGCTAAGACTCCCTACTCCCAATGCAGGGAACCTGGGTTCAATCTTGGTCGGGGAACAAGATCCCAAATGATGCAACTAAAGACCCCACATGCCTCAGTGAAGATCAAAGGTCCCAAGTGCCATAGCTAAGACCTGGCACAACCAAATAAATAGACAAATATTTTTTGAAAAGAAAATATATGTAAAGCATATAGTGTAGTTTATGGTGCATAGAAGATACTCAGTAGAAGATGATACATATTTGTTGCATGCCTAGGATATACTGGTCCCTGGGGAAGGCACTGAGGATAAGACAGACAGGATCTCTGTTCTCATGGAGCTTATAGGCTGGTGGAACTGGTGCAGTTAACTAATGGCTTAGGGAGAAGATCTTCCCCTTTTTGCAACTCCATGGACTGCCAGCCAGGCTCCTCTGTCCATTGAATTTTCCAGGCAATGATACTGGAGTGGTTGCCATTTCCTTCTCCTGGGGATCTTTCCTATCCAGGGATCCAACCCGCATCTCTTGTGTTTCTTGCATTGGCGGGCAGGTTCTTTACCACTAGCGCCACCTGGGAAGCCCGGAATCTATCTTATTCAGCACAAAACAAAATAAAATGAAATATTGGCAATTATCCGGAAAGCTGATGAAGGAGGAGGGCCAACCATCTCTCTTTGCACACTTTACAGCCAGACACATGTAAGTTATGTTTGTCTCTCGCTTCCAGCTCTGCATTTAATCTGTCCCCAAAGGCCAGCCTGTTCTGTCTTTAAATCCAGTTTCTTCTCCAGCAGAGTTTTATAGTTTATAGCATCATCATTTTGGCCCGATTTACCAAAACACCCTCTAATCTGTTTTTACCTAAGTTCTCTTATTAAAAAATATATTTATTGAACACCTGCTCTATGCCAGGTGCTAAGAAAAAATAAATTTAAAAAAGAGGTGCTGTGGTAAAGGTCTACATAGGAAAACATAGAGTTGGGGGTAGGAACACCTGGCTTTATGGCTATTAAGGTCAAAAGAAATATCTGGGTTGGAAGAAATAATTGGGAGTGGAGGAGACTCCCAAGAGGGAGTCCCTCTTGGGACTTCCCAAGAGAAAGAAGATGTAGAGGGAAAAGGGATGAACATTAAGGATGAACTGGGGTGGGAAAAGGAAGGGATGAAAGTTTAAGGGTTTGCAGCCAAGGAGACTAAGGAGATGGGGGAGCAGCCAGTAGTAGAAGAAAGAGAAAGCAGGGGCTCAGGGAAACCGAAGGAAGAGATTGTTTCTAGACAGGGAGAGGGCTCAGAAGTTCCTGGCACAACTGAGAAGTCAGGAGAAAACAAAAAAGTGTTGAGAACCTTTAGGTCATTGGTGACCATTGTAAGTGTACAATTGTTCCTTAGTATCCCTGGGGCATTGGCTCCAGGACCAGCCCTCCCTCCACTCCCCACCCCCAGGATACCAAAGTCCACAGATGCTCAAGTCTCTTATATAAAGTGGTACTGTGTTCGTATATAACCTAGGCACACCCTATCATATACTTTAAATCATCCTTAGATTATTTAGATTAGTTTATTAATCTATTCAACTGGACTATACAGTCCATGGAATTCTCCAGGCCAGAATACTTGAGTGGGTACCTATCCCTCCTCCAGTGGATCTTCCTGACCCAGGAATCGAACCGGGGTCTCCTACATTGCAGGCAGATTCTTTACCAACTGAGCTATCTAAGGGAAGCCCTTAGATTATTTAGAATACCTAATGAATACCTAATACAGTGTAAATGCTATGTGAATAGTTGCCAGGTGAGTGGCAAATTCAAGTCTTACTTTTGGAACTTTCTGGATTTTTTCAAATATAAAAATATTTTTAAAGTATTTTGGCTGTGTTGGGTCTTAGTTGTGGCACATGAGATCTTCCTTGCATGTGGGATCTTTCCTTGTGGTGCAAGGGACTCTAGTTGCGGCACATGGACTTAGTTTCTCCACCACATGTGGGATCTTTGTTCCCCAGCTAGGGATCGAACCTGTGTCTCCTGCATTGCAAGGTGGATTTTTAACCAGTGGACCACCAGGGAAGTCCTTCAAATATTTTGGATCTGCAGTTGGTTGAATCTTGTGGATATAGAGAGCCAAATTCTAGTTTCAAGGGAGTGCTGGGAGCAGAAGCCAGATCCTAATGAGTGGGAGATGAAGAAGGGGAGAAAGCTAGTGTGGGCAACTCTTCCTTTGGAAGAAGGGAGAGAGGTGAGAATATAAACACTTCAATACCATGTGCTAAGCAATAACCAGTGGTTCATAGAAGAGGCAGGATGTATATCAGTTACCCTATGGGCTCTGGAGTTAGACTGGTCAGCTATGTAAGCTGACTCTGCCACCTGCTCTCTGTGTAACACTGGGCAAATTCAATGCCTCAATTCCTCCATCAGTCAAACAGTGAGAGTACAATGTCTTGCTCACTGAGTTGTTGTAAAGATTAAAGTGCCTGGTGTAGAGTAAGGACTCAATATATACCAGCTTTTATTAATCTGTTCCAGGTGCTAAGGAAGCAAAGGTAAGGCTTATTCAATTCTGTTAGGTGAGCGGAGTCAGAGAAAAATTTGTAGAAGTTTTCGAAGCTGCATCATAAAGGGTAAGATTTTTGTTTTAGGTAGAGTAAAAACAAAAAGGTATATATGAGAATTGAAGACAAATTGAAGACAAACTAGATAAACAAAGGCAATGTGAAATCACAGGGTGAGTTTGGTCACCAACTGCACCAGGAATTTTAAAAGATCCATTTGTAAGATTAATTTTCTTCTAGTTTTATTGATATGTAATTGACACGCAGCACTGTATAAGTTTAGGGTGGATAGCATAATGATTTGACTTACCTATATCATGAAATGATGACCACAGTTTAGTGAACACCCATCATCTTGTAAAGATACAAAATAAAAGAAAGAGAAGAAAAGCTATTTCGAAGACTTAAACTTATTTTTTCCTTTTAAAAACCTTTATATTTGAGATAATTGTAGACTCACATGCAATAAGAAAGAATACAGTGAGATCTCTTATATTCATCACCCCACTTCTTCCCTCAAGGGTAACATCTTGCAAGACTACAGTGTCACAACCAGAGAATTCACATTGGCACAACGCACCCACCTTTCTCAGATTTCACTAGTTTTGCACGCACTTATATGTGTGCATTCATTTTATGCCATTTTATCACATGTATATATTCATGTAACACCCACCACAGTCAAGATACAGATTTGTTCTGTCACTACAAAAGTGTCCCTTATGGCAGGGGTCCCCAGCCTCTGGGATCTAATGCCTGATGGTCTGAGGTGGAGCTGATGTAATACTAATAGAAATAAAGTGCACAATCAGTGTAATGAACCATCCTGAAACCACCCACTCACCCCCATCTGTGGAAAAATTGTCTTCCACCAACCTGGTCCCTGGTTCCAAAAAGTGAGGGACCGAAGCCTTATGCTAACTTTACTCAGATTATTTTTGTGTTGGCTGCTTAGCAGAGAAAAAGGAGGATGATAGAAGAAAATATTTGTTTCTCTTTTCCTTGGGTGAAAGAAAAGTTTACCTTGGGAAAAATTCTAAAACAATCAGGCATCTGCCTTCTTCTCTTTCGGAGGCCTTGAAATACCTCGAGTATTTGTATTTCCCCCAGAAAAGTCTCCTTTGCTAAGTGATAGAAGAACTGTTGTTGATTAAACGAATTCATATTTACATAGGAACGACTCAAAAATCATTAACTCAGCCAGAAGAAACTGTGGTTTTAAGAAGAGGATTCTTGCTAGCCCCAAACCATTTCTCCTGTTTGTTTTTTTTGTGTGTGTGTGTGTGTAGTCTAACAAGGTAACAGGAAACAATTCAGATAGTGTGGGGCAAAATAATCTGGGAACAAAGATTACTAAAAAGGTCAGCTTTGTCTTGAAATTTGACCTTATGATACAATCTCCTAAGTAGTTTTTTTTCAACTGACTGTTTTTAAAAAAAGATTTTCTTGATGGGGACCATTTTCAAAGTGTGTATTGAATTTGTTCTAATATTGGTTCTGATTTAGGTTTTGGTTTTTTTGGCCATGAGGCATGTGGGCTCTTTGCTCCCCAACCAGGGATCGAACCCACACCCCCAGCATCGGAAGTCGCACTCTTAACCACTGGACCACCAGGGAAGTACCCTCACCTGACTTTTATAACTTCTTTTTTGTCTACTTCTGTATCTTCAGGTTTCTAGAAACTCCATATGGTTTTCCACAGTGTTTCCTGTCATGGTCACATGGAAGAGATGGACAAATGAAGAGAGGAATGTGCAGCAGTAGGTGTAAACATTAGGTGTTTCTAAAGGGCTTCCCTGGTGGCTCAGTGGTAAAGAAACTTCTTGCCAATGCAGGAGACTTGGGTTTGATCCCTGGTCCTAGAAGACCCCCTGGAAAAGGAAAGAGTTACAAAAGAGTCGGACACGACTTAGTGACTAAGGAACAATAACAACAAAAGTCATGAATACCTGTAAAGGTTATTGTTGTTTAGTCACTAAGTTGTATCCAAATCTTTTGCAGCCCCATGGACTGTAGCCCGCCAGGCTCCACTGTCCGTGGAATTCCCCAGGAAAGAATACTGGAGTGGGTTGCCATTTCCTGCTCCAGGAGGCCTTGTTGACCAAGGGATAGACCCCCCAGTAACCACACACTACTTTTAACTCCCCCTTGCTTAAAATATCAATTCTATGCTTCATCACTGGTACTTCTTGAAAAATATTGTACATACATCACAAGTACAAAAAGCTGTTATCTTTAATGAGGGAAAACTACGCAGTAAAGTTATTATTTGTGTTTAAGTTTAGCTTTCTATTTCAAAGGCAAACTGCTTGGTTCATGAGTGCCCATCAGTCTTGCTGATGGCCCTGATATATCTGGACCGTGTGGTGCTGGTCTTCTGGAGAATTGCTCTAAATGAATTGTGCTATTTGCCCATGTTGGCAGACCAGTGAGAGAGAGTCCTGCAAAATGCACCATCACATTTACTGTAAGGACGCTGTTGAAAATAGGCTTCATTTCATTACACAGAGTTTTGTTTATGAGGATCTTTAAGAGCCTGTCTTTATCATTTGACTATAAAGAAAACTTGTGCTTCTCTTGATCAGTTGGTTTGGTTTGATAATATAGGCCCCATCATTGGGTTTGGTCTCTGCAAAGAATGCTAGAAGGTGTAGAATGAAACTGTGGTTCAAGCTAAATGAATCCTGTCCACTTCATGTATTGGCCTAATTCTTGGCCCCATTGACATTCCTGTTCTCTATTCTCTGTTCTCTTTCTCATGTGCTCCAAATTCATGTTCTTTTAATACATGGGATGTATCTTTCAAAGTTACCCAGAAAAAAATTTTTTGAGGTAGAATAGCAGTTTAAGAGTGTGAGAGACGAAATCAAAATGTCTCATTTCGAATCCTTGTTTCAACATTTATTGACTGTACAACCTCAGGCAAGTTGTTTAATGACACAAAACCTCCATTTCCTCACCTGTGAAATGGGGAGAAGAGTGTTTACTTTGTACAATGTTGCCAATTAAAGGAGAGAAATCATGAAAAATCTTGAGCGCAATGCCTGGCACATAGGGAGCATTCAACAAATTCACATCATTCCCAACATTATATGAAACATCTGGGGACTCCCCTGGTGGTCCAGTGACTAAGACTTCATGCTCCCAATGCCAGGGCCCAGGTTTGATCCCTGGTCAGGGAACTAGAGCTCATGTGCCAGAACTAAATTTAAATGCTGCAACTAGAAGACCCTTCAAGTTGCAACTAAGACTCGGTGCAGCCAAATGGGGAAAAATAACCATCTGATTGTGGCTCTTAGGAAATTAAAATGGTTCTGCCTCCTCTATATTTATTTGAGATTCACATGCCTTGATATTCATAACAAGAAGCCAATTTCAGGAAATAGATTTTCAAGTGTTAACAGCTCAAATCAAGACAAAAGACTGTACTCGATAATTAACATCAGCCTTAGATGGCTATAGATGGCTTAGATGGCAGAAATATAGTGCATTTTCTATCTGTGTCTCTTACTACTCATATGAGCTAGCATTCTTTCTTTAAGCCAACATAGCTATATACACAGTCGTTCTAGAAATGTTAGTGAGCTGTAGATGATTATCCTAGCTTGCAATTTAAATGAAATATGGCACAGATCATTTGAGAAAGGAACTTTCCAGACAGTGAGAAATAGTTTGTAGCAACATGAAAAACCAGAAACAAAGCTAGATCTAATTCTGCAAAGAGCACAGCCATGCGCTGAGTGCACCATTTCATTTTTAAGGACATAGATTTAATTTCATGTGACAATCTGGCATCTAAGTTTTCCTCTGGTCTTCTTTTTTCCAAATAGTCTTGTAAATATGAAAATGAAATCAAATAGGAAAAGATTAAATTTGTGAGACTCTACTTGCAGGGCGCTGTGGTTATTATGAAGGCAGTAAACGAACAAAATAGATTAAGGAAAATGCCAACGACAGTTGTATGGTCTAAATACATCTAACCCATAACTAATGAGAATTCTATGTGCACAATAAAATGTCATTCTGTATATCCAGCTTATTGTTTTCTAGACCATTTCCATCTATCATATTTATCAAAGAAGTGTAATCATTGTTCAGGGCATTATAGTAATTTATGCAATATTTTCCTCTCTTTATCAAGGTAAGAAGAGGAATGTGCCTTAGTAAGAGGATTTTGCTTTGTTTTTTGTAATACTGTCTAATGAATCTTTTGCAACGATCCTTCATTTAATATGGTCAAAGTTAGCACATTTATTTTAAGGGAATATGGCTTTAAAAATAATTCTCAGTGACTTATACCTACATAATTAAAAATTCTCTGATTGTTTATAAGAAAATAATAACACATTACAAGTTACTGTGCAAAAATTGTAACAGGAAGGTTTATCTCATTCACAGTCCTATTGAATTCATTTATTGCATTACATTATTGAATTCATTTATTGCATTACACTATTGAATTACATTTATTGCATTGCATTCATTTTAGGTCTCATAGCACTTTTTAAAAACAGAACATGTACATTTATTTTAATTGTATATGATCATTGATTCTTCTTTTAAATGTCATTTGATGATACAGAATTTATAAGTTAGAGATTGGAGGTCCAATGACATTTTTCCTTCCCCTTTTTCAGTCTTCTTGTTCAATAATGAAAAAAAAAATGTTGCTCAGGGAGTCTTTGACTATCTGTTCCAAATTTCCAGCCTAGCATCAGCCTATATAGATGGACTGGTCTCTGTGACATGTGGAAGTCAGGACTATTAACGTTCCCATCATGGCCAGCTCAGTGGTCACTTAATCACCTGGGGCAGGTTTGCTACCCCCTTTCCCTGTGTTTCTCATCTGTTCCCAGAAGAAGAGTAATTTTCATTCTATCAGGATGGTGCCCATCAAACTTAGAAAACCATGGTCAAGGATGATGCACAGGGCAGTCACTGATGTATGTATAAAGTGTCTTTCTTTCATACATTTATTTCCATAAGGAGTCAGAATTCCTACTGTGACTTTTGGATGGTAAGGCCACAGCACAGGAAGAATGAATGAATTTTTACTGTCAGCAGAGGAATTGAAAACAGAAATGAAATTTCCAAAATCTTGATCATCTGTTTTAAATGTTAAGTATTTTGACTTTTCTAGACTTAGCAAGATTGATTTTTTTCTTTGCAGTTTGTCCAAATTGCTCTGAGATGTACCTATGAGAAAGAAACAGATTTCTATGGGGTATCCATTATTGCCTAATATTTTGAAAAAAAGTGAAAGTGGTAGTTGCTCAGTCTTGTCCAACTCTTTGTGACCCCATGGACTGTAGCCCACCAGGTTCCTCTGTCCATGGAATTCTCTAGGCAAGAATACTGGAGTGGGTAGACATTCCCTTCTCCAGGGGATCTTTCCAACCCAGGGATCAAACCCAGGTCTACTGCATTGCAGGCAAATTCTTTACTGTCTGAGCCACCAGGGAAGTCCATTGCCCAATACTTTCAGTTTGGTTCTGTTCAGTCACTCACAGTCATGTCTGACTCTTTGTGACCCCGTGGAATGCAGCATGCCAGGCCTCCCTGTCCATCACCAACTCCTGGAGCTTGCTCAAACTCAAAATTGAGTCAGTGATGCTATCCAACCATCTCATCCTCTGTCGTCCCCTTCTTCTCTGGCCTTCAATCTTGCCCAGCATCAGGGTCTTTTCCAATGAGTCAGTTCTTTGCATCAGATGGCCAAAGTATTGGAGCTTCAGCTTCAGCATCAGCCCCTCCAATGAATATTCAGGATTGATTTCCTTTCGGATTGACTGCTTTGATCTCCCAATACTTTACATATGCTAATTCAACTTAGTCCTTACAACAATCTTTTGGGGTAAACACTTTTGTCCCCATGATAAAGATTAAAAACAAAAACAGGGGACTTTCCTGGTGGTCCAGTGGCTAAGCTGAACCAGTCCAGTGGCTAAACTGGACTTCACGCTCCCAATGTAGAGGGCCCAGGTTTGATCCCTGGTCGGGGAACTAGATCCCACATGCTACAACTAAGAGTTTGCATGCCAAAAATTAATATTTAGCACGCCACAAGGAAGATCGAAGATTTCACATGCCACAACCAAGACCCAGCACAGCTAAATAAATAAATAAAAACAGATTCAAAGAGATCTAGGATGAATTTCAGCCTTCTGGGTTAAATTTGTGATTGCTAGCCCAAAGTAGTGAGGAAACCATTGTTAAGCGTTGTGGAATATTTTCAAATTTCACTATAAGTTTTTTATACTTACTGGTGGTTTTTATGGCCAAAAAAACAAAAACAAAAACAAACACCGTGTAATGAAAACAAGTGAGAAGGATTTTCTTGCCCTGCAGCATTCAGCCTGCTCATTTTCCCGGAGCATCAACTACTCAAAGATTTGGAGGCAAATACAGCTTGTCTTTCTTATCTTTTATTGAGGTAAGGTTGATTTATTACATTATGTAAGTTTCATGTGTCCGACATTATGTTTCCACTTCTGTGTACACTGCAGCATGCTCATCACACAAAGTTTTCCTTTCTACCCGTCACCATATAGTTAATCCTTTTTACCTATTTCTCACTCCCCCTTTTCCCCTTTCCTTCTGGTCACCTCTACTACTTTGTCCTCTGTATCTATGTTTGTTTGAGTTTGCTCACTTATGTACTAGTTTTTTACATTCCGCATGTGAGCAAAATCACACGGTATTTGTCTTTCTTTGTCTGACTTATTTCACTTAGCATATTACCTTTAAGGTCTATCCATGTTGTTGCAAATGGTAACATTTCATCTGCAATATAATATTTTCATATTAAAATAATTGCATATGTTACAGAGTTAATTGCAAAATTCATTAAAGTTGATATTTCAAAATAAAACAAAAAACTTCGAAAAAATTTATGAGAGCTGTAAGGATGTTCCAAACTTCCCAGGGGCAAGGGTTTGACTCTCCTCTGTTGTGGGAGCACTTGATGAAAAGTTGAGAGAAAACCTGAGATGCTGTCTTTAATTATTGCAATTGTTCTCTGGGTTTTGCCAAGTCACTTTGTGGTAGGCTTTCAAAATGGATGAAAATTTACTTCTTAGAACAAGTCAACTCTGGAAAATGAATTACTCTCCCTGGGAGGATGGCAGATCCAATATATGAAAAAAAAACCTCTGATATTTAGGGAAAAAAAGAAAACTTCTTTTAGCAATGGCTTGATGTAATCAAGTTTCTATAGATCAAAGCCAATTAGCAGGGTGGTGGATGTTAGCAATGAGAATAAGAAATATCTTGGCTCTTCATGCCTACCAGCAAAAACACCATAACCCTGAAACTCCCCAGGCCTTTTGCTCTGGTGCCCAGGAGAGCTCACAACATTTTTGGTGGTCACTTAAAATGTCCTGGAAGGAGGACAGATGAGGCCCTCCTCAGCACCCTTGTGTTCTTTTTTTTTTTTAAATCTCACCCTTTCTTCCCCTCTCCTCATGTCCATAAGTCTATTCTCTACGTCTGTTTCTCCACTGTTGCCCTGTAAATAAATTCTTCAGTACCATTTTTCTAGATTCCGTATATATGCATTAGAATATGGTATTTATCTTTCTCTTTCTGACTCACTTCACTCTGTATAATAGGCTCTAGTTTCATCCACCTCATTAGAACTGACTCAAATGCGTTCCTTTTTATGGCTGAGTAATATTCCATTGTGTATATATACCACAACCTCTTTATCCATTCATCTCTTGATGGACATCTAGGTTGCTTCTGTGTTCTAGCTATTGTAAATAGTGCTGCAATGAACAATGGGATACATGTGTCTCTTTCAATGTTGGTTTCCTCAGGGTATATGCCTAGGAGTGGGATTGCTGGGTCATACAGTGGTTTTATTTCTAGCTTTTTAAGGGATCTCCATACCATCTTCCATAGTGGCTGTATCAATTTACATTCCTACCAACAGTGCAAGAGTGTTCCCTTGCAGAGTACCAGCAGAAACACCAGAACCCTGAAACTCCCCAGGCCTTTTGCTCTGGTGCCCATGAGAGCTCACAACATATTCTGGTGGTCACTTAAAATGACCTGGAAGGAGGACAGATGAGGCACTCCTCAGCATCCTTGTGTTCTTAATCTACCTCTCTTCATCATTGGGCTGATTCTGGAGTTTGCATTTGTACCTTTCCAGTCTCCCGACCTTGACTTTGATGTGAATTCTCAATAGGAGACGGTGTCCTCCAGGCTCACACACCCATAGTTTCCAGGCCTGTCTATAGCTTTGCTCTCAAGGCACGTCACTGCAATTGCTCATTGAACTGCTATCTTCTCTGCCAGGTGGTAAGCTCTATGAAGGCAGGGTCTGTTGCTGCCTTTCTCTCCTCCACAAAAGAGGTGTTTAAAAATAACTGATGAACAAATAAAGGAATGGCTGCCACCATTGCTTTCTTAGAAGTCAAGAGGTCAATCTTCCCACCAGAGTTACAGCTCTTCACAATCTCCTAGAAAAAACATTACAACCTTCCCACATTAGGGAACCTTGGTCAAGTTCAGGTGCATATCTAGGTTAGAGGCTGTTGGAGAAACACTAAACTGTTCCATCGGCAAAAAATTAACCAGTGCTGTAAGTCAGAGTCCAGACACTTGGGCCCTTAGCTTTGAGCAGAAGGGAGTTCATCTATGGCCAACAATATAAAATTAGAGTTGGCTGCTGTCCACACTCTTTTATTTGATGGTGTTATTCCAAGGGCTGACCCATCAGTCTCCACATGTGGTGATAAAAAGCATGGTTCTGAAGCCAGATTGCTGAGGTTGAAAATCAGCTTCATCATGGGACTTCCCTGGTGGTCTAGTGGTTAAGACCCCGCCTTGGATTGCAAAGGATGTGCTTCCGATCCCTAGTCAGGGAACTAAGATCCCACATGCTTCAGAGGAACTAAGCCCATGGGCCACAACTACAGAATCTGTGCACCACAATGAAAGATCCTGCATGATGCAAGGAAGATCCCATGTGCCACAACTAAGACCCAACACAGCCAAATAAGGAGATAAATATACATTTAAAAAAAGAAAGAAAAAATCAGCTCCATCACTTCTGCAGGTGTGACTTTGGGCAAATTACTTCCCTTGATTAACCTCAGTTTCCTTATCTGTGAAGTGGGACTAAGACTGGCCTATCTCACATGGTCCTCATAAGGATTTAAGCAGATAAACCTTGAAAAGTATGTAACAAAGTGCCTGGTACATAGGATGTACTATAAATCTGAAGATAAAAATTCCAGTACTGCTATCTTACTGTAACTAGCAGGAGGCTCTCATGTGTTGGAACTCCCTGAAAGTGTGGCTGGTCTAGGTGAGATCCCTACATTATTTGCACACACATATACATACACATATACACATGCATGTGTACACACCAGTATGCAATTGAGGAGTTAGAGTGCTTATTCTGGAAAATGACTTAGCTAAACTAAGGGAAGCAAAGACATGCTTGTACTATGAGTCTATGACCTAACCAGGAAAATAAAAAGCAGAAATATTAACCTATTCCAAGAAAAAGCAATCTCCTTGGCTGCTGGCCCATGGAACTGCAGCAACCTCTGCCACCGTGGACATTACTCTCTGCTCTGGTGTTCCTTCTTAGCTGCTGTGTAACACTGGACCTGGGAACATATTTTTAACTGAATCAAATACACATCAGGAGCCCCAAGAAGTAAAAATGCAGTTAGTATCTTCCAGGGTGACATGGGCTTATGGGTATTCATCTCTGGAGGCCAAAATACCCCAAGCTCAATGATGAAGGATCTGTTCCATCTGGACAGGGGCTTAAAGAATTCCTCTGGGAGCATCTGGGCTATTTTTAGTGGGCACAGCAGCCTGGCCAACACCACAGGGAGACCAGGAAATGGCCCTTCATCCACTGCCCAGCCTCCCGGTGAGACAGGTCTCCTGTTTGCAAGTTCATGAATATCAATGAGCCCAAACCACATGTGAAGGAGTCGGAACATATTGCAACAGCCAAAGTGCAAGTTGGCTCTTAAAACTTGGCCAAAGGAGCATATGATTCAAACGCTGGGGCTGAGGCTGGCGCTGTGCCTGAGCCCAAAGGAGGGATGGAAGAAACCTTAGCTCCAACCCTTTGAGAATCAAGAGGAAAGACTGGAGCAGGAGTGCAGAAGCTTCCATTATTGCTCTTGTCAACTCGGCCGACCAGGCATCCGGAAGTCAAAGTGGAGTGTGTGCTTCATCAAACAGAATCCACGAGAAAAGAGCCTAAAGCCCTCAGAAATATGCAAGCTGACTTGGCATTAATACGAACATTTTGAGGACTTTCCTGGTGGTCTAGTGGTTAAGTATCCACCCTCCAATGCAGGGGATCCAGGTTTGATCCCTGGTTGGGGAACTAAGATCCCACGTGCCTCAGGGCAGCTAAACCTGTGCACCACAACTACTGAGCCCCTGCGTCACTACTAGAGAGAACCCTGCATGACGGAATGAAGAGCCCATATGCCGCAACTAAGACTCAAGGCAGTCAAATAAATAAGTTTTAAAAAGCCCATTAAATCCATTAATTTTTTTTAAAAAGAACATCATGAACATTGAAAAGCAATAGTATTCTTTCATTCAATACATAATTTCTGGGCAATCACTGTAGGTCAGGCTCTGTGCTAAGCACTGGGAATAAGAAGGAAGAGGAAACAGTTCCTGATCTCAGCGGGTATATAGTGGCAGAGGGGTATGTGAGTGTGTGTGTGTGTGTGTATGTGTGTGCAGTTAAAGGAGTGACAGAACCAGAACAAATCCAAGTTTCAGTGTGGCATGTCATTTCACATCTCAGAAGTTTGTCCCTTTACATTGCCAGGGAGTGGTCTATAATTTGTTCTAGTCACCTGTTGACAACAAGTAGTATGTTTCCAGTTTTCAGACTATTAGGGAGAAAGCAATTATGAACATTGCTGTCTTTATGTGGATGTCCATTTTCATTTCTCTTGGGTGAATATGTAGAAGCAAATTCTAGGTCATATGGTAAATGTATATTTAACTTCATGAGACATTGACAAAGGGTTCTCCAAAGTGGCTGTACCATTTTGCATTCCTATCAGCTGTGTATGAGAACCTTAGTTGCTTCATATCCTTGTCCACATTCGATATTGCCCATTTAAAAAAACTGTGGTTATTATGAGGATGTAGAGTGATAACATTTTGTGGTTTTATTTGCATTTCCATTATGATTGATAATGGGTGTTTTCCCCCATGTGTTTTTCTGCCATTAGTAAATCTTCTTTGGTGAAGTGTCTGTTCAAATCAGGTTGTCTTTGTCCTGTTACTGTTTTGTGAATTCTTTACAAATTCTGATCCACTTAGTTCTAATTGCTTTTTGGTAGATTCCTTAGAATTTTCTACAATGTAAGTAACCATATAGCCAGTGGATAATATTTACATAGTGCTTCTGTGGCATGGATTTATCTTTTTACTCTCCTTTGTAAACTTTTTAAATAATTTAAAAATTGCCCTTTGGTTTTAATCTGCTCATATCTTTATATTATGGTCAGTTTCTTCTAGACAGGATATAGTTGAGTCTCTATTTTCCTTATCCAATCTGACAATCTCTGTCTTTTAATGGAGTGCTTTTTTAAAAAATTGTATTATACTTGATAAATAACATTGTATTAGTTTTAGGTGTACAACATAATGATTTGATCTATGTAATAATGGCATGTTTAGACAATTTACATTCACTGTAATTATGGATGTGATTAAGTTTAGATTTACTACTTGGGCATTTGTTTTCCATTGGTCCCAATCTATTCTTTGTTCTTGTTTCCCTTTGTTTCTTTATTCATCTGTAGTAATTGAATCTTTTCATGATTTCTTCTGATTTCCATTATTGGCTTACTTAGGGCTTCCCAAGGGGTGCTGCTGGTAAAGAAACCACCTGCCAATGAGGGAAACATAAGAGACGCAGATTCAATCCCTGGGTTGGGAAAATCCCCTGGAGAAGGACATTGGAACCCACTCCAGTATTTTTGCCTGGAGAATCCGGGGAGCCTGGCTGGCTATACAGTCCATAGGGTTGTAACAAGTCAGACACGACTGCAGCAACTTAGCACACTGGCTTACTAGCTGTGTGTGTGTGCTCAGTCGGTCATTCGTGTCTGACTCTTTGCAGCGCTATGGACTATAGCCCGCCAGGTTTCTCTGTCCATGGGATTTTCCAGGCAAGAATACTGGAGTGGGTTGCCGTTTCCTACTCTAGGGGATCTTCCTGACCCAGGGACTGAACCAGCATCTCCTGCATCTCCTGCACTGGCAAAAGAATCTTTATCACTTTGCCACTTGGGGAGCCCGGCTTACTAGCTATATCCCCTTTAAACATTTTGTTAGTGGTGGCTCCAGGGCTATTTAAGTAATATACATAGTCACAGTCTACCTTTAAATAATATCTATCATCTCATGTGATTTGTAAGAATCTTACAATAGGACACTTCTGCCTTCTTCCTTTTGTTCTTTGTGCGTTTGTTGTCACATATTTTGCTTCTGCACATTATAAACTCTTCACTTTATTATGTCTGCTTAATCAGATATCTTTGAAAGAGATTAAGCAGGTGAAAGAACACTTTTGTATTTACCCACATGTTTTCCATCTCAGGCATTATTTATTGCATTTTGTGAATTAAAATTCCCAGCTGTCATCATTTTCCTCCTTCCTGAAGAGTTCTTTTCACATTTCTGCATTTCTGCTGGTCACAAATTTTTTGTTTTTCCGGGAATGTCTGTCTTTCACCTTCTTTTTTCCTTTTTCCTTCCTTAGTATGGTATGATTACATTTATAACATGGAACACACACATTTAAAATTGCATAGAGTGCTTGCTTCAGCTGCACATGGGCTAAAATTGGAACCACACAGAGAAGATTGGCATGGTCGCTGCACAAGGATGACACAGAAATCCAGAAGTACGCAACCTTTTTGTACATAGTGCACTGAACTATATACTTCAAAGTGGTTAACACAGTAAATTTTGTTATGTATATTTTATCACAATAAAAAGTGCATAGAAATGGATCTAGAAATATACATACAAAACTGTTAACATTGACCTACTCCTGGGAAGAGAAGTTTGAGGTGATACAGTTTAAATGACAGATACTTGGAATATTGACTAAAGCAGGCTCATTAACTTCAAATTTTGAGAAATCAGAAGAGACCTCAAGAATCTCAAGATTTTAAAAAGAAGAAAACATAGTTTAGTTCCCAAGTTGTTATTTTCATTTCAAAAAGAGGACCCTGGTTGTTGGAAAGAGGTGATCCTAGCAGCTGCTTGATTCAGCATTTCCTTTGTGATTTGGATAAAAGCCAGAACTTGCAATGCCCTAAAACACACCTGGACCAGAACACAATACCCTTGTAATGCTTTAGAACACAACTAGATAAAACTGCAGCCTCTTGAAAACCAAAGCACGCTTTATGGCAGCTCCCGTGTAGGGTATCATCCACAGGGCACTTTGGGAATGCTGCAGGCTTCAAGTTACACCGCAGGAAAACCCATATCAGTTGACAGAATGTTTAGTTAATTTTAAAGTTAACTTGAGCTAAATTTTAAAGTAATCAAAAGTTGCCTTAAAAAAAAAATCTTTTCCCATCCTTTTCCAAAGATTTTCTCTCTGCTTCTGATACTCCTTATCTTTTTTGTCCCACTCCAAGTGCCTAGGCATACATCATTTTGTTGAGCTTGAATTTAGCCCCACGCTTACAGAAGGTTCACTTAAAATGATTAAACATGTACCCTGTGTTTCAGGGAAGTGAGGGAGTATAATAGCAGTAAAGGGGGTTTCCTGGGATGCGGGAGGACTCTGGTTCAGACAGAATCCCTGCTGTGTTTCACAACACAGGTCAAAACATTTTGAACTGACAATGACATTTCATCTAACTTCTTGGGTAATTTGGCTCCCTGACCTGTGCTGTCCTTGAACTAAACAGCAAGAGAGGATGGCTGAGTGCTGAGATTCGTGCTGTGTGTGTGTTTGAGGCTGGGAGAGCTGCTTCCCAGCTAATGACACCAGAAGTGTAAGCCTGGCAGACAGCGTGATCCACTTGCAGATGCTCCCTGAACAGCCAGAGTGGTACCCATTGTTTAGACAAGGATATTTATTTCTAAAGCTTAACACAAACGCAAAGCTTTGACTCTGTAAGATCACAAAGTAGTATTTCATTTTGATGGGACCTTAGTAAAATACTCCATGCACTCTCAGAATTACAGTTTAGAAACTAGAGATGTCCAGAAAGGAAGCTATAAAATCATTACCATGTTATAAAACAAGGCGTGCAGGAAACAGGAAGGCTCCTGGAATCATTCAACCAACAGAGAGAAATCTGAAAACTTCTTCAGGATAGAGATCAGGGCATGTTCCTTTTTGGATCACTCCAAGTGTCTTATTTTGCGTGTAATTCAATTATAAGAACAGTAATCTCTAAGGAGAATACATGGATATTAGGTGTTGGGTTCTGTCTTTGTCCATGCAGGATGCCAAAACAAAAATACCACATATTAGGTGACTTGTAAACAACAGAAATTTATTTCTCACAGTTCTGGAGGCTGTCAGTGTGAGATTAGGCTGCCAGTAAGGTTGAGTGAGGGCCCTCTTCTAAGTTGCAGATTTCTTGTTGTGTCTGAACATGTCGGAAAGGGCTGCTTGGGTCTTGGGTCTTTTTTAAAATAAGAGTACTAAGGCCATTGATGAGGGCTCCACTCTCCAGAACTTCCAAAGACCTCACCTCCTAATATCATTGCATTGGTCATTAGGATTTCAACATACGAAGTTTTGGCAAGGACACAAACATTCAGACCACAGCAGGGCCTAAGACCACTCCCTCCTCCAGCCTCTGGCAGATACACTCAATTAAGACCTATCTTAGGGACTCTCTTGGCTGTCCAGTGGTGAAGAATCCACTTTCCAGTTCAGGGGATATAGGTTCAGTCCCTGGCAAGGGAATTAAGATCCCACATGCTACAGAGCAACTTAGCATGGGTGCCACAATTACTAAGCCTGAATGCTCTGGAACCTGAACCCTACATTGAAAGAGAAGCCTGTGCACCAGAACTAAGACCTGACATAGCCAATAAATAAATATATTCTGTAAGAAGAAGATCTATCTTATGGGGAACAATGGGCTTCCCAGGTGGCCCTAGAGGTAAAGAATCCACCTGCCAATGCAGGAGACATAAGAGATGCAAGTTTGATCCCTGAGTGGGGAAGATCCCCTGGAGGAGGGCATGGCAACTCACTCCAGTATTCTTGCCTGGAGAATCCCATGGATAGAGGAGCTTGGCAGGCTATAATCCACAGAGTTGCAAAGAGTTGGACATGACTGAAGTGACTTAGCATACATGACCACACAGGGACCAATAGGCACACTTTTTAAACATGATGAAAGACTCTCCTCCTGCGTATATTCCCACCCACCAACCCAGGAGAAGTGTGTTAAAGAAAGTGACTATAATCTGGGCCTGACGTGGGGATCCTCATTCCTTTCCTTGAAGATTTCCAGACCCCAGAGTTCCCTTGGGTAGAGAGGCATGGGGTGGGATTTAGTGAATGTTGTGACCTTTGGAGGACAGAGAGCAGAGGAGAGCACTGGTCCTACTTGTCCAGCCAGGAAGGGAGAATTGAGGACAGACAGAACGTGGTGACCCTTCATAAGAGTGCAACATGGCCTGATGAATGTCAAGCCTTTCAACATTTCCTCCAATATCTCTTTAGGGGTGTAGGTAGATACCTCTTCCTTCATGGGCCAATTTGGAATTTTGAGTGGGAGGAATAAATGTTTCTCCTCATAGTAAAATGGGCAAGCATGGTTTTAATTTAGATCAAGGAAATTCAAGTTAGATCAAGAAAGACTCTTCTCTCAGTAAGAATTATTCACAATGAAAACAGTTCTCACAAAAATGTTCAAGATGTGGCTTTTCAAAGCAGATGCCTAATTAAAGTCTGGCTTCCACATTGTCCATGCATGCACTAAAAGGAATTAGAAGAGGTTCGTGCAAAGGAAAAACAGGAGACTGCAGACACAGAGAACGTAGAACAGTGTAGCAAAATATTCCCATGAGACTGACAATCATTATTCCACAACTGATTATAAATGATTTGTTTTCAGAACAAATGAACAAGAGATTGAGTTGAATCTACATTTCTAACAGGAACCAGGGACTTCCCTGGTGGTCCAGCGGCTAAGAATCCAGCTTCCAATTCAGGGGACGTGGGTTCTATTCCTGGTGGAAAACTAAGATTCCACAGCTGCAGGGCAACCAAGTCAGAGTGTGCCACAACTAGAGAGCCCATGCACCACAACTTCTGAAGCCTGCTGCTCCAGTGCCCATGCTGCAACAAGAGAAGCCACTGCATGCTGCAACTAGAGAAAGCCTGTGCGCTGCAGCAAAGACCCAGCACAGTCAACAATAAGAAAAAATTTTTAAATAAAATAAAAGGAATCAGAAAGGTATGGGAATATTAAACTTCTGTCTGTCTCATGGCAGGAAGGTTCTATTTGGTTTCTGGGCTTTATTTGATGACAATGAAATTTCACACTTCTTTGTCAGAGTACTTAGGTGTGGGGCCAAAACCTATCCGTAGAGCCATTCAACCCAAAGCATGGATTATCATCTCTCCACATCTCCTAGCACATCTAAGTAGCTATTCCCTTCTTCTCAGATGAAAACTTCTTCAAAACTCGCCTGGTAGAGGAAGTTGCTTTCCCTTTTGCCAAATGATCCAAATAATTTGTGGTTCAAGGTGATTGTTCCTCTAATTCTCCAGGTGCCTAATCTTGTAAGGCATACACCCTCATTCCACGGGGCTTTATTCTGTATTCTGAGGAAGATTATTCTCTGAGTCTTGATACAGCTGACGTCGCTTGAGAAAGTGTGATGTGACTGATGGGGTGAGCTGGAAACTGATTACTTTTAGCTGAAGGAGGAGGAAGCCAGAGAAGATGGAATGTGGTGAGTTCACAGGGGTACATCTGCCCAATTTTTCTGTGACCCCAGCATTGCTGCTTAACCCCAATTCAGAAGGTATCACGAAAGACTCAAAGAAATGTCTTTTAAAGCAAATTTTTATGTTAACTTATCGGCTCCCAAATAATATCAGAAAGATGGTAACTATAATGGGTCAACATACTTTTAGAAAATGTGTAATTCATGGCATTGTGCCAGGAAAACATTGATCTTATAGGCAGGCTATGGGTAAATAACACAATTGTTATGCCTCATTTAAGCTCCCTATCGATTCGGAAGATAGAGTATGTTTCAGAGCAAATGTATAAATGAAGGCAAGTCTTGACTTGGATTCTCTGTAAATAGCAGAAGATTCCTGCCACCTTTATCACTTAGCAGCAAACATGGTAGACATATACTTTCAAACAGGAAATAATGGACTTGGGAAATTGTGTTTTCTTGAAAAACATCTTTGATAGTATGAGAAACACACACTTTGCAATCACCGTCTGGGAAGGCAGATTCCCAGGACTTTCCCCCCCCATCTCAGAACAGCTCCCTGTTTTTCTTTGTGAAGCTGTGTCACGTGAGTACCAGCAGAGATTCTGCCTAGGTATTCTATTAGCATTTACTGTAACCAGTGTGTAGAAAACCCAGATGACTAAAGTCATTGCTTTTAAAGCCCTTTTCACAATTGAATTTCCTGTGGAGAAGCAATATCCCAGGAGCACAATAGATTTTCTCCCCTCTTCTTCCATTTACACAGACACTTTCACTGCTAACTAATCAGTTGCAATTCTAATCTATATTTCTGATTTGTTTACATGCATCAGGCAGGCTGGCAATCTTTTGAATTTAAATGTGACTTAAAGTAAAATAAAATAACCACAAGTAAATGACACAGAATTGCTAACAGTGGGAACCTTGTTTACATTCCACATTCTGAAAATATTTTGTTCAGCTGGCTGGGGAAACCACATGGTTGAGACAGACTGGGTGATGATTGGGTTTATTGCTTGGCTGGAACCGGGATGGAAAAAGGGATGGTGTGTGATGTGGCTGTCTGTCACCTCAAGCCCAGAGAAAGAACACATTCTCAGCACACATGCGAGCCCTGCTTTAGCAGAAAAGCTCTGATAATCCTCGCCAGAGTGTCATGTGCGCCTGGCACTGGGCCAGGACAGTATGCCTGCCTTTTTGAGTGTTCGGATAATCACCGTCTCTTCCTTTCTCTAGTCATCCGCGGATGGTGCTGCTTTCATAGGACTCTCTCAGAGCCTGTTTGTTCTTCGAGTCCTTTGTTCCTTCCCACTTTCTGGAATTATCCCCTAATACATTCATTTTTCTCCCTTTCCACCTACATTTGAAGGTGTATTAAGAGGCTTCTGCATCCCCAACACCCGACACCCCTTTTCACAAGGGTTATTCCAGCCCAATTAAATGTAACTGAACAATAGTATCCAACAGTCCCTGAGGGAAAGGCGGCCCTGAAGATTATGGGAAACACAAAACTGCTTTCTAACATGGTCCCTGTTCTGCAAGGGAACATCTCGTTGTCAGGGCTGGAGTGGGGTGCAAAACCCAGAAAGTGTTTGGTTTAAGAAACAAGAAAGGAGGCAGGGGCAGGAGGAGGATGAGGGTGAGTTTAGAAGAGAAGAATCAGGCTTTTAATAAGGCTTTTGTAATTGTGGTAGCTCCTAAGGTGAAACTCGAAAATCTGATTGTTCCATTGTTTGTTAAGAATACATTGTTGTTGTTGTTTAGTGGCTAAGTCCTGTCTGACTCTTTGAGATTCCATGGATTATAGCCCAGTAGGCCCCTCTGTCCATGGGATTTGCCAGGCAAGAATACTGGAGCAGGCTACCATTTCCTTTTCCAGGGGATCTTCCCAACCCAGGGACTGAAACCCGTGTTGCCTGTATTGGCAGGCAAATTTTTTACCACTGAGCCACCAGGGAAGCCTACTGGAAGAGAACCAAAGGCACATTTTCTTTAGAGACCTAAGGAAGCTTTTTTACATTTTCTTTTCTTTGAAAAACAAAGCCCCTTATGCCCATGCACATCTTGAGAGCACTGGCTCAGAGGAACTAATGTTACTTAGGGATTTCAGGAGCCACAAGTGTACTTGGAAGCCTTGGAGAGGGGTGGAAAGGCATGAAAGCTTGCAGGCTCTTCTCCCAGCCTTCTAGCTGTGTATTCATAAAGGAGAGAATTTCCAGAGGCTACTTCAGAGGCCTTACTGAGCTGAGAAAGAAGAGAAGCTAAAGGCAAACGAGAAAAGGAAAGATATGCCGGTCTGAATGCAGAGTTCCAAAGAATAGCAAGGAGAGATAAGAAAGCCTTCCTAAGTGATCAATGCAAAGAAATAGAAAAAAACAATAGAATGGGAAAGACTAGAGATCTCTTCAAGAAAATTAGAGTTACCAAGAAAACATTTCATGCAAAGATGGGCACAATAAAGGACAGAAATAGTATGGACCTAACAGAAGCAGAAGATATTAAGAAGAGGTGGCAAGAATATACAGAAGAACTACACAAAAAAGATTTTCAGTTCAGTTCAGTCACTCAGTCGTGTCTGACTCTTTGCGACCCCATGGACTGCAGCATGCCAGGCCTCCCTGTCCATCACCAACTGCTGGAGTCTACCCAAACTCATGTCCATTGAATCAGTGATGCCATCCAACCATCTCATCCTCTGTCGTCCCCTTCTCCTCCTGCCTTCAACCTTTCCCAGCATCAGGGTCTTTTCAAATGAGTCAGCTCTTCACATCAGGTGGCCAAAGTATTGGAGTTTCAGCTTCAACATCAGTCCTGCCAATGAACACTCAGGACAGATCTCCTTTAGGATGGACTGGCTGGATCTCCTTGCTGTCCAAGGGACTCTCAAGAGTCTTCTCCAACACCACAGTTCCAAAGCATCAATTCTTCGGTGCTCAGCTTTCCTTAGAGTCCAACTCTCACATCCATACATGACTACTGCAAAAACCATAGCCTTGACTAGATGGACTTTTGTTGGCAAAGTAATGTCTCTGCTTTTTAATCTGCTATCTAGGTTGGTCATAACTTTCCTTCCAAGGAAAAAAATGACCTAGATAACCATGATGGAGCCAGGATGTCAGCTAGAGCCAGACATCCTGGAGTGTGAAGTTAAGTGGGCCTTAGGAAGCATCACTACCTTCCAATCCCAAAGAAAGGCAATGCCAAAGAATATTCAAACTACAGCAGAATATTCAACTACAGAATATTTAACTACAATTGCATTCATCTCACATGCTAGCAAAGTAATGCTCAAAATTCTCCAAGCCAGGCTTCAACAATACGTGAACCATGAACTTCCAGATGTTCAAGCTGTATTTAGAAAAGGCAAAGGAACCAGAGATCAAATTGCCAACATTCACTGGATCATAGAAAAAACAAGAGCCTTCCAGAAAAACATCTCCTTCTGCTTCACTGACTACACTAAAGCCTTTCATTGTGTGGATCACAACAAACTGTGGAAAATTCTTCAAGAGATGGGAATACCAGACCACCTTACCTGTCTCCTGAGAAATCTGTATGCAGGTCAAGAATCAACAGTTAGAACTGGACATGGAACAATGGACTGGTTTCAAATTAGGAAAGGAGTATGTCAAGGCTGTATATTGTCACCTTGCTTATTTAACTTATATGCAGAGTACATCATGCGAAATGCCAGGCTGGATGAAGCACAAGCTGGAATCATGATTGCCAGGAGACATATCAATAACCTCAGATATGCAGATGACACCACCCTTATGGCAGAAAGCAAAGAGGAACTAAAGAGCCTCTTGATGAAAGTCAAAGAGGAGAGTGAAAAAGTTGGCTTAAAACTCAACATTCAAAAAATAAAGATCATGGCATCCAGTCCCATCACTTCATGGCAAATAGATAGGGAAACAATGGAAACAGTGACAGACTTTATTTTCTTGGGCTCCAAAGAAAATTTATTTTCTTGAGCTCCATCATCACTGCTGATGATGACTGCAGCCATGAAATTAAAAGACTCTTGCTCCTTGGAAGAAAAGCTATGACCAACCTAGGCATATTAAAAAGCAGAGACATTACTTTACCCACAAAGGTCCATATAGTCAAAGTTATAGTTTTTCCAGTAGTCATGTATAGATGTGAGAACTGGACCATAAAGAAAGCTGAGTGCTGAAGAATTGATGCTTTTGAACTGTGGTGTTGGAGAAGACTCTTAAGAGTCCCTTGGACTGCAAGGAGATCAAACCAGTCAATCCTAAAGGAAATTAGTATGAATATTCATTGGAAGGACTGATGCTGAAGCTGAAACTCCAATACTTTGGCCACTTGATTCGAAGAACTGACTCACTGGAAAAGACCCTGATGCTGGGAAAGATTGAATGTGGGAGGAGAAGGGGACGACAGAGGATGAGATGGTTGGATGGCATCACTGACTCGATGGACATAAGTGTGAGCAAGCTCCGGGAGTTGGTGACGGATGCCTGGGAAGCCTGGCGTGCTGCAGTCCATGGGGTCACAAAAGAGTCAGACACAACTGAGCGACGAAACAACAGTAAAGGATGACTATGATCCTCTAAAATTTATACATTGAAACCTAACCCTCAAGATGATGTTATTAGGTGGCAGAAGCTTTGGGATGTAATTAGGTCCCCATAAGAAATTAGTGCCCTTATGAAAGAGACCCAAGAACGCTCTCACCCCCTTCTGCTACGAGAGGAGAGTGAGAAGTCTGCAACCCAGATAGCACCCTCAAATGATCACGGTGGCACCCTGATCTCTGATTCCTAGCCTCGAGAACTGTAAGAAATAAATTTCTGTTGTTTATAAGCTGCCCAGTCTATGAGTGTTGGGTTTTAGCAGCCTGAATAAAGACAAGATGTAAAAGACAGCAAGTGCAATTGAACTTCAGAAAGGGGGAAATGATATTTGACCAGACCTTTGAATATGGGTAGAGAATAGATAGTTAAACATTTGGAGGATGATTTTAGTGAGATGGCCTGAGTAAAGACTCAGATAAGGGAAAATAGAAGAATCTGATCTAATGACTTTAGTTCATTCTTTTTATTCAGAGAACACTGGCACTGCTTACCACCATTACAGAATGGTACAAGTAGGTGCTATTCATGATTGCTGTGATAGGTAACTGGAAACATTATTGCTAGGAGTATTTAAAAAGGATATCTTTTACTGCCCCACCAAAGAATATTGTATTGATGTTTCCATCTATTTTACTATCTGAAAGAGTTAAAACAAATAAAATTTATTCAGAATGTGTGTGTGATACAGAAATGTATTACTATTCTTTCACCTTCTGGTTGTGTTTTATTTGGATTACTTAAAGATGTACCTTGGCCTATAAATTCAAGGATGATATAAATCTTCAGAACATGTTATATACATGACTGCCCTACTGAAAACCTTTTTCTCCCTGATAATATTAGAAAGCTTGTCAGACATTGGGATGAATATTTTCAGTTAGAAGTTAATTGCATTGAAGATAATGTACATCTATGCCTCTGAACATAAATTATTATCAAATGTCTGCTTAAAATTACCTTAGGAATTGATACATCTTCTCAAGATCTGATCACTGAAATGTACAGATCTTTGCTTCCAGTTTGTTTACCTGAGATTGTCTTCATACTCCTAACAAGAAGATTTTAGATGCTGTATTAAAATGTTGAGAGATCTGTGTTTTCCTCTCATCTTCTTATTAATTTGGTGAGTATCACTTCGATTTTTTTAACCTTAGATCATCTTTGCCTCTTCCCTTTCCTTGTTTCATACCAGTGCTGAAGCCCTAGACTCTTCATCTTAATACCTTTTCTTTCTAGTTCTTATTGCTGCTGCTGCTGCTAAGTCGTTTCAGTCGTGTCCGACTCTGTGTGACCCCATAGACGGCAGCCCACCAGGCTCCGCCATCCCTGGGATTCTCCAGGCAAGAACACTGGAGTGGGTTGCCATTTCCTTCTCCAATGCATGAAAGTGAAAAGTTAAAGTGAAGTCGTTCAGTCGTGTCCGACTCCTAGCGACCCCCTGGACTGCAGCCCACCAGCCTCCTCCATCCATGGGATTTTCCAGGCAAGAGTACTGGAGTGGGGTGCCATTGCCTTCTCCCTAGTTCTTATTACCTATACTCATTTACAGATGTGTATCACCTGTAGGTTATTATAGCAATAAACTGCCTCCTTTTTCTGGTTCCTCACCTCCATATTTTCTACCAGATAAATTATTATGAAACTCAAATATCAGAATACATTAAACACACGTGGATACACAGACAGATAGACACACAGACACACACACACAGTTGCTCTATTTTCCCTGCCAAGAAACTTCTAATCTAGCTTGGTTCATCTCCTGGTTGCCTCTTCATGTGCCCCCAGATCACCTGCAACTCCAGTCTTCTCCCTCTGCCATTTTCCAGCTTGGACTACTCTTCCTTCTCCTACCATCTCTAAATCCTGCTGGTGTTTAAAGGCTTATCTTGAGTCCATGGAGCTTTTCTCAGTGACTTAAATCACAGTTATCTCCATCTTTCATGAAATTATCTAATTTGACTTTTATATGCCAGTCGCTTTGACTTTCTATTACTCTCAGCATGTAATGGTTACTCAGCAATGTTCATTTATGTCTGCATAATCACCTCCATTGACAACTGACTAGAAATAGTGGATGTTTTGCCTGAACTTTGATTTTTTTCCCTGAAAACCATGCACTGGTTGTAGGCATACACCATCGGCCTTATCTGTGATCTTCTCTCTGATTTGACCTCAATAAGTGCTTAGCTGTTTGCATCCAAGCATTGTCTATTTGTGTATTCATTGTTTAACCCTTAATTGATTCACTTAAGGGCCATGACTCTGGGTCAGGTGCTCTACTGACACTGGGATACATGAGTGAATAAGAGGTCACCATTTTCATGAGAACTTTACAGTCCACACTGACTCAAATCAAGGGACAACAAAACTTTTATTTCAGATTTTGGATAATACTTAGAATTGATGGCTTAGTCTGAACGAAGTTGAATAAAGAACCACAGATACATAGTATTAACTAATTCTCTAGAAAAATTTGCCAAGGACTTAAAAAACATCCTTGGTCACTAAACATGCAGAGCTAACATCAGGAAATAATAGGGAGTGATAAATTAGGAGCTTGAGACTAAGATACACATACTACTATATATAAAATAGATAACCAACAAGGACCTGTTGTATAGCACAGGGAACTCTAGTCAATATTCTGTAATTACCTGTATGGGAAAAGAATGGATATATGCCTATGTTTAACTGAATCACTTTGCTGTACACCAGAAACTAACTCAACACTGTAAGTTAATTGTACTCCAATAAAAATTTTTTAAAAATGAATGTGATATACCACATTTATAGAATAAAGGATGTAAACCACATACACAAAAAATTTTAAATCCCGAGGATGGTCACATTATGCTAAAATGACTAATTTTTATTTTTGCTTATAGAGTTAACATGCACTTCACCAACTCTGTTACTGAACTGTTCCAAATCACAAAATAAATTCAGTATTGTATCCATATAGGTAGAAGAATTCTATAGCAAGTAAAGAGATAAAAATAAATTCAAAAAAAGAGGAACTAACAATAAAGGTCACGAAATGAGATAGTGGGGACCATTCATTGCTATTTTTACCTACTTTGGCCTTTATTCTAAGCTTGGAGAGATGGCTCATGAGAGAAAAATGTGGGGAATGAGCAGAAAGAAATCACATGAACTCCACCTTAACAGCTGCTTTGTTTTATTTATTTAGGTTTTCTAGACTCTTCCCTTCTGGCACAGTGGTAATGAATCCACCTGCAATTGGAGGAAATAAAGAGACTTGGGTTCGATTCCTGGGTCAGGAAGACCCCCCCTGGAGTAGGAAATGGCAACCCACTCCAGTATCCTTGTTGTGATAATCCCATGGACAGAGAAGCCTGGAGGGCTGCAGTCCATGGGGTTGCAAAGAGTCAGACACAGCTGAGCACAGCACATTAAAAATTAAATTAAATAGGAAGATGAGTAAGGAAAAATTATTTCATTAAATCACATTTTATATCAGAGAATTCCATGGAAGACCAGGTTGTAAAATTCAGGTAAGACCTCTGTCTAGAGAAGTGGTTTATAACCTTGGCTTCACTCCATAATCACCTGAAGAGTTTTTAAAAAGACTGTGCCTGGCTGGTCTGATGGTAGCGGTTTACCAGAACTTATTAACATTAGTGTCACTAAAGTTGGTATACAACCCCACCGCTGCTAAATTCGACTGGTTTAAAAAAAAAAGTCTCTGGATCTCATACTGAGATTCGGATTTAATTGGTCAGGGGTGCTGCCTGGAAATCTGGACTTTTAAAAGCTTCCCAGGTGATCCTAATGTGTAAGTTTGAGGATCAATGAACTTGAGTCAGGCCTCCAATACAAAGCACTGCCCATTTGGAGGCTTTCTATTACCTTTCCAGGGAGCTGGGAGAGAAGATATTACCAATTGTAGCCTTTTCCAGAAGAAATTCAAAACACATTCTTAAAGGACTGAGTTGAAATCTACATTGTAACATGCATCCATCAATTCAATAGCAAAGAAACTACATAACCAGTAGTTAAATAAGAAGAAAACCCCAACAAGAAAAGAGGTTTGTTAATAAGCATTATTAGATAACAGTGACATAGCTAGAAAAAAACCTGCAAATATGTATTAAAGTATTTTATAATAATTAACACATAATAATTATAAAAGTATTACAACTGTTGGTGCTTTGCTCTAAAATATATGTTACTATATATATTATTATAAATAGTTTTTTCTGCATTAGCCTCTGCCTACATTAGTTACCCTAACCCTTCTGTTGTCAAATGGTTCAAGAGTTTATCTTTCTCTTTGCTCATGTCTAGTTCATTGTTGTTCTCTGTTTCTTCCAAGGTTGGATTTTGTGAGAAATGGGATAGTTAGGGAAGAGGAATTCTTATGGTTCCTTCTTCTGCGCCATTTTTACTCACAACAGTCTTACACCAAATCCTTGGGGTTTCCTCATACCAGTTAATTCTTCATCTTTCTGCACACAAACTGGGTGTACTACAATTCAATTCAATTCTGATACAAACTGCCCAGAGTTAGAAAGACCCACAGGCTTGGGGTTCAGTCCCACAAGTCTGCCGCAACTTCATACACCATTTGCAAGTCCAGGTTATCATCTTTAATGCTGACCAGTCTGCCAGAAATCCCACAAACTCCCCACCCCCTGGTTTGATAATTTTCTAGAACAACTCACAAAACTCAGAAAAGCACTTTATCTACATTTACTGGGTTATCATGAAGGATATAACTCAAGAACAACTGAATGGAAATGATGCCTACGGCAAGATATGGGGGAGAGGACTGGAGTTTCCATGCCTTCTCTGGGTGTGTCACACTTCCAGCATATTGATGTGTCCTCCAACCTAGAAGCTCTTCATTATTTAGGGGTTTTTACAGAGGTTCAAGTGAGTAAGCATGGTGGTTTAAATCACTGTTCAGTGGTGATTTAACTCAATCTCCAGCCCCTCTCCCCTTCCACGGCATCTGGGAGGAGTGACTGAAAGTTCTAATCCTCTAATCACAAGGCTTGTTCTTCTGGCAACCAGTCCCCATCCTGAAGCTATTTAGGGTACCATCAAGTGTTACTTTATTAACATAAGCCCAGGTGTGGTTGAAAAAGCCCAGGTGTGGTTGAAAAATGAATAGCAAAAGATGCTCCTATCACTCAGGAAATCCCAAGGGTTTTAGAACCTGGTGTCAGGAACCAGGGACAAAAATCAAATATTTGTTATTATCACACTTCTCCTGCCCTAAATCTCTTCTGTTGGGAGAAACAGATCAACAATGATACTCTCAAAAATAGGTGATTAAAAACTCACTGATTTTTGAAGGAAGTGGGCAAACGGAGGGGGACTCTACCTTGTGGAATCCACACTGTGTGGAACCTACCATTAACATCTAAACAAGCTCGACAAGAACTGAGCCAATGGATAGACCTTCAAATGTGGAGATACTCCAGAGACTGCAGACAGATCTACCTCTTTCTTCCTCTCTCTCACGTATGCTCAGCACTCAGTCCTGTCTGACTTTTTGTGAGCCCATGGACTGTAGCCTGCCTGGCTCCTCTGACCATGGGATTTTCCAGGCAAGAATACTGGAGTGGGTTGCCATTTCCTCCTCCAGGGGATCTTCCCCACCCAGGGATTGAACCCATGTCTCTTATGTCTCCGACACTGGCTGGCTGATTCTTTACCACTAGGCCACCTAGGAATCCCAGGTCTTCCTCTCTCATCTGGCTCCAAATTCCTTCCATCAGAATCTACTCTGACTTAGACCTTCAGGGCAGGGCAGCAACTCCAGAAGCAAAGAGGCAGAGGTTTTATAGGGAAGGGTTTCTGTTTTTCAAAAGATAATAAATACCCTATCATCCCCAAGGCTCACGCCCAAGGGGAATATCTGCTGAACAGGAACATTTGACCCAGAATTCCAGACCCTGAGTTTCCCTCCCCAGGCTCCACCATGCTGATCTCAGAGAGAGATGGCTTCTTTTGATATGGACAGAGTAAAGGGACAAAGTAGGGGATTACTTAATCCCACTAGGGGATTGTAAATAGAAGAAATAAGGGAGACCCCTGTAAATTAATGATTGCTCAAGAGAGCAAGTGCTTAACCACACACACACACACACACACACACACACACACACACACACACACACACAAAATAAATAAATAAAACAAGCTTGCTTAGCAACAAAACCATGTAACAGAAACACTAGTTATGCTCCCAAACAATGGTGGCATGAGACCCACATCCTGCCCAGTGAGCTCGGTATGTTAATGATCACCGGGACAACCTCTCTGACTCTGTAGGGACAAGAAAAAGGCCCTGCTCAACCCGGAGGAGGGGCTGATGATGGAAGCACAACATCTATTCAAGAACAAGCTCTTCTCCCCCTCCCCATGTTTCCTTTGATTGTAAAACTGTAGCCCACTAAGTTCTCTGGTTGCAGAACCCCCTCGCCTGCCCATTTGTAAGCCTCACAAGTATCCTATTCTAATAAATCACTTCTTAGCTATCACTTTGCTTCTCACTGATTCTTTCTGTGATGAGACATAAAGGACTTCAGTACCAGGGCCTTTGGAGCCCCCAAAATGACACCCAAAGTTTTCACTTTCTTACTCTGGTTCAAGTGTGGGGAAAAACCAAAGGACTTGATTTCTAGGGCACAGCTGAGACGTTGCACAGTGTACAGATTTGACAAATAGATATGTCATTATCTGTCCACCTGCCTCCCTTGACTTGGAACCTCTTGAAGGAGGGACTGTTATCATCTTTGTATCTCAAACACAGAGTGATTGGTGGTCCTCCCTTATCAAAAGCTTCATGAGGAAGGGAGGTGCAGGAGATCCTTTCAGGAACCTCTCCCTTTTTGTCCAATGAAGCTCTGAATTCCAGACACTGAGGTGAGGTTTCCTAGGGTTCCCATTTCGTGCATGCATGCTAAGTCACTTCAGTTGTGTCCAGCTCTTTGTGACCCTATGGACTGTAGCCCACTAGGCTCCTCTGTCCATGGGATTCTTTAGGCAAGAATACTGGAGTGGGTGGCCATTCTCCAGCAGATCTTCCTGACCCAGGGATAGAACCTGTGTCTCTTATGTCTCCTGCATTGGCAGGTGGGTTCTTTACCACTAGCACCACTTATGACCCATTTAGCTTTGCTGTGCTGTGCTTAGTCACTCAGTCGTGTCCGACTCTGTGACTCCATGGACTGTAGCCTGCCAGACTCCTCTGTCCATGGGGATTCTCCAGGCAAGAATACTGGAGTGGGTTACCATGCCCTTCTGCAGGGGATCTTCCCAACCCAGAGGTCAAACCCAGGTCTCCCACATTGCAGGCAGATTCTTTACCATCTGAGCCACCATCAATTTCAATTTTAAAATGGTAAATAAATTCAGAAAATGTTTGGTGTTTGTGAGATGGAAGGTGATAGTTTTATAAGGGTCAGAGAGAGTATTTCAAGGTATCCACATTTGTCTCTAATGGAAAAGGTCATAGCCTTTGTTTTAAATGCAGTAGGGACCACACTGCAGTACTTTATAGATCCTTCATATCCTTTTAATTAATAGATCAGTGAGGAATAGCTTGAAGCCTTTTGCTTCACTTAATTCTAATAATTGTTGTATAAAAAGATGTCTCATATTTTGTTACCAGAGAGTTAAATCTCATTAGGTTTGAGGACAAATAGGTCCTGTCATTGAGTTTTATGTTTAGGGAGGTTACTGCCCGATTCATCTTTTTAGCTGAATGACGACATTTTTAACATTTTTTTTTGCTTTACCATAGAGAGCCAAACCTCCTTCTAGTTTAGAAGACAATTTTAGTTTAACACTTGAAAGGAGGGGTTGAATTTCCCAGTTGATTTGGATATACAGAAAGTACTTAGATAAATTTGGGGAAAGGAAACTTGTTAGTTGTTTGGTGCAAAGTGTAAGATGTTTAAATGTAGGGGAGCAAAATTTGCCACCCCAAAATGTATCTTTGGCATATAGATTATTTTGAGCTGAAAATACTTATTGTTATAAAGGCCCAGAAGACTCAGGAAGAAACTTTGACCTTCCCTCTAACTACCTATAAAAATGCAAATAAAGGACCTGTTCCCAGAAGGGAATTATTACCATAGACACTATAGTATGAACTAGGCATGAAGACAGGGAGGAACTAGCAAAGTCTAAGTTCCTCTGTATGTCCTCATGTCTCTGCAGGTTCAGTAATCATTTGTTTACCAAGATTTGCTCTTCTACCTTATGTGAATTGCCCTCCTCCCCTTTGAGGTCTCAAACCATTACCCCAACACCCTCTTTTATTAGCTGAAGATGGTATTCAAGGTGAGGGTTTCAGCCATTTTGGTGGGTTACTCAGTCTTCCTGGGTCTCTCTCATGTATATATGCTATTAAAATTTTGTTTGAATTTTTTTCCTGTTAATATGTCTTGGGTCAATTTAATCCTTAGCCCAGCCATGAGAACCTAGAGAGCTAGAGGAAAAAGTTCTTCCCTGACTGTGATTACAGTTACAAATCCTGGTAAAGTGAATCTTCCTTTTCCTAAGTTCCTTGCAGCCTCTTTCTGATTATAATACGCTTATAACTTGGATCATCAGATTTTTATCACAAAAGCAGAGCATATATATACTTCTACGACTATAACTCTATGGAGGCTACCTCCAGGACTCAAGAAGATTGAAAGCCATGTTTCAGGGGCTTCCGTTTGATGCAGTGGTTAAGAATCAAACCTTCTATCACAGGGAACTTGGGTTAGATCCCTGGTTGGGGGAACTAAGAGCCCTCATGCCTGTGCTCCACAACAAGAGAAGCCCCCTTGCATTGCAACAAAAACCCAGTGCAGCCAAAACTAGTAATAATAATAATAAACTCATTTTGAAAATTCATTCAAGGCCAGTTCACACTGCCTATCCTGCTTCTTCCCACACATCTTGTAACCTATAAAGTGCCCTCCTCTTTCTGCAGTTATTCTGTTACTTATAAAATTGGGATAATGCCAATAAAAATTTAAAATAAAAAATAAATTCAGCTATGTCTTAACATTTATTTTCCTTCCTTTTTGGATGGAAGATGTAGTCTTATTTGTTTTCAGCTTTACTGAAGTATGATTGACAAATAAAATTTTTAAGATATTTAAACTGCACAACTGATGATTTGATATGCATGTACATTGTGAAAGGATTCCCCCACCCACCCAGTTAATGAAACTGACCATTTCTTTTGTCTCTAAAGATGCTTCCCTGATGTTATTTTCCAATGTCCTCAGATCTTCATTTTCTCCTTTGTCCTAGTCTTTGAATTATAAGTTCCTATTAACATCAAGCATTGTATTTTGCCAAAGGAGAGAGTCCAAGGGTTCAACACGTTTCCAGTTCTCTCCATAAGTACATTTAATTCATTAATTAATTTTATTTTGACTGCATCAGATCTCAGTTGCGGCATGCAGGATCTTCACTGCATCATGTGGGATCTTTCCTTGTGGCCCACAGACTCTCTAGTTGTTGCATGAGGACTTCAGTGGATGCACATAAATACATTTAGATAAATAGAAACTAGAATCTATAAATATATAAGTTGGCAAATAGGGTTAACAAGCTCTTTAAAAGTTAAATAATAGTCTGCTTCTTCCATAAATGCAAGAGTGTTAGATTTGTATACTTCGAATATTTGTGAAATATTTCTTAAGTGTAAGTGGGTGGCAGGAATGTGGAAGCTTTTTGTAACACCAGACATTTGTGATTGTAGGATAGATGGATAACTTTTAACCAACAGCTTCTGTGTCATGTGACCAATTCATATGCCAGGCCCCAAATTAAGCACTTTCTATGCATTATTTCATTTAATTTCCATTGACAATTCTATGAAGAAGATAAAGCTATTATCTACATTGTATTGGTAAGAAAATGGAACCTGAAATAGATTAGGCAATTTACTTGCCCTGGGTCACAGAGTTAGAAAGATCCAGAGACAGGACTCGGTATGGATGTGAGCTGAATTGAAAGCTTGTACTTGGCCCCATCATGTTATGTCACTAAGTGGTATGATTTGATCCTTCACTCCTCTCACTGCGTGCCCAGTGCCTAGAATTCCACTGACTGAAATGTACTCTTTTATGTTAAGGTATGGTCCTTAGTTAAAATACTAATGATAGGGACAGAGTGAAGGGACAAAATAGATGCTCAAATAGTTAATCCACACTAGAGGATTGTGGAAAACATATGGTAGACCCCTATAATTTAATGACTACTCAAGAAAGCAAGTTTGCTTAACCACAAAAGCAAGCAGCTTTGCTTAGCTATAAAACCATGCAGCAGAAGCCCCCTATATGGGCTTCCCAGGTGGTGCTAGTGGTAAAGAATCTGCCTGCCAGTGTGGAAGATGTAGGTTCAATCCCTGGATCAGGAAGATCCCATGGTGTAGGAAATGGCACCCTCTCCTGTATTCTTGCCTGGAAAATTTGATGGGCAGAGGAACCTGGCAGGCTACGGTGCATGGAGCCGCAAAGAGTTGGACACAACTGAGTGAGTCAGCACACATACAGCCCTATATTCATCATAGTATTTTTATAACTGCCAAGATAAGGAAACAGTCTAAGTGTCCATCAATAGATAAATGGATAAAGAAGATGTGAGATATATATCACATGCAATAGAATACTACTCAGTTATAAAAAAGATGAAATCTTGCCATTTGTGGCAACATGGATGGACCTTGAGAGTATTATGCTAAGTGAAGTAAGTTACAAACACCATATGATTTCACTCATATGTGGAATATAAGAAGCAAACAACAACAATGAAAACTGAAATAAATGAACAAACCAAATAGAAACAAACATGTTTCTATTTGGCACTGGGCATGCAGTGAGAGGAGTGAAGGATCAAATCACACCACTTAGTGATATAATGTGATGGGGCCAAGTACAAGCTTTCAATTCAGCTCACATCCACACTGAGTCTATACAGAGAACAGAGTAAAGGTCACAGAAGAGAGGGTATAGGAGTGTGGTGGCGGAGGAGGGAGAAATGGGTAAAGGGGATTGACTGTATGGTGATGTGCGTGAGTGCTAAGTCGTTTCAGTCACATCCAACTCTTTGAAACCCTATGGACTGTAGCCCACCAGGCTCCTCTGTCCATGGGATTCTTCAGGCAAGAATACTGGAATGGGTTGCCATGCCCTTCTCCAAGGATCTTCCTGTCCCAGGGGTTGAACCTGCCTCTCCTGAGGCTCATACATTGCAGGCGGATTCTCTACCACTGAACTATCAGGGAAGCCTGTATGGTGATGAATGGAAACTAAATCTGGAGTGATGTGCACTGTAGGGTATGCAGAAATAGAAACATAATGTTGTCAACATGACACTTAAACAATGTTACAAACCAATGTTACCTCAATTAAAAAAAATGTTTATTGACCAATTACTATGTGATAGACACTTCCTTAAGGACAAGGCATGAACAAAAAAGTACATGGATAGTTACAATGAAGTGTAAGAAATACCACTAAATTCCAGGGTTGTTGACGTGAAGGCAGAGAAATAGCAGGATAGCTTTGTGAAGATTTATTGGCTACTCCTATTGTCCATAAACTCTTGAACCAGGAAAAAACATTCTAGAGGGTAAATCAATAGATTTGCTCCTTTATAATTGTCTATACTTCCTGGATTTTCTAAAGTGAGCATATATTGCTCTAACAATCTGAAAAAAATGATTTAACAACTGGGAAAAAAAAAAACCCAAAGTGAATGCAATTGTTCTTGCCTTTGCCACAACATCATTATCTACGTCTGGCTTGGCCCTGCCCTTGCCATTGGTTCAGATTGTGCTGGCCTTGCTCTGTAGGTGCATGGGAGGAGGGCAGGTGTTACCTCAGCTTAGAACCCCACAGGTAAAGAGTGCCCCAAATCAACCTGTGGTTCTTTTTCTTGATTTTGGGGTAGGCGGGAAGAGGGGAGATGGGTATAAAGGGCCGAGGCCTAAATATGATTGAGTGTACAGAAAGATGATGATCTCAGCATTTGATGTACATGGATTCTATGCCCTAATGAAGACTTGAGAGGTAATTTTCTTTCAGTCAGCCAGGTCAGACTGCATTGATTCTGTGACTATGACTGTAGATAGATGCAAAGATAGATGTGTATGAGGTTTTTTTAAGTTTTTTATTTTTTTAATATGGACCATTTTACAATTGTTTATTGAATTTGTTACAATATTGCCTCTGTTTTATTATGATTTTTCCTTTTTATATGGGATCTTAATTCTCTGACCAGGGATCGACCTGCACCTCCTACATTGGAAGGCAAAGTCTTCACCTCTGGACCACAAGGGAAATCCCTGTGTAAGATCTTTTTTCTCCCCCCTCTTAGAGCATCTCTTTTCCATATCGATCTAATCAGGTGCATTGCTGAAGGAGAAAAGAGGTCAAATGCTACCTCCAAGCTCTTAATGAAGGGGTAGGAGTTGGGATGAGAATTAGAAAGCAAGGTGAAGCAAAGAGGTATCTGAACTGCTATCAAGCCACAGAGGGTTTCAGAACCAGCCACTCTGTCTCTCCTCAGGCATGGAGGATTCTTGGTGTTCGCGGATGTCTTAAAACACAAACTATAAATGGGCAGTTTAGAGTGAGACTTAATGAACAGATGCTTTAGCGGCAGAGATGTTAGGTTCTTGAGAGAAAAGGACCTATTTTATTTGATCCTAATTTTCCGGAAAGTGCCACCACATCTGGAGCATGGTCAGAATAGCCTATAATAATTTGTCACATTGTGCCTGTGTTATCTATTTTGGCATTTTCCCATGCAGGAGCTGTAAAAGATGTGTTTACACTGGTGTGGCTGCCTGCTTTGCCCGTGGCTGTTACTATTGGATGAATCCCCTTGACTCTGTGGAAACAATTGAAAAGTGTTACAGTGTATTATTGCTGGAAGGACAATGTAACGATTGTTTGGAAAAGGCCCCTTGCCTTAGGATGCAGATGAATTGTGATAGTCTAGGCTGAAAGAGCCCTTATTTTTGTGTTTGCTGTCTGGAAAATGACATGCTAGAAACAGAATAAATACATTCTGATGGTTCTTGTGTCTTCTGTGAAAACAGGACCTTTTTGATTCTTTAAATGAAAACCCAAAATGTATTGCACAGTATATTTGGTAGTGTTTTATTAATGTTTTCGGTTTATTATTTTTTATATACACACACTCCACTTATTTTGTCTACACCCAAAGCGAATAGATAGTTTAGGCCCATAAATAAATCATTTTTTAAAGGAAGTTGAACCAATGCTTCTGTGTGTGCCTTAAGCTGAATTGAATATTTCTCCTAATAATTTGTCCTGAACTTTCGTTCAAGTGGTGTATGGGAAAGGTCAGGGTTTTTCTTTCTTTCGTTGGCTCCACTGGAAGAATTTATTTTAGCAAAAGACAAAGGGACAGAATGGGCGGTATATAGATTGTCCTTGTGAAGCAGAATGAAAGTTTCTGGACAGTGAAGTTGACACATCATTAAACACGTAGAAGAAAGGAAAGGCTTGAGCATGTGCTCTGTTTAGGGCACAAGATAACACACTCATGCGCTAGATTAATAAGATTTGATACTGAATAAATGTGGATATGGGCTTCTCTGGTGGCTCAGACGGTAAAGAATCTGCCCACAATGCGGGAGACCTGGGTTCGATCCCTGGGTTGGGAAGATCCCCTGGATGAGGGCATGGCAACCCACTCCAGTATTCTTGCCTGGAGAATTTCCATGGACAGAGAAGCCTGCCAGGCTATAGTCCATAGGGTCACAAAGAGTCAGAGTCAACTGAGCGACTAAGCGCAACACAGCACACACGACAAAGGTGAATTTATTACAATATGAGTCTGGTTTCTTTTCTGTAAAATGTATGACTTTCCTAATAGACACGAAAAATAACATAATCTGAAGGCCACATCAGGAACAAATCCTAGCCACTTGGCTGGTGGAGACAAGGCATAGGTGAGGAGGGCAGGAATGACTGGAGGGGATTAGAATACTCAGGGATCTGTTAGACAGTAGGCTTGATCTGCTGTCACAATCATGGTGCATATTCTGGGATAAAAATGATACATGTGCACTGATATTACTGTTTCTTCATATCAGTGCTTGGGAGAGACTAAGTCTACAGACCTGTGTTTCCTTAAGCCTAGAGTGAGAGAGAAAATGAAAGCCAACCCATCTGACACAGAGCCACCACCCTCCACACATTCAGAACCAGGACGAGGTGCTGTCCCAATTAGACCACATGGAAGGGTCTGAAAAAAGCACAGAGGACCCAGGTTCTCATGTGGTTCACCTTAAATCAGGAGTCCCCAACCTCTGGGATCTAATGCCTGATGATCTGAGGTGGAGCTTATGTAATAATAATAGAAATAAATAATAAATAAATAAATAATAAGGTGCTCGAATCATCCCCAAACTACTCCTCCACCCCTGGTCTGTGGAAAAATTGTCTTTCATGAAACTGGTCCCTGGTGCCAAAAAGGTTGAAGACTGCTGTTTTAAATCATTTGTGATTCCAACTAAACAGAATGAATAGAAGAAACCAGAGCTGGTTTCAGATACAAATCAAGACTTTTAATGCTAAGTTCTCCACACGTTTTATAGACACTATGCTATCCATTTTGGGATTGAAAGAGAGTAAAGTTCAAGTGTCTTTGTTTATTAAAATGTGTTATAATGTTTTAAAAAATAGTTTTGTTCAGTTCAGTCGCTCAGTCGTGTCTGACTCTTTGTGACCCCATGAATCGCAGCACGCCAGGCCTCCCTGTCCATCACCAACTCCCAGAGTTTACCCAAACCCATGTCCATCAAGTCGGTGATGCCATCCAACCATCTCATCCTCTGTCGTCCCCTTCTCCTCCTGCCCCCAATCCTTCCCAGCATCAGGGTCTTTTCCAATGAGTCAACTCTTCGCATGAGGTGGCCAAAGTATTGGAGTTTCAGCTTCAACATCAGTCCTTCCAATCAACACCCAGGACTGATCTCCTTTAGGATGGATTGGTTGGATCTTCTTGCAGTCCAAGGGACTCTCAAGAGTCTTCTCCAACACCACAGTTCAAAAGCATCAATTCTTCGGCGCTCAGCTTTCTTCACCGTCCAACTCTTACATCCATACGTGACCACTGGAAAAACCATAGCCTTGACTAGATGGACCTTTCTTGGCAAAGTAATGTCTCTGCTTTTAAATATGCTATCTAGGTTGGTCATAACCTAGGCCTTTCTAAATATGTATTGAAATGAACTAGAATAAAGTCTCTCCATATGTCAAATCAGATTTCCTACTGTGTTACTAATGACGCTGATACTGGGATAGATTAAGGACAAGAGGAAAAGGGGGCGACAGAGGATGAGATGGTTGGATGGCATCACTGACTCAATGGACATGAGTGTGAGCAAGCTCCTGGAGATGGTGAAGGACAGGGAAGCCTGGTAGGCTACAGTCCATGGGGTCGCAAAGAGTTGGACACGACTGAGCAATTGAACAATGACAACAACAACAAATGATTGATATGACTAATTCATTTAATCATTATATTTAAAAAAACTTATGATCTCTAAATACACAACATAATTTAAAAGAAAAATAAAATGCCTTTGTATAGCAATTTGATATGTGTTTTTATGTAATTTTGGTCATTTTCCTTAGTCAATGTTTTATTGCTTTAGCAAAAAATGAAACCTTTCTTTTCCACAAGATCTCCATGTATCAATTGGAAAAGTTTTATGGAAATTACCAAATAATAACACCTTTAAAATTTTAATTCCATCAACATTTATCAAATACTTAATGTATACCAGGCACTTTGCTGGTATACAAAAAAATAAGGGGGACAAGGGTTACAATCCAGTAATTTAAAGCCTTTCTTCAAAAATACAATTTGATAAATTCATAAGAATAGTGAGAAAAGAATATTTATACAATGGGAATATAGTACAACAAGAATACATTTAAAGAGTCTGTCATTTAGGACAGTACCTAAAATATACTGGGTATACTCTCCACTAGAATGTTCAACTAGGTTGCTGTCAGGAAGTTCTCCCTCATACATAATGTAAATTCCCTAGTAACTAGAGAGAATACAGCAGTCATTTAACCACGAATATCATGGCTGAACATCCTCCAAAGTGAGTATGGGCTATTATCAAAGAAACAGGAAGAAAATATTTGGCCACCATTGTTGCTCTTCATTCAACTGTCACTTGCCTAGGGCATAATATCTATCAGCCTCCTATTTCTGAAATGCATGCTGGTTCGCTTAGGGGGTTACTTTTCCTGAGAGTCTTTTTGGGTCATTGCTCCTGACAGAAAGGCTCAAAGTAGAGCCTCCAACTGTACAAATGGGAGTTGCAGATCATTTGTAAAAATTAAGGAGCTTAATTTCATCCACAAGCTGTTTGGTACTAGGTCAATCTCTTTCTTGCTAGGAAAATCCTTCTTTATTGACATCTTTGTTGATACTAATGTTTCTAGGCTTCTCGTACAACTTTACACATCTAAGAAATGCCAATTCACAAGGATAGAAATATAGATCAATGGAACAAAATAGAAAGCCCAGAGATAAACCCACGCACCTATGGGCACCTTATCTTCGACAAAGGAGGCAAGAGTATACAATGAAAAGACAGAAAAGAAACTGGTCAACCACTTGTCTCTTCCAAACAAGTGGATTAAAGATCTAAACGTAAGACCAGAAACTATAAAAACTCCTAAATAGCAAACGAAGCAACAGACAAACAATTAATCTCAAAAATATACAAGCAACTCCTGCAGCTGAATTCCAGAAAAAATAAACGACCCAATCAAAAAATGGGCCAAAGAACTAAACAGACATTTCTCCAAAGAAGACATACAGATGGCTAACAAACACATGAAAAGATGCTCAACATCACTCATTATTAGAGAAATGCAAATCAAAACCACAATGAGGTACCATTACACACCAGTCAGAATGGCTGCTATCCAAAAGTCTACAAGCAATAAAATGCTGGAGAGGGTGTGGAGAAAAGGGAACCCTCTTACACTGTTGGTGGGAATGCAAACTAGTACAGCCACTATGGAGAACAGTGTGGAGATTCCTTAAAAAACTGGGAATAGAACTGCCATATGACCCAGCAATCCCACTGCTAGGCATATACACCGAGGAAACCAGAATTGAAAGAGATGCGTGTACCCCAATGTTCATCGCAGCACTGTTTACAATAGCCAGGACATGGGAAGCAACCTAGATGTCCATCAGCAGAACGAATGGATAAGGAAGCTGTGGTACATATACACAATGGAATATTACTCAGCCATTAAAAAGAATACATTTGAATCGGTTCTATTGAGATGGATGAAACTGGAGCCCATTATACAGAGTGAAGTGAGCCAGAAAGAAAAGCACCAATACAGTATACTAATGCATGTATATGGAATTTGAAAGATGGTAATGGTAACCCTATATGTGAGACAGAATAAGAGACACAGATGCATAGAACAGTCCTGTGGACTCTGAGGGAGAAGGTGAGGGTTGGACGTTCTGGGACAATAACACTGAAACATGTATATTGTCATATGTGAAGCAGAACACCATTCCATGTTCTATGCATGGGATGGATGCTCAGGGATGGAGCGTTGGGATGACACAGAGGGATGGGAGGGGGAGGGAGGTGGGAGGAGGGTTTGGGAGGGGGAGCACATGTGAATCCATGGCTGATTCATGTTGATGTATGGCAAAAACTACTACAATATTGTAAAGTAATTAGCCCCCAACTAAAATAAAAAAAAAAAAAAATAGAAAAAAAAAAATAGAAAAAAAAAATAGAAGAAAAAAAAAAAAAAGAAATGCCAATTCAGCCATCTTTTCCTATTTTATAAAAACTTTCAGAATCACTTCTCAGTAAATGAATATAAGTCAATAAATGAACTTTATAAGTCCACATGAGGTAACAAAACACACTTTCAAATAAGAAAAATTGAAATTTTATGGAACAAGTTTTCTTTTTGCAAATTGTTTGAAGCAAAATTTTAAGAAATTCAGGACTTCCTTGGTGGTCCAGTGGTTAAGAATCTGCCTGCCAAAGCAGATGACAAGGGTTTGACCCCTGGTCTGGGAACTAAGATCCCACATGCCTTGGAGCAACTGATTCCCTGCGCCACAACTACTGAGCCAGCACTCTAGAGCCCGCAAGCCACAACCATGGAAGCCCATGCACATAGAGCCTGTGCTCTGCAACAAGAGAAGCCACCACAATGAGAAGCCACATACTGCAACTAGAGGGAAGCCCCCACTCACCGAAACTAGAGAAAGCCCGAGTGAGAAACGAAAACCCAGCACAGCCAAAAAATAAAATAAATAATTTGTAAAACTTTAAGAAATCAACAGATCAACTACTTATCCGTTTTATCTCAAACATATTAATAACAACATTCGTCTTCCCAACACCTGTTACGACCCTCAGTGATCTTGTGAAGAAAAGTCTAGAACAGATTTGTGTCTGGCAGGAAGGAGGCTTAGGGATCTACAGTTCTGCTGGGGGTAGCAGCTGTTACCGTGCCTTAGTTAATCTATCCCACTATCGCTTTGCGAGTTGCATGGTGTAGCCCAGCCCAGTGCCTGCTACAAAGCCAAGGTCAATGTTTATTGAATTAACAAGTGAAAGATAAATGGAGGAGAGCATAATTTCCTTGAGGGATCATTTAAACACCAGGGCTACACCTAACATTTAATAATGTTTAATGAGATGGCAAGAATGGAGAAAACAAGCAATATAAGTGTTTTTTATTGTTTGTTTGTTTTGGAAAGATAGTGAGGTAAAATCATGTTTGAAAATCTGAAAACAAGGAGCAGTTCTAAATATATTCTTATGTACCTAAAAATTATTTGAGTGATGAACGTATGCTATTAAGGAAGTATGCGCCACAAGTACTTTAAAAGTTGCACATCACTAGGGAATCAAAAGGGGAAGGGACTTTGTGAAAAAATGGCTAAGGAGGGGATGACTAATAGAGAGGGAAAGTGACATTTTCTTTCTCAAATGGGGAAGGATGAATAGTTGAAAATACCAAAGAAGTTAGTTGTACAGAAATCTTCAGATTTGAAAAGGTTTAAACAAAAAAGCTCTGCCTTCTCTACTCATCTCAGTAGAAAGGTGTGGTTAGTTGGTTTGTTCTTTGGTTTGTGTGAGGACAGGCAAAAGAGTTAGAGAGAATGGAATATTACTAGGAAGATAATATGTATTCAATCAATCAGCACAAATAGCCTAAATAGGATAAGTGCCTTGACTATTGGCTATAAAAGTAGGAAGATACAGAGGATACCGGCAGCTGTCAGAAACTACAAAATATTTTTGTTGCCAAAGTGGTCTGATTATCCAGAAACTTGGCCAAAACTAGGAGAAATTTTGTAGAAGTTAAGTGTCTGGTCAAGTTTAGGTAATCCACCATAGATGGACCCAATTGTGATGGGTAGTAGTGATGGTTAGTGAAAAAGAAAGCCAAAGCTTATCAAATCTTGCTCTGTTTGTTGGCAGAGGCTGTGTTTTCTATTGTTTTAGTAGGGAGTTACTGCATAGATATTTTTAAAAGAATGAGGAATCATGCTCACCTCCAACTTAATTGTACCTCTTGGTAAACAAAACTTCTTTCTACCACTTGGGAAGTTACCAGTTTTACTGGCAGATATAATTTTGAGGGGTCAGTGGAGGGTTTTGAATGTCTACTCCCAGGACCTAATCTTACTTCCTCAAGGATCTTTTCTCAAATGTGTGATCCTCTCTCTGATTATACACCACATACATAAAAATTTCTAGTGCATAACCTCAACATATGAATATTAATTTCAAATCACATATTAATAGGCACTACTATATTTATGTATTATAATCCTTGTCTGGCTTGCCTGCTGGTTCAGTAGTAAAGAATCTGCCTGCCAGTGTGGGATTGAACCCAGGGTTCAATCCCTGGGTCTGGAAGATCCCCTGGAGAAGGATATGGCAACCCACTCCAGGATCCTTGCCTGGGAAATCCCACGGACAGAGGAGCTTGGCAAGGTATAGTCCATGGGGTTGCAAAAGAGCTGGACATGACTTAGAGACTAAAGAACAACAGAAAACAATATTCCTTGCCTAGAAAGGCAAATTGAAGCTTTTCTACCATGAATAATATTTTTATGACTATAAACTCAAATCTATAAAAAAATAAAACAGTACTCATACCTTTTGTCAGGCTTTCTAATAAGTTTTGTCTAGAAACTTACCCTACAGAAACCACTTTTGAAATGGGGAAGGAGATTGGCTCATTTGAAAAACATTTATGAGGAGCCTACGACTTTCCATACACTATTCTGGTCATTGTGGATACACAGGGAACAAAACCAGATAGACCCCTCCCTGCACACACGACGCCACAATCTGGTAGAGTCCTCAGACTCTAGTCAGATAATCACACATGTGTAATAGTCAAGTTGGATCAGGCAACCATGGAGAGATTCGTGGGGCTATGAAAGCATGTATTAAGCAAGGAAACCTAATTTAGGGGTCAGAGAAGAAATCTTACAAAAGAGACAAACGGGCAAAAATCTGAAGATTCAGTAGGACTGGGAGTGTTGTTTGTAGTAAAAATGTAGACCAAGGAATTCCCTGTCGGTCCAGTGGTTAAGACTCCAAGCTTCCACTGTAGGGAGCACAGGTTGGATCACTGGTGGAGGAACTAAGACCCCACATGCCATGTGGCACAGCCAGAAACAAAGAAACAACAAACAAACAAAACAAAAACATAGACCAAACTGATTCCTTATAAGAATAATTAAGCAAACCATCATATAGCCATTTAGTGGAATGCTATCCAGCTATAAAAGGAAGTAGGAGGGGGTACTACTAGGGAAACAATCCAACATGTATTGCCTAACTGTATAATACTACATTTTATAGAATTCCATTTGTGTTAAGAATGTTCCTTATATAAGAAAAGCTTCGATATACACATAACATATATATTTGTGTGTATATATACTATATACACACATACGTATATATAGAGAGACTGCTTTGGGGATTATGGTAGATTTTCACTGTCTACCTTAAATATTTCTGTAATGTTTGAATTTTATATAACTCTATTATGTTTACAATCATGCAAAAATATTTTAAAAAGTGTATTATAGGTCTTACAATTGGTTTGGTCACTAAAGAGCCCACACATATATACAAACATGTATGTGTGCAAATAATTAAGGATAATTCTGATCTTGATTTATACAATCACATCAAATGATATTTTTAAATAAACACTAAATGGTGTGTCTTGGGAATATTTACCATTATCACTAGTGATTCTGAACTAATAGAACAAAAGTCATCATTTCCATGATGGCACCAAATTTATATTCAGTCTGGCTGGAAAGAAAGAGATTAGATGATTTCTTGAGATCTCCAACCTTCTCACTAGTTTCATAAGGATTATAGTTCACAAAGCAAGATGTTTTGTTAAAGGGACAAAAACATTCTGTAAATGAAAACATTTATCTGTAAAAACAGAGGTCCTGGGAACCAGGAAGTTACCAGAACTTCATACCCCCAAATCACCAAGAGTCTGTTAAAACAGTCACATAGCATTGCTATACGGGTCTCAGCTTTTCAAGTGGCCAGCTGGTAAAATGATCCCCAGGCTTGCTTTGGATTTGCTGAGTCAGAATTTCGGGGTGCGGTGGGAAGTCCTGGGGTCTTCCCTTTAAGATCTGTGGTTCTCCAAACCCCACTTAGTGGGGTTCTCCAAACCCAACAGTGAATTTGGGTCTGACCAGTCAAACTCTGCCTTGACAAAGAGGGCGCTGCTGGCTTGAGATGAAAATGCCAAAAAAATCCCCATCTCCTTCCTAATAGATTTTGATTAGTGGGTGAAGGGAAAATTTGAAGCTAATTAGGAAAAATGCTTTTCCTCTTTCCATTTCCTCTGACTTTATGAAAGACAAGACGTCTTCATAAGAGCTCCTTGAGCTCATCATTCATCTTTTGTTTCCTTAGTGGAACACTGGCTTATTAATTAGAAGCCAGAGCCTTTCTCAATGGACACCATCAGAGCCTTCATGTTCCCGGGACAGTGGGCTGGTTCATTTGAGCCCGCAGCTCACAGTTATGTTACAGGGAAGTCATTTTCATGGGGGTTATGGGGGAGGGGGTTTGAGGAATGGCTGGGATGGCGGGGTGGGGAGAGGGAGGGGGAATGTGTGACCTGCAGGGAAACTCTTATGCTGGCCCTCAAGAGAAAACTGCACTTTCATGTTCTTACTGATAATTATCAGTGACCCAGTTACTGTTGCCTTTCCATAGAAGAGATCCTTGCAGCACTGTAAAATATACCTGTTTCTGCAATTCAGATTTCACATTCTCTCGGAAGAACAACATTCATTCTTTTCCAGTTTAAAAAATTCTTTAAGCTTCTACAATTTACCAATAGTAGATAGAGAATTTATTAAAAAAAAAAACTAGACAATGGTACATACAATAATAGAAATATTTTTTGTATTTAACATAAAATAGTATTTGACACAATTGTATTACAAGTATAAAGTAATGGTATTTAGTGCCAACTCATTGGAAAAGACCCTGATCTTGGGAGAGATTGAGGGCAAGAGGCGAAAGGGGCATTAGAGGATGAGATAGTTGGATGGCATCTTTGACTCAATGGACATGAGTTTGAGCAAACTCGGGGAGATAGTGAAGGACAGGGAAGGCTGGCATGCTGCTGTCCATGGGGTCTCAAAGAGTCAGACACGACTGAGTGAACAACAATAAGGTGTCGATCTCTCTCTCTGTTTCTCTCCCTCCCCACTTCTCTTTCTCACTATACTCAGCAAGCAGTGGGCATTCTTTTCAGAAGTGCCTGATTTCCTATCCTTATAAAGAAATTAACAGGCTTGAGCATAATTAATATAAATGATTGCTTTATTCCAGCCACCCAAATAATTAAGGAATTCTAATCTCCACAGTATTTACCCAATAGATATTTCAAAATAGCATTGTTTATTGGGGCTAATTCTAAAGGTAGTATGTATTCATTGTTTAAAATTAAAAAATTAAGAAGTATAAAAAATACACACATTAATCTTACTACTTAGAAACTACACTTAACCATTTCCTTCCAATTTTTAAATTATATATTTGGGGGTCACAAAATATACACAACTGTCTATACACAATTATGTTTTTAACTACTATTACTTATAATACTAAGAACATTTTACCAAGTCATTAAATATTATTTGAAAATAAAATCTCTCCAGTTTCTCACCATATGGAGCTCTCACAATTTAAGTAACTCTTTGCCTATTGTTGGACTTTTCAGTAGTTTTTAAATTTTGTTCAGTAGTCTCTAAATTTTTTTATAGGGGGAAATTGTATCAGGAAACAACCATGAAAAACTGTCATCAAAGAACATGAATTTAAGAATACGGATATCAAACCCAGTTTTAAGTTTTTTGAATTTCTGTGGTTTAAAACCACCTCCCTAACCCTAGCCAATGGGATTGAACGCACAGCTCTGCTCTGCGTGAGAGGTTTGTTGGAGAATCAAGGGAAGGGCTTGGGTAGCAGTGATGGGGCATGGAAAGAGGAAAACAACCATGCTGAGTCATGAATGAGATCATGTCCAGAGGTGGACAGAAACTGACAGCAAGAGTGTAAGTGCCCAGGAATTTGTAGAAATATCAGAGGAGGGCACTGTGCTTCCCTAAGGACACAGAATGAAAGGCTCGAGCCAATTTTATTTTAATTTTAAAAGGTCAAGATGACCTCAGCTGATATCTATGAAATAAATAACTGACAAAATAGGACACAGATTTTGTTTTTTTGATTCATTGGGAGAGTCTTTGTCTTCTAATAGAGGAAATTTGAACACATACACATGTATCTTGTTAGCTCATTTCATGCTTTCGGTTAAAAAAGTACTCTTTATAAAAATTATTTTTGGTTTCCTTTTAAATTTTATTTTAGCTGTAAGAACTATTCGTTTTGCCCTTTACCCCTACAGTGACTTGGAAGTCACACGTTGTCACAGGTCAGGTTCCGCAAGAGACGGGAGGAGATTTGCCTGTAAGATGTTTGCCAGAAAGTTCGCTCAGGAACAGTGTGCGGAATATGGGACTTGGCTGAGGAAGAAGCTGGATTCTGATGCAGTTGCAGCAGAGGTCTCAGGCTCATCTACATGAAGCTCAGAGATTAGGGTGACCCTTCCAGAACTTTCCAAGTGGAGGTGTGGGGGATGGGAGAGGGAGGGTTGGCAAGTGTGTCGGTATTTATACCCCTGCATTAGCCAGTCACGAGTACAGGCTGTCCCTAGAGAGGGGTTATATGATCATGTCCTAAGGGCAAGGGAGTTTGTCCAGGGGAGGGTACTTCCTGAGATCCAGCTTGAAGTCTGGGAAGTCTTAATCATTGGGCTGCCAGGGAAGCTCTTCTTTGTTTTCATGTCATTAATCACAACATATTTTAAAGGAAAGAATTATTGACTTGGTTTTGGGGGGGGGGTCCAATAAAAAACTTAGCAGGATTTAGTTTCTTCACTTCCTAGTTTAAGTTGATATAATCTGTCATTTTGGACAGACATAATTAACAGCTTCATCTTATGATTCTGCAATGTTTATCTTGTCTTGAAGGATTATTTTTGTCATCAGTATTACATTTTATAACCATTTTGACATCTTTATAGATTGAACTGCTTAAACTCGTAAAAGCTAATTTTTTTTTTTCTGCTGCCTTGAATGTGAAAAAAGAAACAAAAGGCCCAGAGCTGGAGAGAATTGTACCTGCTTTGCTGCTAACCCCAAAACCAAGTGGCATCTATACTGAAATTTCATATTTTAAAAATCTAATCATGGAAGTTTGTATTCTGGCCTGATTTCTTTCCCCCTTTTGGTCTCACAGCAAAGTGAATTGGAATCCTAGCCAATATATTTAGTTAAAAACTGGAGATGAGGGACCTCCCTGGTGGCCCAGTGGCTGAGACACTGTGTTCCCAATGCAGGGGGCCTGGGTTCAATCCCTGGTCCAGGAACTAGATCCCACGTGCTGCAATTAAAATATCCCTTGAGCGGCCAAATAAATAAATAATAATAAAAAAAAATACTGGAGATGATTAGAGTTCTTCCAATCTCTGAGGGCACTGGCAGCAACAGACAAGAGGCCAGAATCCTATTCGCTTTGATCTCTCCCCCCATCACATTTTCTGTATTTAATTCTTCTACCAACTTGGATGAACTTGGAAAAAGCACCTTCATCCTCAGGAAGGCTGCAGAAGTATGCCACTACATGATAATCAGCCCAGGACATGTAGCAGTTTAAGTCTAAAGCAACAAGATTGACCAAGTTGTAACCACAGGTAAAAACCAGATTCTATCATTGCCTCTCATACCATATCAGCTTTTAACAAATGGCTGAATCTGGTATCAAATCCATTCCAACATTCATTAGACTTGGGGGGTCTGGGAGGAGAGGTGGCTCACTAGATGACGGATAAGGAGCAGGATTCAGAGCATGAATACTCTTGTATGGATGCAAACTATGGAGTTCACGTGTTACCCTATGTTGATGAGGCATCTTTAATTAAACACGTATGATTACAGAACTTTAAAGCACGCCCCCTTCAGAGGGACTCCAATGGGAGGCATATCAGTAATAACTTTTGATTTATTTTAATGTGGAAGTTTTAGCTACTTGATTGTGAATTGAATGGAATTTGGGTGGAGTTGATACAGTTCTAAAACATGCAATGTGGTGGCATCGTTCTCCAGATTTTGGGAACATTGGCACAACACAGGAGGTCTAGAGCTATCTTTGCAGGCTGAGGTAGACATGGTTCAAAACCAGAGGTCTTGTAAGACCCTGTAGTCAGTAAAATGCTACATTAGGTCAGCCTGAAGACCTTTTTATTTGAATCCTTATAGCCTGTTAAGATTTAAATTCCTCAGGCTTCCACTATATTGTCTGGTGTGTGTTATCTGTCTGGTGTCATGCTCAGTCATGTCTGACTCTTTGCAACCCCATGGACTGTAGCTCGCCAGGCTCCTCTGTCCATGGGATTTTCCAGGCAAGAATACTGGAGCGGGTTGCCATTTCCTCCTCCAGGGCATCTTCCTGACGCAGGGATTGAAACCATGTCTACCCATGTCTCCTGCATTGCAAGAGGGTTCTTTACCTCTGAGCCACTGGGGAAGTCCATCTTGTCTGGAAAACATATAAATAACCTTGTATAGATGTTGTCTTTAATTTGGTTCTTTTTTTTTCAAAATTGTTGCACGTGAGCACTATTCATATCTGTGAACATTCATTTTATATTAAATGTTGAAAAGTTGGTTTTTTGATACTGGGTATTTTTCTCTAATTAGATAAGAAATAATCAAATTTTCCATATATTTTTTTTTCCTGAAGCCAATCTGCTTTAGTCAAGCAGTTCTTTTACTGATTAGATGTCCACAAATAGAAATTTCTTTAGAGCTGGTGACAAGAAGTATGATGACCATGCAGATACTTTTTGTCCTTAGAATGCCCTTTTCTATTTCCATGTGAATCTCACTGTATAACGGTTGAAGCAATTAATTAGCCAATTTGTAGGTAATTCTTTCTGACAAGCTAGCTACCTTCCTTTAGCAGAAGTGTAAAATGAGCGATCTCAGAGACATGCATTAAATTCACTAATTAAATTAAATACCAAACCAAGGACTTCCAGGGCTCATGTTTCTTTTGTAAAGCAAACAGATGTTTTATAATGAATAATTATATCTTAGTCATCATTTAATTGTGAATAGTGCCCATTTTTAAGGGTACATTTATAAAACAACATTCAAGATCAAATATACTTGTGTGCTACAGCCAGAATGTTTCTACCATTAGATTTTTCAGATGACTGTTTCTCTATGGATCTATTAGTGAGGAAATTTTTTCTGGATTTACAAGATGTTTCCTGTATCTTGCTAAACCCCAGAAGAGAGAATACACAGACGAGCATATCAGGCATACTAATATCCTGGGTTGTATTGGTGCTGTGGCAAGAATGTTACTTGCTACTTCTGAAAGATGTTATCAGTTCAGTTCAGTCACTCAGTTGTGTCCTACTTTTTGTGACCCCATGAACTGCAGCAAGCCAGTCTTCCCTGTCTTTCACCAACTCTCAGAACTTGCTCAAACTCATGTCCATCGAGTTGGTGGTACCATCCAACTATCTTATCTTCTGTCATCCCCTTCTCCTTCTGCCTTCAATCTTTCCCAGCATCAGGGTCTTCTCCAATGAGTCAGCTCTTCACATCAGGTGACCAAAGTATTGGAGTTTTAGTTTCGGCATCAGTCCTTCCAGTGAATATGCAGGACTGATTTCCTTTAGGATTGACTGGTTTGATCTCCTTGCAGTCCAAGGGACTCTCAAGAGTCTTCTCCAACACCGCAGTTCAAAAGCATCAATTCTTCAGCACTCAGCTTTCTTTATAGTCCAACTTTTGCAGCCCCACTGCAGGGGAGGCACAACTTCAGCTTGGTGAATGTCAAGTAGATCCTATATGATGGGAACTGGAGGCCCCTGAAAGGCTCTCTGCCCCTGGGACTGGAGGCTTCCTATGGAATCGTCACCCATCCTATTTTGCTTGTCACAGCTTTATGTTCAGTGAAAACAGTGGTGAACGGTTAAATCACAAGTATGTGTTGAGTACATATATCCACAAATTAAGAAGGAAGTTTGAGTCAGCAGTACATATTTCAGAGTAGGAGATTCCCCAAGAAGAGGAGACAAAGCGCAAAGAGAAGATGCGAGGTGGTTGCCTGAGGAACCTGAGTGCTTAAGAGGTGAGTGGAAGAGGAGCACGTGAAGGAGACTGCACTGAGCTGGGCAGAGTACAAGAGCATGGAGAGGAGGGATGCTCCTGCTTCGGGCTTCCAAGGGGGGAGAAAAGGGAGGATGAAGAAGCAGATGTGTACTGAGTCACCCCACAAGGCACACATTCTTCCTTTCCTGGAGAACAGAGCCAGAGGGTCCAGCCTCTGGGACTGAGGTCTATTTCAGCTTGAAGCATCAGAGAAAACCTTCTCAGAAGATATGGACGGATATGATGTCGCATGTGAGGTTAGACAGGATTGACTCTGCCACACACACAAAAAAGAATGAAGTAATGCCATTTGCAGCAACCTGATGGACCTAGAGATTATCATACTAAATGAAGTAAGCCAAAGACAAATATCATATGATATCGCTTATACATAGAATCTAAAAAAATGGTACAAATGAACACATTTACAAAACAGAAATGGACTCACAGACATAGAAAACAACCTTATGGTTATCACAGGGGAAAGGTGGGGCAGAGGGAGGGATAAATTATCAATTTGGGATGAACAGACACACACTTCTCTATGTAAAACTGACAAGCAATGAGGACCTACTGTAGAGCACAGGCAACTATATTCAATATTGTGTAATAATCGATAGTAGAAAGGAATCTGGAAAAGAATAGATATACATATAACTGAGTCACTTTGCTGTACACCTGAGACATTATAAATCAGCTATACTTCAATTAAACAAAAAAAAAGATAGGAATAACTCAGACTGCAAAGCTAAGTTTAGAATAAGAAAAAAGCTCCTCCAAAGAAGAACAGTGAGGACAACATGTACTAGAACTGGAGCTGAGGAGTCCTGGGCTCTGACAGTAACAGGCACCGCCCTGGACAACGCCGCCTCTGTGACTGCCCATCACCGCTATGGCCGAGCTCCAGCTCTGGTGCAGCCCTCTGTAGCCTGGAAGGCCCTGGTGGGAAGCAGAGTCTGCTGGACAGGGAAAAGGAGAAGCTTAGATGTAAGTGAGTAGGGAAAAGAAGGAAAAGAAGAGAAACCAAATGTATCAAACTGGAAACCAAAATATTTCCTTTATTTCAAATTCCATGGGAGGTGGAATAATACTATATACCATTAGGAAAATCTGAAATAAAATTGCTAGACAAGCAGAATATTTAGATTTTTTTTTAATCTAAGAGGAACATGTCGGTAACAAAGGATTGATTGCATATTATGCATAGAGCGGCTTTTAAAGAAAACTATCCTTTCTCCAAGAATTTAGTTATGAATTATATGGTCAATTTATATTCATATAGATTCACACGAAGGATAATACTGGTCATACATCTATGCATTCATTTTTTCTTATAACAGATATTTTGGATGGTCTACCTTATTTTTAGCACTGGACATGACAGTGGTGAGCCAGGCCAGCCTGGTCCCTGTGTTCGCAGAGCTCCCCTCAGGTAGGGTAGAAAAACATTAGTCACACGATCATAACAATAGTTGTAAAACTGAAACCATACTAGAGGATATTTGATAGTAGGAAGCCTTGACTTAGGGGCTTCCTGGGTAGCTCAGCTGGTAAAGAATCCGCCTGCAATGCAGGAGACCCCAGTTAAATTCCTGGGTCAGGAAGATCTCCTGGAGAAGGACAGGATACCCACTCCAGTATTCATGGGCTTCCTTGTTGGCTCAGTCAGTAAAGAATCCACCTGCAATGCGGCAGACCTGGATTCAATCCCTGGGTTGGGAAGATCCCCTGGAGGAGGGCATGGCAACCCACTCCAGTATACTTGCCTGGAGAATCCCCATGAACAGAAAGAGCCTGGTGGGCTACAGCCCATGAGGTCGCAAAGAATCGGACACAACTGAGTGACTAAGCACAGTACAGCACTGCCTTGACTTAGAGCAACAGGGAAGTTGTAACTCACCAAGTGACAACTGCAAACAGAGGGGACAGGAGGAGCAAAGGTCTTGTGGCAGGAAGAAGCACATCTTGAAAGCTCACCATGGCATCATCTGAAGAAGCAAGACAACAAATTTTGTCTTTTTTTTTAACTCAAGTACAATTCATGATCCAAAATTACATTAGTTTTAAGAGTTTCAGCTTTATTCTTAGAGCAATGGAAGCTCTGAAAGGGTTTTAAACAGAAGAAAGGCATTCTCAGAATTATGTTTCCCAAAAATCACTCTGGTTTCTGAATGGAGCAGAGGGGGAAAGTGTGGTTCTTGGGAGGTGAGTCCAGTGAGCTAGGTAGCTGCAGGAGGAAGCTACTGAAGTTATATAGACAAGTGGTGGTAGCTTGGGTTAATGTGGAGAATGGATTTGAGATATTTAGGAGATGTAATCAACAGGACCAGATGTTAGAATCAGTGTGTAAGCAAGGGAGAAAGGTAGGTTAAGGGTGAGTCCTAGATACCTGTTGCTTATACAATAATAAAGATGAGAGTGTCTTTTTGCTGAAATAAGGGAAGTAGAAGAGGACCATGGGCTGGTGGATGGGAAGGTCACGATTTAATTCCGGAAATGCAGATGTACCTTTGAGACATCCACATGGTGATGACACGTTGGTAGGTGGATAAATGGGTCTGAAGCTCTGATGAAATGCCTGGTCCAGAGATGGACATTTGTAAGTCACCCATAAACTCTGATTGATCGGTATGTGTAGGAAGAGAACACAGTGGGGAAAAAAAGAGAGAGAGAGAAGGGACCTGACTCTGTGTGTTGAATATTGAATGGCCAAGTATAGGACGATGAGTGTGTGAAGGAGAGGGGGCAGGCAGAGAGGTAAGGAGAAAACGAGCCCTGTGTTCCCACACCCAGGAAAAAGCACATTTCAAACAATGAGACTGGGAGCAGCCGTATTAGACCCTACTGTGCGATGGAGTGAGATGACGACTATGAATGTCCTCTGAATCTAGGGACATGAAGCTCATGCTGACCCTAGAAAGACTGGTTTTAATGGATAACTGAATGGCCACCAGAAGGAGGACTTGGGAACACATGTGAAATAAAAGGGGAGACAGTGAAGCTAGAAAGCCCAAGTGCTTTGGCTGTGATGGGACAGCTGGAAAAATGGCTGAGTCGGTTCAAGAGGCTGAATACTTGGGAGGCCCTTGGGTAGAACACAAAGATTCAGCTTGGTGAGAGATTCTCCTTGAGGGAAAAATTGTTGGAGAGTGAAGTCTCTGAGGAGGTGGGTGGGGAAGGGAGAGTTATGAATGTCTGGTATCCAGACAATGACAGAGTCCTCCCATCACAGCTTCAATTTTCCTCGTGTTGCTTTAATTTTCACAGCAGGCAGATTTTCTGCTGAGAGTGAGGGAAGGGTGAGTCTCTGTGTTTGTGTGTGTCTGGGCAGCTGGTCACAAGGGTGGGGAGAAGCTTTGCAGTAGTTTTTGTGGAAAGCTGGAGAGTGAGTTGGCTTCCCAGGTGGCTCCGTGGTAAAGAATCAGCCTGCCAATGCAGGAGACACAGGCTCAATCCCTGGGTCAGGAAGATCCCCTGAAGAAGGAAATGGCAACCCACTCCAGTATCCTTGCCTGGGAAATCCCATGGAAAGAGGAGCCTGGCTGGCTGCAAAGAGTTGGTCACAAAAAGTCAGACTTAGCAACTATACAACAATAACAACAAGAGAGTGAGTTAATCAGAGAAACATAGTGAGTGGGTTCATCTGAGTCATGAAATTTTAGGCACTGACACTAAAACCAATTTGCTCTCATGTCCCTTTCCTGGGAAGTTTCAGCTCCTGGGGACTGGATGTAGATCACTGGGTTCATCAAGGATGGGATTTTGCCAGAAAAGGGAAACACAAAAGCTAAAAGGGTAAGGGAGTAGTGAGCATTAGTGAAAGTGCTATAAAATCACTAAACCATATCTCTGCTGGAGGAGGAGGAAGTCGAGACAGGAGAAGGTCAACCCCTGTGAGCCTAAGGCTGGTGCGAGGAACTGAAGTCTGGATGAGGCTGAAGAATGATGTCAGGGGAGGAACTGAGCAGAAGGGGAAGAAGTGATGTGCAGAGATTGTTTGCATCAGAGATTCTGAAGCTGGAGGTGTTTCGAGTGATGCAACACCCAGTCAATGCATGTGCACTGGAGTGGATGACCTGGAGTGAAGTACTGGAGATGAGAACTTGAGGAGTGAGTAGCCATTTGATCAAAAGTATTCTCACATGTCGGAGAAGGCAATGGCACCCCACTCCAGTACTCTTGCCTGGAAAATCGCATGGACGGAGGAGCCTGGTAGGCTATAGTCCATGGGGTTGCTAAGAGTCGGACACGACTGAGCGACTTCGCTTTCACTTTTCCTGTTCATGCACTGGAGAAGGAAATGGCAACCCACTCCAGTATTCTTGCCTGGAGAATCCCAGGGATGGTGGAGCCTGGTGGGCTGCCGTCTATGGGGTCGCACAGAGTCGGACACGACTGAAGCGACTTAGCAGCAGCAGCATTCTCACATGTGCAGTGAAGCTACTGGGAATGGTGGTAGGGCTTATAGGCCAGATGCCAAGACTTTGAAAAAGGGGGAGGGAGTGACCAAGAAGCTAATGGATGACAGTGACAGAAGAGGATGTAGAAATGAAAACCAAGAAGGTCATAAAAGTGAAATTTATTATTATTTTTTTTTGCAAGAGGAAACAATAACATGGGATGGACATGGAAGCAAGGAGCCAAGTGTACCGCAGCCCTATCCCAGAGGAAGAATGCCTTAAAAATCATAAGAAAAAGAAAAGAATAGCTGCAAATCTCTACCAATGTTAAGCTAATTCAAACCAGGAAAAGAAAGACACCCACCCCATGTAGGTCTCTCACCACCACCCTCCCCAGTCCTAAGAAAGGAGGACTTTCAGATTAGAGAAAAACGTGCCTAAACTAGGGTTTGGACTCCATTTGAGACAGTTTTCTGAATATTTAACCCCAAATATTCATGTTACAGCTAAAACAGTTTGTTTCCTCCCTAGTGAAACTAAAGAACAGCCGAATATACAATATAAAATTCGTATTATATATATAACTATACATATATATAATTCATATATATATATGAATGACACCAATCAGTCAAGTTGCCTCTTGACTTTCTCTTCTGAACAATCTCAGACCCTGTTTTGCATAGGTCTTACTTTTTAATCCTGGCTGAATTTAGGGATAGAATCTTCCCCAAGTTCTTGGTGTCCTTCTAACTTCAGAACTCAGGAATGGACCCCGTGCTCCAGGAAAGTTTGAGAAAAACAAGCATAAAGGGAGGGCACCTCATTGCCCTTCCAGGCTCTTGTTTTCGCATCCTGACAACACCACCCAGTTTTGAAGAGGCTGTTGTTATGACTGACTCCAGCTTATCTATTTTCATTGCTGGCTCCTGTTTAGACATCCTTGCCTGTAACCAGTCACTTTTCCTCTCCTTTTTGCAGAGTTCATTTCCCTGTCCTGAAGGTACCACCCTGCATTTATCTTCAGCGAACTTAAAAAAGAATTCTGACCACTTCCCCAATTTAGTTAGGTTATTTTAAATTTTGCTCTTCATCAGCAGGCTGATGTTGGGCTTCCTACTCCTGGGTGAGGAAGTGACTCATGTGTTCCGAGTTTCCTTCATGACAGCACTGTGTTCCAGAGTATCTGTTTGCAAACATTTTCAGCCTGCATTGTTGTCTACATCTCCTGTGTCAGGCCTTGATCATCTTTCTTCTGCCCTTTAGCAGTAGTAAGAAAATTACTTCTCTAGTGTTTCAAAGCTTAGGTTAAACTTTTGTAGATACTAATGTTGAAGAGAGGTATTTCTAATTTAATATATGCAACAAAAAATTAAACTTTTAGATTAAAAATCAACACCTTGATTTGTATTTTTTTTTTTTAAGTTCTTGCAGGGCTTCCCCGGTGGCTCAGATGGTAAAGAATCTGCCTGCAACTCAGGAAACCCAGGCTTGATCCCAGGGTCAGGAAGATCCCTTGAAGGAGGAAATGGCAACCCACTCCAGTATTCTTGCCTGGAGAATCCCATGGACAGAGGAGCCTGGCAGACTACAGTCCATTGGGTTGCAAAGAATGGGACATGACTGAGCCACTTTCACTTCACTTCATATAATGTGTACCTCAGGGTCCCTTCGGAAGCACGTGGGCTGTGAGATGTCTGGTTCTCATTTTTAACCCAATCAGGACATAGAGTGAAGGCATTACCAAGAACTGATGGAAAGAGTCAGAAAATGCTGGAAGGGATATGCCTCAGCATGTCCAAATCCTCCTGCAGGAAGAATTAATCTCTTTTTCTCTGAGTTATGATGGATGGCACTTTATTTCCTTTCCTTCTCTTTCATTTCTATGATCCCTTTGTGTTGCTACAGACAGTTGCATCTAAGTCTTATTTCACCCATGGAACTATAGGACTGTTGAGGAAAGTGATCGTGACTAATTTATCTTTATTTCACTCTCGGCATCTTACGTAATGAGCACAACAGCCAGTGCTCACTAAATATCTGTTGACTGAGTGAACAACTCAGGAGAGTTCAGATCCAAGTTGGATTTTCTTTTTGGCAAATAATTTGATTTTAAACACTTTTTTTTCTTTCTTATTTGAAATTATAATTGATTTAAATGCTTAAAAGATTGAAAAATCAGCTTGAAAGCTAGGAATAAAGATGTCTTTTTGGAGAAAAGAGGAAATCCCTGTGGATTTTTTTTTAAAAAAAGCATTCATATTGATTTTCATAAGCATATGGAAGAGCAAGTTACACCCACCTCTTTCAAACTTGGACAAAATATCTGGACATGTCCAGTAGGTAACTCTAGGAGTGCCCTATTAGAGGAAATGGGAAACAATCATTTGCCTGGATCCTATTAGGCAGCTCCAAACAACCCGATTATGAGCAGGAAAAGCATATGCAAGCAAGTATTTTTGGATAAACCACACATTAAAAAAGAACAAGGCAGCTTAGGAAAAATTAGATTGAATTAACATGTAAATCAAATGCTTTGATATGCTGTCACTACCTATGTAAGGTTATCTAGACCAGGCTAAGAAAGCTATGTTTTCAATAATGATTATTATAGGTAATATGAATTCCTGATAATAAATGGCCCCTTATGTGTCAGCAGGCTAATGCACTGGGCCCAAAAAGATGCCGCATTATCACAAGACTATTCATTTTCTCTATGGAATTTATAAAAAATCTTAGCTAATATAAAATGAATCTTCAATATCGTGATGGAAAAAAATGGCAACATGTAAGAAATAATTATCTGCTCAACTCCCTTTTCTAATATAGTTTGCTACATTAACTAAAGGTCAGCCTTTGTGTTGATGTTTTTCATGTCCTGCAAAGGCAGGATAAAGGAAGAAGAAATAAAGATATCGTGAACGACAGCTTGCCACAGCACCTTTTGGCAAGAGGTGTTGCCTCTTTTCGCTCACAAGCTCACCAGGACCCGGGCCTGAGCTTCTCCAATCAGATCTGGAGGAAAGCAGTAGCCTGAGGCCATTGTTTGGGCAGGGGGTGGGGGGATCCAAAATGATTTCTACCACTGCAGACCCTGCAGGTCAAGAGAGAAATTTGGAAACGGGGATGCCCCTTGAGTTGCAAAACACTCCACCCCAGTGAAGAGCTGGACCAGCCTAAAGAATGTCAACACTAACAAACAAAACCTAGACTCACCCCTGGGACTTCCCTGGCAGTCCAGTGGTTAAGACTCCAAGCTTTCAATGCAGGGGGTGCTGGTTCAATCCCTGGATGGGGAACCAAGATCCCATATGTCACATAGGATGGCCAAAGAAAGAAAAAAAACCTAGACCCTTCCCCAAATTAAATACAACTACTATCGTTTATTGAAATTTCACTCTGATGAGCATTATGCTAAGTGCTTTGTAATAATCTCATTTAACTCCTCACCACTACCCTAGGCAGTTAGGATGCCTATTTCATAGAGGAAGAAATGCAAGACTGCAGAAGTTAAGTCATTTGCTCCAAACTGCCCAACTCAAAGTGGTTTTGGGAGCCTTCCAAACCAGATCTGTTTGGCTTTCAAGTCCACCTGTCCACTCTGCTCTGCTGCCACTCCATGGAGGATTAGGCTCACCTTGACCCTCTGGCTTTGGAGCCCTGACATGAACCCCAAACTGCTTGGCAGAAACCTGGGACCAGTTCTAATCAGCCTCCTCTATCAAATGGAAGAGTTGTCCTGCAAGATAATCTGCAGAGAAATGGGTTCCAGGAGAAAAAGAGAAAGAGAGAAAAGGGAAATGCTGCAAAGAAAAGCTCCTCTTGGAGATTCACATTTTATGGCAGCGTCTTAAAGACTCTGGGAAGTCTTGTGGTAAAGAAACACCATCTAACTCGGTGTTTCTTTAACTGATTTGAATACAGAACCTTTTTTGTTTACATAAAATGCATTAATAACCGTGGGAATTTATATTCTGCAAACGTGTCTTAAAAAATGATGACTCAGAACATTTCCTAAGTTCTTCTCTCAAGAGCCTCACTTTGGACTCTTTCTGCCTAACCATTCTTATTCTTGTGTCTTTTTTAGATGTACTTTGTTTCTATTATTATTACATCAGCTTCATCTCAGACCATCAGGTATCAGATCCCAGAGGCTGGGGACCCCTGCTCTTTTAAAAAAATATTTATTTACTTATTTGGGGCTGCACTGGGTCCTCTCTGCTATGCTCAGGCTTTCTCTAGTTGCAGCAGTGGGGGCTACTCTCTAGTTGCAGTGTGAGGGCTTCTCACTGAGGTGATTTCTCTTGTTGCAGAGGACAGACTCTAGGGCACACAGGCTTTTTAGTAATTGTGGCACATGGGCTCAGTAGTTGTGGAGCACTGGCTCAGTTGCCAAGTGGCATGTGGGATCTTTTCAGACCAGGGATTGAACCAGTGGGCCCTGCATTGCAAGGTAGATTCTTAACCACTGGACCGCCAGGGAAACACAGGACCACTGTTCTTAAGGTGTCAATTTCCAGCCCCAAGCCCATTCAGATCCTACACCTTTCCCCCTCCCTATGATCTCCTGTTGCTAAGGCCCCAATCACAACAAGAACAAAGTCCATCTCAAATAAGAAAATAAGAGAAAGATGATAGGAACCATGGAATACAGAATGAAAAAGAAGGGGACAGGTGACTCAATTTTCTTGTTTGAAAACTCAACCACCACTTCCTTAGAGACTTATGAGAACGTACAGAATGTATTTACAAACTTTCTTATCCTTGAACCATCTCTCAAAGACTTAAAAACTATGTTTTTGTGTACCAAACTGCAAATTCAAAGTGAGGAAAACTCTCAGCCTTCTGCAACAAGGATGTCCCTCAATGAAGCAAGTTTTATTTTCAATTCAGTGGAACACCAACTTTCAGTGGAGACCTCATTTATTCACTCAGCAAACATTGATAGAACATCTCCTAAATGCCAGGCTTTTTAAAATGTACTTAAACAAATAGGTTAAAATACTGTGCTGCAAGGTGATACATGCTATGGAAAAATAGAAATACTGAACAAGGGGGATCAGATGGGTAGGCAGAGGGGTATAGATCACACTGTTAATAGACTAGTGAGATCAGACAAGAAGAAATGTGAGCAAAGACTTGAAGGAGTTGAAGATGTGAATTTTTATAGCCACACTTTTTTCTCATCTCTTCTTCCATTCTCTTTTCTTTCTCTCCTGCTTTTTTTTTTCTTTTTGCCTATGATTTTTGGATTTTTATCAGCCTTTTTTAATAGTTTAACTGCTTTTATTTTTTTTTAATTTTTAAAGATTTTTTTTTAATGTGGACTATTTTTAAAGTCTTTATTGAATTTGTTACAATATTGTTTCTGTTTTTTGTTTTGGATATTTGGCCCTGAGGCATGTGGGATCCCTGAACAGGGATTGAACAGGCACCTCCTTCATTGGAAGGCTAAATCTTAACCACTGGACCACTAGGGAAGTCCCATTTTACTGTTTTTAAATAAAAAATATTCAAATTATTTAGAAAAGTATAACCATGAAAGCCAAAATGATCTGAAATTTTACCATGCATTATAATTTTGGTGAAAATTCCACTGCATATTTCTGTGTATATGAACACAGAAACTTGCAATTTTTCAAAAATGTCATCATGTTGTATTTACTTCTCCAGAACCTTTTTTTCCACTAAATAGTTTTTTTTCCTGTCATCTTCATGGCCTTAAAAAGCTATATTCTCATAGGTCTCCATCACATTTTTAAAAATCAAAATATTATTAACATACATATGTTACAAAATCTCACTCCTATTTTTGTGCCTATCCACACTTTTCTCCTCCATAGTAGAAGCAAGGGAGCTTCTTCTGTATTCTTCCTGTATGACTTACTGTGCATACAACAGATACAGATTTATATACTTGCCATCCAGCATGAGGTATTACACTGTTTCATATTTCACTTTTTCATTTAATACTAGGGTGAGGTTTTCCATATTAGCACAAAGGGGTCCTTTTCAACTGTAGACATTTGTTGTGTGGATGTACCATAGTTTATTTACTGGCTCCTAAGTAACTATTGATGGTTATTTGGGTCTAGCAGTCTTAAACACAGATGGCATGAACTTGAAATGAAATAGGCCTGAAACAAAATTTAAGACATACTACTATTTTTTTTTCTTGAAATCATAATTGAAATCATAATTGAAGTCAGTGGGAAAAAATATTCCACAAAACTTCTGATAAAGTTATCTATTGCTGCTTTAAATATTGCTGTCTCTGGGCAAATGTTTATGAATGAGATTTGCTCTTTTCATGTTTATTTCCCTTTGTAATAAAACAAAGCAAAACTTTGTAACAAAACATTTAAAATAATACTTCATCGTTTCTTCTGGTTTTGAATATTTTCTAAGTATCTCTCTGGTCAACATATAACTTTTTTCTATTTCAATACTAAGGTTAAAATTAGTTAAAAATTCTATGTCAAATATTTTTATTGCACATTTTTCATCAACTTGATTGCCCCAAAGGATAAAAATTAAGCTTTGTAAGCACTGTTATAAGGTTGTTCTTCAGCCTGGCGGACTACAGACCATTAGGTTGCAAAGACACAACTGAAGGGACTTAGCACACAGGCACAGGATTCTTCAAAACAGTTTATGTTCTGGGAAACATATAATAAAAACTAACAGAAAAAAACGAATACCATGTAACAGATGCATCTAAAACCTTTCTAACATGATCCTTACAAATCTGTGAGTTAGAAATTATTATTCCCTTTGACAGATCAGAGAGATAAAATATTATGCCTAAAGTTAGACATAAACTCAGTTTAAAAGCCAGGATTCAATCCTCTGCAGTCTGTGTGCTTGTCCAGTGCTTCACCCAGACTCTTGGGCAAATTGATTGTACATGGCTTCTGCTCATTTATTTTTTGACCATTCATCACAGATAAATCACCTTCTTTTAAATTAAAAAAAGAAAAATCATTTTGCCATCTTTTAAATTAAGAAAAGAAAAATCAGTTAGGGTTTTGCCAGTTAGCCAGGAGGCTAGGTCAGCTATCTCTCTCTCTCTTTTTTTTTTTGCCCTCAGGAATAAAGCAGCTCTGAAAATAAGTGATACATATTAGACGTCTCTAAGAGGTCTTGGTTTCTAAAATGTAATAGTGGAGTAACACACTTTTGTAGACAAACTATTGCCTCTTACAAAGATAAAGGTAGAGAGAAACAGAGAAAATCACTCTGGAGCACAGTATCAGTTCCTTGCACAGAGAATCTAGATCTGGATTGATAAGTGTGCCACTGAATAAAAGAAAGTAAAAGAAAAATGAGGTAATTAGAATCATATCTCCAGCTTCGTAGAACACAACCATATTACAACAGTTCCCTCTTGACAGAAATACACTATCGTCTACTACTGGGGGTTGTCACTTGACACAGTATGTTTTATAGAATTATGTTGGAAAAGGAGCTTAAAAGGGTGGGCGAGGTCCTATGATTCATATATTCGAAAAATTTTGACTATAAAGTAGGTCATCCTCTTGTCTAGGTTGTTGACATATTTTGTGAAATGTTTGTGCACTAGGATTTTCCTTCTCCTATCATTGGTCCATCTACCTCTTTCTCTCAAAATTGGAGAAGTAATTGGATCTGAGGTTCTCCAAGGGCTTCCCCAGTGGTACCAGTGGTAAAGAGCCCGCTTGCCAATGCAGGAGATGTAAGAGATGTGGCAGGTTCGATCTCTGGGTTGGAAAAATCTCCTGGAGGAGGGCATGGCAACCCACTCTAGTATTCTTGCCTGGAGAATCCCATGGGCAGAGGAGCCTGGCAGGCTACAGTCCATGGGGTTGCAAAGAGTCAGACACGATTGAAGTGACTTAGTATGCACGCACACCAGGGTGTGTCCAGCAGGTTAGCTTCATTGTGGAGTAACTCTGGGCAGGGAAGCTGTGAATGCTCTCTGTGCCTAAAAAGTTAGGGCATTCATTTGCAAGAAATAAAGTCAAAAGAATGTTAATGGAAAAATATAAATTTTTTCATGGGTAGGGCAGGCTCAGGAAGAAATGGGTCCCCTTGAGTGGTGAGTCTTGTTTGATTTTGGATATTCTAGGAACCCAGGGAGAGAGTGAAGTTACCTTCCCAGATGCTGATCCCAGTATATCCCAACTCTGTAGATGTACAAACCTCTTCCGGTCAAGAACTGCTTCAACCTGCATGGATTCCTGTATGTATTAACTTCAAAGCAGGTCCAGGGATGTAAGAGCTGGGACACCTGGTGGAGGAACATCCCTACTCACCTCAGTCAATGATGGGCAGAGACAGCACACTCCTTATAGTTTGGGGACAGTGAACCATGTGTACTTGAGAGAAGGGACAGAGCTGGAGAAGTAAAAGTCTTTCCCCCAAAGACTGAGTTCAGAGACTGAAAGAAAAGCATGAGCTAGGGTCCTAGGTATGATTTGAAAGTCAAAGTGTTAGTCGCTCAGTGCTGTCCAAAGACTCTTTGCGACCCCATGGACTGTAGCCCATCAACCTCCTCTGTCCATAGAATTCTCCAAGCAAGAATACTGGACTGGGTTGCCATTTCCTTCTCCAGGGGATCTTCCCAACCCAGAGATTGAACCTGTGTCTCCTGCATTGCAGGCAGATTCTTTACCATCTGAGCCACCAGGGATTCTAAGTTCCAACAATACAACTTAATTGGAACTGACATACGTGGAAAGAAGCAGGAATGAAGCATCTGTTTGTCAGGATGGGCATGGAGATCATGTGGTTTAGAAGCTGGAAGCTGTGGGGCAGGCTCCTCAGCTTAACAGAGATGGCATGTTTGGGAACTAGCAGCCTCTTTCAGACCAGAGTGCAGAGAGAGGACCAGCAGAGACAGAGTTCCAGAAATGTGTAAATCTGCACATTTTATAAGCTGAGCAATTCCCAGGGGTCATGCAGGGCTGGGAGATATTCAGGGTCTGACTTTGCAGAATGCCAAGACCATGCTGAACACTTGGAGCAGTGGTTAGAGATTCCAGAAGGGTTACATATTAGTAGTAGAATTAAATTAGTATATGATTAAAGACTACTCTAGACATACCTGTAAAAAGCTAATAAACAAGCCTCAAAGGGTGAAACTGACTTGCAAATAACTGCCTGCAATCAAAACAAAGCTCAACACCCTTCACAAGAAGAAAAGAATTCAGATACTCAACAACATAATACTCACAATATCCAGCACCCAATAAACAAACCTGTCAATACAGGGGCAAAAAATAGAAAAAGGTCCAGAAATGATAGCAATGACGGAATCAGCAGAAAAAGCCTTTAACACAACTATTATAAATATGTTCAAGTATCTAACAGAAAGCAGAAATGTAGTGAGGAGAAAAAAAAATATTTAAAAAGAGTGAAATGGAATCTCTCAGAGGTGAAAAATACAATATTTAAAATAAAAAACGCATTGGATGGTATTAGTGGTAGATTAGCCATTCAGGGGGAAAAAAAGATCAATGAACTTAAAAGCAATGGAAAAAAGAAATCATCCAAACTGAAACAAGAAGAGGAAAAAAAGAAAGAAAAAAATGAACAGAGTAGGAAACTATTTAATATAGTCAATGTCTTGTAACAAACTATAATGGGAAATAAAAAATGGGAATGAAGGCACCCTGTAGGAAAGTGAATATCAGGTGGTCCAGATTCCTGTAACTGGAGTGTGGAAAAAGAGGGAAAAGGGGGAAACAGAAGTCATCTGAAGAAAAAGATGACTGAAGAAATCATAGCTCCCAAATTTTCAAATCAAATTAAAAAAAATCATCACCAAATTGTTGAGAAACCATGATAAACTTATAATATTAAAAGCAGTATGAGGGGGACTCCCCAGTATGAGGAGTCCAATGGCTAAGACTCCATGCTCCCAATGCAGGGGGCCTGTGTTCAATCCCTCGCCAGGGAACTAGATTCCACATGCCGAAACTAAAGATCCCACATACTGCAATGAAGACCTGATGCAGACAAATAAATATTTTGAAAAAATAATAAATAAGAAAATTAGTGTGAGGATAAGAGATGGGAAGACATTACATATAGAAAGAAAATATATATCACTGAATCATCAGGAAAAAAATGCAAACTGGAAGACAAACAACATTTCTAAAGTGATTAAAGAGGGAAAATGTTAACCTGGAGTTCTATATCTAGGAAAAATATCTTTCAAAAAGACAGACAAAGATAAAGAAATGTTCAGCAAACAGAGAAATGGAAAATTAATGGGTAGCAAAACCACACTACAAAAAATATTAAAGAAAATTTGTTCTCCAGACCATTGAAAGATGATCCTTAATAAAACTAATAAAGACTCAGATCTACATGAAGGAATGAAGAATACTGAAAAGAGTAAATATGTGAGCAAATATTAATGACTTTTCCCCTTATTCAAAAAAATAATTGACTATGCAAAACAGAATCAGTGAGGACATATCTGTGGTTTTCATCACGTGGAGAAATCAAGTGTATGATGATAAGAACCCAAAGAATAGGAAGGGATTAAGTGGACTCACACTCTATGTGAAATGGTGTAATATTGTTTGAAGGTGGACAGTGACAAGTTAAAGATAGAAATTATAACCTTTTGAGATGTAGTGACATTAGGGAGCTGAGTAGAGGTCTATGGGAACTCTGAGTACTTCTGTAGCTTTTCTATAAGTCTAAAAATTATTTCAAAATAAAATGTTAAAAAGAAGCAATATATACATATTATATATATATATATATATAATATGTATATATGATGCACTTGATACAATATACAATGTATGTATCTCAAAAAATTTGATTTACCAAATGAAGATGCTATCAAGGATCCCGTTATGTCTCCTCTGTGTGTGTCATAGAGTCAACTTCATTTTCAGGGCACTTCCTGTAAAGGTCTCAAGACTTCTGCCAACTACAACTGGGACTGCTAGTTTGATCATGTCTCTCCGGGGAGAGGGCAAGCCCCTTATAGGAAGTTCACATAATTCTTGCACAGAGAGCTCCTAAACATCTATTCTTGTATCTCACTGCACCAGCAGGATCACATGTCTATTCCTGAACCATGCCCTGTGGCTTGGAAAATAGGATATCTTGAGAATTCCCTGTCAGTTCAGTGGTTAAGACTCTGCGCTTCCAGTGCAGGGGGCATGGGTTCAATCCCTGATCAGGACACTAAGATCCCACATGCTGTTCAGTGTGGCCAAAATAATAAATTTTTAAATAAATCTCATAAAAAATAGGATATCTTGAATTGCTAAAGCCAATCAGGGCTCACCCTGGAGCTGAGGGTGAGGTTAGTCACACCTAAACCTTGCTACTGGGAAAGTTGGGGTCTTGTTAGAACAATGGTAAGAAGAAATGTATGCTGGGGAGGCAGCCTGGAAGATGTGGCTTCTGAGTTACTATTATCAAAATACATTTTAATTTCCTAACCTAAGAGGTTCCAAAGTCTAATGATCAGTACTACTTCACTATAGGTATTTTATCATTCTACTTACTTTTTCCAGTCAGAAAAATTTCCAAAGAATTTGGATGGGCTTACAATTGATAATACCATTTAGATAAAATATTAGATAAACTCATCTCAATGATTTTCATGACTTCCAGAAGATGCATCATTCCGTTCTCCTTCCTCCCCTCTCCCCTACCTGACAGACTCTTTTTCCTCCCTTTTTCCTCCTCTTATGTTCCCCACTCTTTTTGTTCTGAACACCTTGTTTACAGTGACACAGGAAGAGCAATCCTTGTGTCAACCGCAATGTCAAATGAAATTTGTTTGATAGTCCAGCTGCTTTCAAAGAGTAAGTTTGTCCTACCAACGCTGAGTATTTGGTTCTTCCAATGGCTATGAAATGACAGAGGATGAGATGGTTGGATGGCAGCACTGACTCAATGGACATGAGTTTGAGCAAGGTTTGGAAGATGATGAAGGACAGGGAAGCCTGGTGTGCTGCAGTCCATGGGTCACAAAGAGTCGGACATGACTGAGTGACTGAACAACAACATAAAATGTAAAACTGGTTAGTGTCAGGGACTTCCCTGGTGGTGCAGTGGTTAAGACTTCGTCTTCCAATGCAGGGAGTGCAGGTTCGATCCCTAGTCGGGGAGCTGGGAATCCCACATGACTTGTGGCCAAAAAGCCAAAACATAGAACAGAAACAGTGTTGTAACAAATTCAATAAAGACTTTAAAAATGGTCGTCAAAAAAAACTTTAAAAAATGGTTATTGTTACACATAAAAACAACAAAATTTCTAACTTTGAGCTCTTTCAGTGGGACTGAACAGGTGAAGGGTGAGGATTAGAACCTCTGCAAAGAGAAGAATGCATTTATTCCAAGTCTTCCCTCACTCTTGTTTACCGTATCCAATTTTCTCATATCCTTCATTGATAGATGTTTCCCCAGTGACTCTCATGGGAGAAAACTTTCATTTTTCTAAGCCTGCTTAAGTGCTTCTAGCCTTGACTGAGTCTAACACTTTGGGGACAAATTTCAACTTGCCCAGGAATAATCAGTAACAAGTCCCAGAGTTTGCCAATAACAGGAACACACATCAAATAATATATTATCTGCAATTACGTTTCAGTTAGCATGCTACTATATAATTAGCAATTTTTAGATTACTATAATAATCAAAAGAGCATATATTTTGATAATGTGCTGATTACATGGCCCACAGAATATCTTAATTCTTCAGGAGATGCTTGTCTTTGAGCATTTTTAAAATTCATACAGTGGAAAGTCAGTGCATCCAGCTTCTCAGCTGCAAACCACTTAATAAATCCAGAGTGAATTTAAAAAATGCCAACCCTGCTATCTGAAGAGCCTGCCATTGTGCCAGACTCTGCTGATGGGAGAATGCTTTTCACAGCTTGAATATCAATCCTGAAAAAATACCCAACAGAAAGCAGAAATAGCAGACAAAAGAGAAGACTATAAACCCAAGAAAGGATGTATTTATTTCCCTTAGACATAGTGGTTTGTACTAATGATTCTCTGAACACTGACTCTGCACATTTGCTCATATTAGATGTGTTTCTTTTACCATTTCTAACATGAAAACATTTTACACTATTCACTGTTATTAATTCACAATTCAGTTGAGTGTTAATTTTTTAAAAGGCCAAGTACAATGTGTATAGATGTAACCCAAATTTACAAATCAAAGTAAATAATTATTCTTTTTTCCCCTAGAACATAAAATATTCTGTGATATTCCAATGGGAATTGGAAAAATTAAGTGGGCAAAGCCAAGATCTATATTAACTGATCCCATACCCAGCCCAGCGGGAAAGTTAAGAGAATCTAAGAGAATATAGTGAGAGCTACATACATAACTTCCTAGTAGCCATATAACAAGGCAAAAAGAAACAGGTCAAATTAGTTTTAATAATATATTTTATCTAGCCAAATAAATGTAACATATAATCAATATAAAATCTTAATAACATATTTTGCTTTTTTTCATATTATGTCTTTGAAATACAGTGTGTATATCACACTTAACAGCACATCTGAACTTGGACCAGCCACGTATGGCTGGGGACATCAGACTTGACAACCCAGCTCTGGTAGATTCGCCGAGGATTGGATATCTGCTTCTCAGACTTCTGGAAGCCGATTAGATGAATAGATTTTTAAAAAGTAAACTTCTTATTGACATAAAATGTACAGAAAAATGTACAAATTCCAAGTGCATTTGGATGAGTTTATATGAAGAACACAGCTGTTTAACTAGAGTCCAGATCATGAGAATGAACATTAAGAAAACCATAGAAAGTCCCTCATGATCCCCTTAGAGCTTCTTTTAATATCAAGATAAATACAAAGACCTTGTTTTCCTTCTCTCTCTCCCTGAACTGGATCTACATATATAACCAGGAGGAGATATTGCTGATGCGCTGAAAATCAATCCTTGGGTGCTGAGGGTATTGTCATTTGTGGCCATGAATCGGATTACGGACCCTCTCAAATATGAAGAAATCCTCATGGGGTCATGCCAGGAAAGCAAGCTTGAGAAAGCAGAACATCCCTGACTACATAAAAAAAAATTGGCTATATCTATATTTGTCCGGGCTCTCTTTTAGTTTCAAATATAAGATGATTTGGACTCAGACAGCTTTTTGATCTACTTTTTTTCTTCACATGGCCATTACATATGCGAGTAGGGTAATGATGAGAAAATTATTCTCAGTTATATCAACTTTCATGGAGTTTGTGAATACTGTAAACATTTTTGATCAGACAAAATTTTCTCTTGGCATAAGAAGAACATATGGTCTGGAAATACTTGGCGTAATAAGGAGCATGAGAGGCCAGAGCAAGCATTCAAGCATTTAATGTATTTTTTTCTGGGGAAAAATTTTTTTTTGGAAGGCTACCTCTGAGATTTACAGATGTAAAGTCTTTCTAGAGCCAGATTAGGGGTGGGGTGGTGCACAGAAAGGGTCAGGGTGAGGATAAGCATGAATGCAGGGAAGCAAACATAGGGAAGCAAGAGGTTAAATCACACACCTCAGGCTTCCCTGGTGGCTCAGTGGTAAACAATCTGCCTGCCAATGCAGGAGATATGGGTTTAATCCCTGGTCAGGGAAGATCCCACATGCTTCAGAGAAGCCAAGCCCATGTACCACAGCTACTGAGCCTGTGTGCTCCAGAGCTTGGGAACACGCACCACAACTATTGAAGCCCACGTGCCCTAGAGCTGGTGCTTCACAACAAGAGAAGCTTCCCTGTTGGCTCAGATGGTAAATAACCTGCCCACAGTATAAGAGACCCAGGTTCCATCCCTGGGTCTGAAAGATCCCCTGGAAAAGGAAATGGCAACCCACTCTAGTATTTCTTGACTGGAGGTCTCCATAAATGCAGGAGCCTGAAGGCTACAGTCCATGGGGTTGGACACGACTGAGTGACTCTCACTTTCACTTTCACGATGAGAAGCTGGTGCTGTGTAACGAAGAGTAGTCCCTGCTCCCTGCAACTAGAGAAAAGCCCTCGCAGTAATGAAGACCCAGCACAGCCAAAAATAAATAAGTAAATAAAAGTATATTAAAAAAAATAAAAACACAACAGTCACACATCTCTGTCCTCTGCTTTAGGACCCTCTGCCTGGGACAAGAGAGCTGCCACCTTAAAGGCTCTTCCCAAGCAGAGAGCAGTCTCATCAACAGCACAGATCAAAAAAGGCTCTCCCAGGAAATAGAACGCCTTGCTCCCGCTGTGAGCCTAATATCTCTCTCTTTCTTCCTGGCACATCCTTCCCGGCAGGGTGCCTTTCTTTGGGGGGAAAAAAGTGTCTAGGCTATTTTCAAGCACCTGACAAATGAAGAGCATAATGAGAGCCGGTCGACCACAGAGCTATTTAAGCGGTTAAAGATAGAAAATGGTATTGGCGAAAACCCAGTATTTCCATAGCTTAGCGACTGTTTTGTCATAACCTATTCTGAAGAGAGTGAAATCATTTTATAATATTGGTGTCGAGGGAAGGAGGCTGAGGATTCCATGTTGTATCATTTGTTCTATCTCACAGAAAATGATTTAACCCCTGATGTATCTGAACATGATGGAAATCCATATCATCAATAGGGTCTTGGGGCTTCGCCAGAAAATGGGTTGGCAACACTAGATCAGCCCGGGAATGAAACCTTTCTAATTCCCCACAAGACTTTTGGAAAAGTTGCTGTTTGATTGAGTATCTCTGAGATACTCTTTGCTCAGTTGAATGAAGACATTCAAACATTCAGTAATAAAATAAGTTAATATAATCTTAATAATTATGCACAAAATAGATCCCCTCACTTCCCAGAAAAGAAAACCACAAGACAAAATAATGGGAGTTCTAAATTCCCTTTTTTAAAAAAAATTCAGCTTTGTTGAGATTTAATTGACATATAAAATTTTAAGATATTTAATATGTCTATCAGGGAGATTTGATGGGCTTCCCTGATTGCTCAGCTGGTAAAGAATCTGCCTGCAATGCAGGAGACCCAGGTTCGATTACTGGGTCTGGAAGATCTGCTGGAGAAGGGATAGACTACCCACTCCAGTATTCTTGATCTTTCCTGGTGGCTCAGCTGGTAAAGAATCCACCTGCAATGCGGGAGACCCGAGTTCAGTCCCTGAGTCAGGAAGGTCCTCTGGAGAAGTGAATGGTTACCCACACCGGTATTCTGGCCTGGAGAATTCCATGGACTATACAGGGATCGCAAAGAGTCGGACACAACTGAGTGACTTTCACTTTTACTTTTAGGGAGATTTGATAGATGTATACATTATGAAAGGATCCTCTTCATCTAGTTAATTAACACCTCTTTTCACCTCACAAAAAAAGTCAGTGATATAACTGGAATCATAATATACAGCTGTTTAAAAATAATTTACATGTTATTATGTATTTTATTTGTTTGGCCTCACCCAGTCTTAGTTGTGGCACTCAGGATCTTTAGTTGCAGCATGCAAACTTTTTAGTTGTGGCATGAGGGGTCCAGTTACCTAACCAGGTATTAAACCTTGCATTGGGAGCATGGAATCTTAGCCACTAGACCACCAGGGAAGTGCCAGTACATGGCTTTTAAAAATCAGCTTCTTTCATTAGCTACATGCGTTTAAATTTCCTCCATGTCATTTCATGTTTTGATAATCTGGGAAAGGCAAAACTATGGAGACAGTAAAAAGATTAATGGTTGCCAGGGGATTGGGGGGAGGGATGAATAGGTGAAACACAAGGGATTTTTAGGGTGGTGAAAGCTATTCTGCATGATGGTATTAATATGGTGGATACATGTCATTATACATTTGTCAAAACTTAGAGAATGTACAACACAAGGAGTGAGCCCTAATGTAAATTAACTTTAGTTAATAATAATGCATTCATATTGGCTCATCAGTTGTTAGATATGTACTACATTAAAGCAAAATATTAACATTAGGGGAAAGAGGGCTTTTATTTTCTAGTTCTACATGTAAGGAACTTGAGAGTTGCCACTCTGTACTAACAATAACTAAAAACATGAACAGACTGAGGAAAAAAAAGTCAGTGATAGCCACATAGTTACCGCTTGTATTTAGTAAAAGGAGTGGAGATCTAGTTCTGCGAAGGCAGTTTTCAATGGCAGCAGGAATTTGATCACCAGATAAACACAGACAATGCCTAAAACCCACCCATTTCCATTACAACCCTCTTTAACTTACAGTCTGAGGAAGAAAGAGAAAAAGGAGAGAAAGATGGCGACCACAGGTATAAGAAATGATGAAGTTCTACTTTCTCTGGTTCTTCCACCTACCTTTGGTCCCACCTTAGCCTTTACTTCCTGATAAAACTCTAAAGGATCGATGTATCTAAGCAGAGTACGTAGATAAAGTTGTACTAGAACTTTTCTTTGTGCACATTCTTCCCTAGGTAAGCTTATCATTCTTGTGAATTCGGATACCTCCTATATACCAACAACTCCTATATCTCTATATCCGTGGCACAGATTTTCCCTCTGAGCTTCAGATACATAAATACAGCTTCATAGTAAACACCTCCAAACACATGGTTTATAGGTACTGCAAATGCAGCAAGTCCAGTTGAGCCTGGGCTGTTTCCCTGACAAACCTATTCTCTTCCAGAGTTCTCTGACTCAGCAAATGGCACCTGGTTGCCCAAGTCTGACACCTGGGAGTCATCCATGACACCTCCCACGTCCATACTCCAACTTCCAGTCAATCACCAAATCCTTTGGATTCTAGCTCCTGCAAATCTTTAAGTCCATCCTCTTCAGCTCAAGGTGAAGGGCACAGTCCTCCAGACTACCAAGTCTGCCCAAGAAGTCTGACACCAGCCAGAAGGTTGGGGATTCTTAGAGATATCCTCACCTCAGACATGTATATATATATATATGTTAGTCGCACAGTTGTGTCTGACTCTTTGCGACCACATGGACTCTAATCCACCAGGCTTCTCTGTCCATGGAATTCTCCAGGCAAGAATATTGGAGTGGGTTGCCATTTCTTTCTCCAGGGGATCTTTCTAACCAGGGATCAAACCCAGGTCTCCCGCATTGCAGGCAGATTCTTTACCATCTGAGCCACTAGGGAAGTCCTTCACTTCTAGCTGCCTACAAATACAGGGGTCCCCAGAGACTCCCTCAGGTTTGATAAATTGGTAGAATGACTCAGCAGACCTCAAGAAAGTACTATACGCACAATCACAATTATACAATTTTATTATAGCAAAGAGCCAGCCAAAGTAAGAGGTGCAGGTGGCAGAATCTGGGACTGAGAGGACTCCAGACTCAAGCCTCCATGTCCACGTTGGTGTCCAGAGATTTTACTGAGGCTGCAGTAAGCAGGCAAGTTGATTGAGTTGTGGCTCACAGGGTCAAACTCAATCTCCAGCCCTCTCCCCTTCTTGGAGTCAGATGAGTATCACATGGCTCAAAGTCCCAACCCTCTAATCATATGATTGGTTCCTCTGGGGTGGCCAGTCCTCACTCTAAGACTTTTGATGTATTAAGAACCCCTACACTGAATCATCTTTTAGCATAACCTATCAGAATGCCCACCACGAGTCATTTACTAGCATAAACTGTTAGATGTGGTTTGAGGGGTCACACATTCCTATTAGTTGAGACATTCCGAGGGTATAAAAGTTAGCTCCTAAGAGCAGGGACAAAAGCCAGACTTGTCTCTTGTTGACTAGTTTGATCTCCCTGCTGTCCAAGGGACTCTCAAGAGTCTTCTTCGACATCACAGTTTGAAAGCATCAATTCTTCAGTGCTCAGCTTTCTTTATGGTCCAACCCTCACATCCATAAATGACTATTGGAAATACCACAGCTTTGACTATATGAACCTTTGTCAGTAAAGTGATGTCTCTGCTTTTGAATACACTTTTATTACATCATAGCTTTTCTTCCAAGGAGTAAACATCTTTTAATTTCATGGCTGCAGTTATCATCTGCAGTGATTTTGGAGCCCAAGAAAATAAAATCTGTCACTGTTTCTATTTTCACCCTGTATATTTGCCATAAAGTGATGGGACCAGAAGCCCTGATCTTTGTTTTTTGAATGTTGAGTTTTAAACCAACTTTTTCACTCTTCTCTTTCATCTTCATCAAGAGGCTCTTTAGTTCCTCTTCACTTTCTGCCATAAAGGTGATGTCATCTGCATATCTGAGATTATTTGATTTCGGCTTGTGCTTCATCCAGTCTAGTGTTTCGCATGATGTACTCAGCATATGAGTTAAATAAGCAGGGTGACAATATATAGCCTTAACATACTCCTTTCCCAATTTGGAACCAGTCTGTTGTTCCATGTCCGGTTCTAACTGTTGCTTCTTGACCTGCATACACGTTTCTCAGGTAAGGTAGTTGAGTAGTCCCATCTCTTTAAGAATTTTCCACAGTTTGTTGTGATCCACATAGTCAAAGGCTTTAGTGTAGTCAATGAAGCAAAAGTAGTTTCATCACTGCACTGTATCTTAGATCTGGCAGGTTGGTGCCCAGAACAAACAGGCTTCATTCTTTTTCTAACTATAAGAGGTGAAAGGCCAAGAAAAAGCAAGTCAGGGCTTAGGGTGATTTTAGTACACAAATGCCATCAGCACACTTTATTTCATCTTCAGTTGCTAAAACTTCATAGTATAGACAAGGAAGATTTAATATTACCATATATACTCCCAAACAATGACCACTATGGTATGGCTTGGTTAAACCAAAGATTACAATAATTTTGCCTTTCCTCTTTCTGGTGATTTACAGTTTAAAGCGCTTCATATACCTTATCCTTGGATGTTAGTCATGGTATAAAAAGAATATAAAAATTAATTCAAAAGTTGAATGATAATTAGTAAAGAAAAAAGATTATTCAGCTTAATTCATTTAAGAATTAAGTTGGGCTAAATTCATTTTTCTAGCTCATTTTTCTAACAATTGATAAGCTAATTTAGATTACTCTAGGAAGTCTATTGTATGGCAATCCTTTCAAGATATTTTGTTAATTTGAAAGTTTAGAATTTCATATGATAGTTTTTCCAGTGTTTTTTCTTCTATAAAACCAAATTTATGTTAGTGTGACATGAAAGAATTAAGATAAAGCAGCTAATAAAATTTTTTGACAGGAAGATATTTGCTATTTAAGCAGAATATTCTTCTAAATAGGGAGAAATTCAAGTCTGTTTTTGAGAATGTACTGAAGGTTCTTTAAGTCTGATATTAACATCAACCTACCTCTCAGTCATTTTCAGATGCAGAAAGTTATGTCCTCACTGTTTTCCTTCAAAATTTCTATATTTAAGCTTTTCACAAATTCAGTGACCAAACTAAGGAGGCTTAACTATAATGATGATATTTTTCCAAATCTTTAAAAAAAAATGGCTCCAGACACTTTATTTAGAAAAAAATAACTAAGAAAGGATCTGGTTACAGCAGATTGAGCTCACACCTAAGCCTTATTCTATGGCTCCCAAACCCTAGAAATAAGACAAGATAAACATAATAAACCAGTAAATTCATAACTACTGTAGAAGATAAGAGTAACAACTGAAGAACAAAAACTATGAGGTTCTTCAAAAGTATGGAAAGCAGACAGGTCCAAAATTTTAAAGCCATAGCCGGAAATGTAAGAACTGCTATAAAAGAACATTTATGAACTGATAGAAGTATTCCAGTGTATCAGTTAGGGAAGCATAGAAGCAGGACCACTAGTGGAGATATCTATATCCCTATGTACAAAGAGATTTATTACAGGAAATTGGTTTACCCATTTGCCCAATTGTGGGAGCTAGTTTTGATCTCTGTGAAACTCTATGAAGCTATGGTCTCTATAAAGTTATTATCTCTCCTGCCTTGGAGCCAGATCCATGCAAGTGGCTCAGCCCTTCAAATAAGGAAGGCCTCCCAAATTCAGGCCCAAGACACTTCTTGGGTCAAGATCACAGTCACCAGCTGCCATTGGAAAATCCTGAGCTAGATCTCCTTTTCTCACAGTAATCATGTATCGGTCATGTTGCTGTTCAGTTGCTCAGTCGTGCCCGACTCTTTGTGACCCCATGGACTGTAGCACACAAGGCCTCCCTGTCCTTCACCAACTCCTGGAGTTTGCCCAAGTTCATGTTCATTGTATCAGTGATGCTGTCCAGCCATCTCATCCTCTGAATGGATCCTCTGCCCTCTTTTCCTTCTGTCCTAAATCTTTCCTAGCATCTGGGGCTTTTCCAATGAGTTGTCTGTTTGCATCAGGTGACCAAAATACTAGAACTTCAGCTTCAGCATCAGAACTTCCAGTGAAAACTCAGGGTTGATTTCTCTTAAGATTGACTGGGTTGATCTCCTTGCTGTTCAAGGGACTTTCAGGAGTCTTCTCCAGCACCACAGTTCAAAGGCACCAATTCTGTGGTGTTCTGCCTTCTTTACCATCATGATCCAGCTAAAATCTCTGGCTACTTTGGTAAAGAAAGCCAAGGAAGGATCAGACCCAACAGCCTGGTCTCAAAAGTACTAACTTTACAGCTGACCACAACAAGCCAAGAGGCAAACTCAGAGAGCTTCTCCTACTAATGCACTGGTTTTCTTGGGGAGCCCCCAAACCACATTATATTTAACGTAGTTTATTCTGGCGAGCTTGATCTGGGTTGTATTTTAGATCAACCCACTTATTCTCAGTTCAAGGGATCCTTCCTTAAACAGACACAATTGTTCAACTTTAAAATACAAGCTGAGTGCCAGAAGCCAACTAGGGGAAATGTCTTCATGTCCAGCGGTTGCTCTGACAGCAGATCTTGCTGTGTATATACAAGCAAAGGTTACACATTCCATGTAGAGGGCTGACCAGTGGTGGATGAATCGTTCTGGGGCATCCTTCACAGAATGAGATGTTATCTCAATGGATAAGTTGTCTCAGACTTTCTTTAAGTGGGATGCATCCTATTTTTTTTCTTAAACCTCTAACCTCTAACAAATAGGCAGATATCTCCATAGTGCAAATTATAGAAACTTGAGTTCAGAGTCCAAGAATGTAAAAACCAGACTAAGAACTAAATGACTACTGCATATGGAACCAGTCCACGAAGTTAAGCTGATTTTAAAGGCTTCAACTCAAATACACAATGAGTGATGTTTACTTTGAAACTCTATCTTTGGAGCTTTTCAGTGATCTTTTTTATGGTGTGGCTGCCTTTCCCATGAGGGGATCTTATTTGTCACAGTGGGTGCTTAGTAGCATTACCCTTCTGAATGGCCAACAGGGTTCCCCACTGTTTCACAACCATTTGCAGAACAGTGTCAGTCTCTGGGGCCCTTCATGTTTTTCTCCTCTGGTACAACAAGACAAATGCACTGAAATTGTGCCAAGATTTCTCTTCAACCCTAGCATGAGATAAAGAGGATTTACAGGCAAAGAACTCCCTTGAACAGCAGCCAAAAAAGCAGATAACTTTTAAATAACACTATGTGGTGGAAGAAACTGCCTTGTGGCAGTCTACTGTGGAGAAAAATAGCAACTATTTACAGTATATGTTGGCAAACTATCTGTGTATAAGCCCTAGAAAAGGTGAAGGGTTAACATACTGTTTCTGGGTTTCCTTACACTGTTACAAATAGTTTACATTTTTAGTGTTTATCTTTAATCACGTTCAATTGATTTACAACAATCAACTATTTAATTCAATTTGAATGGAAATGAATTCAAAGAATACATTAAAAGGAATATATTATGATAAATTACTTAATATTTTATAGATGTACTATACCTTTCACTTTAAGAGATAAATAATAGACAATTGCTTTCTTTTACTGATGGTCTCTTTTCTTTTTCTGTATAAAATGATTCATCCTCAGATATCTCTAAATAGTGAATTCTCAATGTTCTCAAAGTATACTTAGATTTCAAAAATTCTTTTAAAAAACATGTTTTCTGGAACATTTCTATTGAGTCAAATGAAGTTTGTTATGCCAAGACTCTCAAGTCATTAACATGGGAGATTCAATGGTGTTATGAGGTTTAATTAATTTTTAAAACCACAGTACTTATGGATGAAGCATGACAATCACAATATTTAAAGACACAGATTTTTATTTTTTTTGTTTGTTTTGGCCACGTGGCTTGTGGGATCTTAGTTCCTTAACCAGGGATTGAACCTGGGACTCTGTCAGGGAAAGCCCAAGTTCTAACCACTGGACCTCCAGGGAATTCCCAAGAGACTGATTTTTAAACATACATAATATGAGGAGACAAAATGTCTAGTAGCCATGGAAATAGCTATGTCAGCTGTAACAGAGCCCAGGGGAGAAAAATGCTTCAGTCTGGAGATCAGTAATAATCCAGATGCAGAAGAATTGTTGACTCTGATAGGGTAGGAAAAATCCATCAAGATCTCTCATCTTCCCTAGTCCTCATTTTTATTCACCTACAATGTTCTGACAATTTGTTGCTCAAGTACCTTAATACCAGGAAAGAAAGTTCACTGATTTAGGGGAGGTGGGACTAGCTCTTATTATACTGATAAACTGTTTAACAAACTTATTTGATGAGTTCTCCACATATGGATAATGACAAGTTACTGGACCCAGACTGTTGGGGACAAAGTCCTGTAAGTCCAACATGGGGCTGGGCAGAAGACTTTAGATCAGTGGTTCTCAAACCTTTCCACAACATGGCACATTTGGAAAATGATAATATATGTAAGCCACACTGATGTGAACTGGAAGGGACTCTGAAGAGTCAATATGGGGCTTGGTGAAGAAAAATTATCAAATTATATATATTTTGCATATTTTCAATAAGAAAAAATTACTAGAAATATTAGTATAACTTTTAAATGAAAAGTTGCATTTGTTTCTGTAAATATTTTACACACACACACACACACTTACACACATACATACTTCTGATTTGCAGCTGGAAACTGCTATATGTAATTCCTGATCTAAATCTTTCATATTCTTCATACCTTGGTCAGCAACTATGTTTACGTAAGAAAAGGCAGCAAATAATAGATGATACTTTTTTTTTAATGAATGAAAACTGCTTTATTGTTCTTTATCAGATAATCTGATCTTTAATCTTGCAAAATTTTACTTCATAGGTTTATAAATTTTAAGCGTTAAAACTCTCAACTTTCTTTGACAAATGTAACATTGAAATAATTTGCAATAATGAATATATATTTAATCCTTTAAAATGTTTTCATATTATTTCAAAATTTTAATGAAGTTTTTCTTCTAGAATAAAGATACTGCTCTACTCATCTCACTAATTTTTTAGGATTCCAATTCTAACACTTGCTAAACATCAGTGAGTGATCATTTTTTCCTTTGAATTCATTAATGTTGGCAGTGTACATTATAATATTTCTTGTGGTCCTTCCAATCTTGGACCAGGCTCATTAAGATGTTCAAAATTTGGTTATTGTATTTTTTAAGCTAACAAACCAACCTTCAAATTTGCAAAGAAAGAATTATTTTATACCCACACTTACACCCCAAATTTCAATTCTTCTTTTAGCTCAGAAACTCTTGGTGAGAATATTAAAGCTTTACTCTGCCAGCAACTTTCAAGGATATAATACAGTGTGGATAACTATAATCATCATACTGTATATCACATCTCCAGAACTTACTGATAACAGAAAATCTGTACCTTTTGACCAATACCTTCCCACTTTCCAGGGTCCTTCAGCCCCTGGAAATCATCATTCTACTCTGGTTCTGTGAGTTCTAATGCTTTCAGGTTGCACTTATAAGTGAGATCATATCATATTTGTCTTTCTCTGTCTGACATTTCACTTAACATAATGCCCTCAATGTCCATCCATTTTGGCATAGATGGCAGGAGTCCTTTCTTTTTTATGGCTGAATAATCTTCCATTGTACATAGAGACACATTTTCTTTATCTGTTCATCTGTCAGTGGACTCTTCAGTTGTTTTCATGTCATAGTTACTGTGATATGCTCCGCAGTGTTGCTTTGAAAGTCATCTCTGAATGTTAAGCCTAGAACCTGTTTGTCCAGTCTTAGCACCAATTCTCTAAATCTCTAATTACCTGTTAACTAGAATAGATTTTGTTGTCTGCAATGGAACTTCAAATGACACAGTAATTGAAACCAGAAGTGATTATTGATCTTAGAAGCTCAAAGATATAAATTTGGACTGGTTGGTTGACTTGACTGAATTTGAAAATGGCAGATTTGCTTACTTTGAGAGGATGTCTTATTGGGAGTCACTTGTGGTCTCCTAGAAAAAAGTACCTATTGGAGACAGTTTTGACAGACCAAGGGGCTACTGCTATAGCACAATGTGGTGGACAAAAGGGCTGCAAGGGACGTGGAGTGGGTGAATTACTTCTAAATATATTTAGTGATTCTGAGACAGAAAATGACAATTTTAAGATCCCAGTAGAAGCCATTCCTAGAGAACCAAAGAGTGCTTACGACAGACACACAATGATATTTCCTCTCTTACAATCATTGTCTGGATTCCGATTTATGAATGTGCTGAATTCAGAGCCTCACCAAGCTTCTGAGAAGTCCTAGAAGGAATGACCAACTCAGCAGCAGTGAGCAACCCTAATGTTTAGATTATGGTCTCTAAATTTCATTTTCCTGGTTCATTACCTAATGAACCAGGGCAGAAAATATTTCCAAACTACACATATGATAAATAACTTGTGTCTAGAATATATGGGCTTCCCTGGTGGCTCAGTGGTAAAAGAATCTGTCTGCAATGCTGGACACACAGGTTCAATCTCTGGGTCAGGAGGATCCCCTGGAGAAGGAAATGGCAACCCACCCTAGTATTGCTGCCTGGGAAATCCCATGGACAGAGGAGCCTGGTGAGCTACAGCCCATGGGGTCGCAAAAGAGTCAGATATGATTTAGCAAATAACAACAGCAACATCCAGAATATATAGTTAATTCTTACCACTCAATAATAAGACAAACAGCCCAGTTAAAGTAGAAAAATATTTGAACAGATACTTCACAAAAGAAGATACTGAAATGGTTAACAAATATGAAGAATCAGCTCATCATGATTAGTCATAAAGGAAATGCAAATTAAAACCAGAAGGCGATAACACTACATAACCAAAGGGATGACTAAAACTAAAAGGCTTGACAATACCAAGTGTTTTAGGGCATAAAGCAAATGAATCTCTGACTCATTGCTGATGGGAATACAAATATAGTATAGTTCCTTTAGAAAACAGTTTGGCAAGTTTTGGTAACATCAAACATACACATGGCATAAGACCCAGAAATTATACTCTTGGGTATTTTCCCAAGGAAGGAGAAACATATGTTCACACAAGAACCTGTGTATAACTGTTTAGAGCATATTTATTTATAATAGTCCAAAACTGGGAAGAACCCAAATGTCCATCAGCCAGCAAATGGATGTGGTCCATCCATGCAGTGCAATACTACTCAGCAACAGAAACAAACTGCGGATACATGTAACACCATGGACAAATCTCAAAAGCATTCGCTAAATTAAAGAAGCCAGACCGAAATGGTAGTGCTTTGTGCGGTTCCATATATAAGATGTTCATAAAAATGCAAATTAAAGGAAGATAAAACAGATCAGTTGTTCCCAGGGAAGTGGGATGGAGAAAGAGATTTGACTTTCAAGGAGCATGAAGGAAATTGGGGATGATGATGGGAGAGATTTTTTTGCTAAGGTCAATCAAAGGGCATTTTATGAAGATGGCATTTGGAAGTCACCTCGCAGAGACTCTGGCCGAGGCGCTTCACTTGGAGAACGCACCTGCGCCTCAGAGTGTGTGAATCCATAGCCAGTTCTCTGGCCAGAAGCAGAGTTGGCCCTGCTTCCTGATTTCGTTGTCACTGGGGCTGGCTCTCAACAACTAGAAGGGGAGGATGCCCAGTGTCTATCCTGCCCCCAAAGCCTGGGAGTCAGACACCGAGGATGCACCTGACTTCTCAGGTACCTACCTCTAACCGCGGTTGGGCTATGGGGCAGCCAAGCTGGCGTTTCCACTGCCCAGGCGCACGCGGGCGCTGACTGCGCAGGCGCGTCTCCCTGTCGCCTGGCAACCAGTCACAACAGCGGACTAGCAGGCGCGCGCTGGCGGCGGTTGGTGCTGTTCGCCGGATCAGAGGAGCCGTTGCCCGGCTGGATCTCCCTGCAGGTAAAGGTTATCGGGCGGCTGCACCGCTATCCCGGGGGCTTGGAGAGGCCCAGGGCAGAGGCCCCAGCAAGACTTGGGGAAAGAGAAAGTGCCCCGCGTGTAGGAGCATCTGGTGCAACTGAGGAAGGACCTTGGGAGGACCTCTGGGTCCCTGCCCTATGCTTGCAGTATTAGACTGGGGTCCCAGTGGATTTCATAACCGTGCCAACAGCTTCCTATTAAACAGGTGACAAAACTGAGGTCCAGAGCGGGTATCTGAGGGTCTAAGATTCCGTTACTTGACTCTGAGCAACTCAAAAAGTGGGTCCTCAGTTGTTCTACACCTTCTCAAAATAAATCTAGTTAGAAAACGTTTAAGATCGCATAAGGCTGAAAGTTCACGAAGAGGATCAGTAAATTCGTGAAAAAATGATTCCAATAATCAAGACTATGAACATTCAAAACAGATTTTGTTTTCATGTCCAATTCCGTGAAGTTCATACCTTTTAGCTCTGTTATTTTATGCTAGGGATTTAAACTAAAGAATAATTGTAGGTGAGGATGAAAATTTTACCTCTAAGAATGTTCATTTGCAGTCTGCACATAATTTCAAAAACTTGAAAACAAATGCTTAACAATAAGGGACTGGCTGGATGATGGGCTTTAAAATATTGTTTTAAATGGCATGCTGATCCAGTGATGATGACTGAAGCAATAAATGGAGACTGAGATTTCAAGAACTTGTCTGTTTGAGAATTTAGTAAGAAAATGCCCCCAGGAAGGTAAGTTGAGAACTGCAGATAGAAATCCAAGTAGGAAGGTAAAATCACTATAGGAAATACACACTAAAATGAGCTATATCAAAATAGTGCTGATCTTCCTGAGAGTATTTCTGAGTGATTTTTTTAAAAATTCCATTTGCCCTTCCTTGTTTTCCAAATTCTTTGTAATGAAATGTGATACCTGTATAAGTAAACAGTAGACACAGAATTATGAGCTTAAAAGGAGTTAAAAGGATAAGTTTTATGTGTTATGTATTTTAGCACAATAAAAATCAATGGGGAAGTGGTAAAATAGTCAGGAAAAACAGGTTTAGGTTGCTTCAAAAATCAAAGGGATTTATTTTCTTAATTTGACATCTCTGTAGCTTTCAAGAATAAAACAAGGTAATTTAGTTGCATCATGTTGATTTTAAGTGAAATGTTTAATTTACAAATTAAAAAAAACAAAACAAAACCTGCAAGTCATCTCTTGGGTTCACTGCCCTGGACTCTTGTCAGCTGTGTATTTTCTCCCCTATTAACTATTATACCCAAAACAGCAAAAAAAAAAAGAAAAAAGAAAAGAAATGCTTCCTACTTAACCATGCTGCTGAGAACAAGTTCTATCTCTGTAATCCTGTATGTTTAGGCTATTACAGCCTCTGTATTTTTCAGTATGCAGTTACTCAAATTCACTCTTCCTGAGATGGGAAAAATAAGTTCCCAAGTGAAAAATCAGATGACATCAAGTAACTTTCTACAGGTGTAATTTAATTGTTTCTTGAATGTTATTCATAAGCAATTCTTTTGTAAACCAAAGACTGCTATATGTTGGAATTGGTTATAAAGAGCTATGGAAACTTTTTTCCCAAAGAAATCATAGGAAAGATTTTCATCTGTCTAGAATAGTCTACACGTCTGCCTGAAACATTATAAGTGCAAGTCTAGGATCTGTGTGGTTTTCAAGTATCTGAGAAAGATGTCAGAGATCTGAAAAAAACTACTGGTCCTAAGATATGAAAAGAAAATTCAAAAATTAATATTGTATTTTATTAATATTAGATTTGAAAATAAAATAATTTTCTCATTTTGCAATAATTTTCAGGTGTACAAACAGATGAGTCATTTCGTATGCAAATTTTCAAAACTTTTAATGATGAAAATTATATTCAGTGCAGGATATGGGTGTATTTTAATGTTTTAACATATTGGATATAGCGTGAGGTAGTGCATCCCAGCATAGGCTTCCCTAGGGCCTCAAAGATCTTGAAACTTATGTGACTGGAAGTTAGGGACCTGGAATAGATGTCTTTCAGAAGTCACTATGAAGTTCTATGAACATTTGACTTTTAAACATATGTGATCAATTATGTTGATCACATATATCTTTAGTGTCTTTAGTGCTTGGAGTTGCTTTTTGTCCCTTGATGAGCCATCTGAACTAACCCTGACATTGTAGATTCTCTCCAAAGGTATCCTACTTCCCAGAATTTCTCTTGAGACTATACTACTTTCTTTGAGACTAGATTACAGTGGCCCCCAACCTTTTTGGCACCAGGGATGGGTTTTATGGAAGCCAGGACAGGGTAGGGGGAATGGTTTTGGGATGATTCAAGTGTGTTAACATTTATTGTGTACTTTATTTCTATTATTATTATATCAGCTCCATCTCAGATCATCAGGCATTAGATCCCAGAGGTTGGGGACCCCTGGGCTAGAATATACCATCTAAAATTGCCCTAATATCAAACATAACCCCACAAACTCTCATTGGAGAAATTGGTTATTTTAACAGTCACCAGTATCTTGGAAAGTTTTCTGTACCCAGGTGGAGTTACTCCTCTGTGGTATATCAAGTATGTATGCTGCTGCTGCTGCTAAGTCGCTTCAGTCGTGTCCGACTCTGTGCGACCCCATAGACCGCAGCCCATCAGGCTCCGCTGTCCCTGAGATTCTCCAGGCAAGAATACTGGAGTGGGTTGCCATTTCCTTCTCCAGTGCATGAAAGGGAAAAGTGAAAATGAAGTCGCTCAGTCGTGTCCGACTCTTAGCGACCCCATGGCCTGTAGCCTACCAGGCTCCTCCGTCCATGGGATTTTCCAGGCAAGAGTACTGGAGTGGGGTGCCATTGCCTTCTCCCAAGTATGTATACTGTTCCATTAATTTTTTCCTTCACAATACTGGACATAAAAGGGCAGGTGGGAAAGGGTCTTTGCAAGGAGTAACCCCAATTTCCCTAGAATTCATCTTTTCAGATTCTCAATTACTTTTTAAAATTGAGATATAGAATATATTAGAGAAAACATTTTGTTATCTAGGAAAATGACACAAATGTTCACTTGGACTTAGTAGATCTCAGATACCATTCAGAAAATAATTAGTTACAAACAACAGAGTTAATGATTTTTATGTCATTTGGTCAGTATGTGCCAGGCATTGTTCTAGGTGCTTGGGATAGATCAGTTCAAGAAAGCAGACAAAAATCCCTTCCTTTGTGACGGAACATCCTTGCAGATCTCAAAATTAATTTGCATTTAATCTCCCAAACACTACACAAGTGAGCTATAAGTGTAGTAAATCATTACCTATTATGTAAGTAAAATTTATGTCATTAATGTATTCTTCTTTCTAAACCAGAAGCCAGGACTAATGCCCAACAATCTTATCAATAAGTTCCTTTAAAATTGTGAAACTTGGAATGTAGGAAACATATTTGTATATGTGCAGTCATTTCTACGTGTATTGCATAGTCTCTTTTTAGCTAAAATTTAGAAGAATTTCCTCCTAGGTATGTAGGTAGCAGAGATTTGTGCATATACAATGTATAGATGACATTTTAACCATTTGTGGCATTTTTTCCAGAATGGGTAAAAAGGTAAAGAAGGAAGCAGAGCCCCCTCCTAAGGATGTGGTAAGTTTCTGATTTGAATACTAGCAGCATGTTAACCAGTTTTAAAAATTAATTGTTGTAACAGTTTGGCATGTACCAGTATATACATGAGTGCACAGTGGCAGAAGTCCAAAGTCTGACTAATGATAAGATTAGTCAGAGAAATCTAACATTATGTAAACAAACATTTACAACATTGTCATTACATAATTAGCACAATCAAAGAGTAATTATTAGCTTTTCCAGTATGTGGATGGCATGTTTATAAGCCTAGTTAATGAACAAATAGTTTTGGTTTGTTTTTTCAAATACTTTAAATTTACATTTGCCAGTCTCTCATTGATGTTAATTATCTAAGTGGATTTTTAAAAAATGAATGAAGGTAATGCTATAGCTACTAGGTATGTATGTAAGGTTGTCTTTAGATGATTTGGACATCAGAAGTCCTGTGTTTTCCAATCCTATGGAGAGAAAAGTCTGTGTTCACCACCTTTTTCTCTTTCAAGTGCTCTCATAACACAGTCTTCAAAACACAAACCTTTGTCTCTCCCTTTTAAAAGCAAGGTTCAACAAACTTAATGTCCAATAGGTTGGCAATTGGGATGAGGTGATCTTAGAAGATGTAAGATGGTTTAAAGTGGTCATGGTAAATAAGCATGTATTACACAAAAAAGTATTTCCATAGCAATAGTGATCACAAAAGCAAACAATTAGAAGTGACAAAATTGTTTTAAAATAAAAACTTAGTTAAATAAATTATTCCATTTTGATAAAATGATGTCACTTAATGTTTGATAGCATGGGAATGTGATCACAATATTTAAATTAAAAAGTTATAATAGAGACTTCCCTTGGTTCAGTGGCTAAGACTCCATGCTCCCAATGCACAGGACCCTGGGTTTCATGCCTGTTTAGGTAATTAGATCCCACATGCTGCAACTGAGAGTCACATGCTGCATCTAACCACATACCACAACTAAGACCAGGCACAGTCAAAAAAAAAAAAAAAAAGGAAAAAGGCTATAATAAAAAATATTAAAGCAGGGTTCTATCATTTCTCTTTAAAGTTTATGAACTACTGAAAGATTGTGTTAAAAATGTCCTAGGACAATTTTCAATTTAAAATCTTATTTGGAACAGACATTTGGTGTGGTTTTCTTCAAATAAAAGGCGAATGGGGAAAAAAGTATGTATAGTCAACAGACTCACAAGATTTACAGCCTGAAGGAACCTGATGTTAATGCAGGAGTCTTCCCGACAACAATGGAACATTGTGGTTACAAACATAAGCTCTGTCCCAGGTCTGCCTCTCATAAACTCTGTTATTTTGGTGAAGCTGCTAAATCTGGCCAAGTTATTTCAGTCTTTTTTTAAAAAAAAAATCTCTTAAATGAGAATTGTCATGTCCAAATCATTTTGGTTGCTCTATCAATTATAATGAAATAGAATACATGAAGTTCACAGTGCCTGGCATGTAATAAACACTCAGTAAATAAGATCTGTTATCCCGAGAATCCTTTAGATTCTCTCTCTCTCTCTCTCTCTCTCTCTCTCTCACACACACACACACACACACACACACACACACACACACACACACACACTCCTATGTAACTTTTTATGTATGATACCTCAATGTAGCTGGCAACAAAGGGTACAGATAACATATTGGCGCTGGTCTGGGAAAGTTTTGCCGAGATGGTCAGTGTGGTCTCCTGATAAATTTCATCCATCTGACTGCTCTCCTTTGGACATAATGCTCAAATGTTCTAAATTCTCTTGTTTTAATCATTGCATCTAGTTTGCATTACCCTTATTTTTACTGCAAAATACCATTATTGACATCCTGTTACCAGAAAGTGGAGTGATGAACACAGTACTTGAGGACAAACACTTTCTGATTAAAATTAGAATTAAGGGACTAATGAACAATAGACATATTTGTCTAAAACACCTTTCATAATTTTATAATGTCTTGCTTGTATTGTCTCTACTCCAATTCTTGAGGAACACAGTCAAGGACTGAGCAACAATTCCAATCCTCAAGTTACCAAAAATCTAGCTCTTGTTTCCTTGAGTCACAGTAGCCTTGAGGGCTGCTGAAGGCATGTGTAACAGTGATCAGTGGTCCCTGACTATCCTGAGGGTCCTTCCATTCTTCCCCTACTCTGACTTTATGTTAATAAAGCTGATAGAGCAGTATTAAATACCTAATTGCTTTTCTATATTATAAATTCTAATGCTTCAAAACACTATCAGTTCAGTTCAGTCACTCAGTTGTGTCTGACTCTGCAAACCCATGAACTGCAGCATGCCAGGCCTTTCTGTCCATCACCAACTCCCGGAGTTTACTCAAACTCGTGTCCATTGAGTTGGTGATGCCACCCAACCATCTTATCCTCTGTCGTCCCCTTCTCCTCCTGCCTTCAATCTTTCCTAGCATCAGGGTCTTTTCCAATGAGTCAGCTCTTTGCATCGGGTGACTAAAGTATTGGAGTTTCAGCTTCAGCATCAGTCCTTCCAATGAATATTCAGGACTGATTTCCTTTAGGATGGACTGGTTGGATCTCCTTGCAGTCCAAGGCACTCTCAAGAGTCTTCTCCAACACCACAGTTCAAAAGCATCAATTCTTTGGCACTCAGCTTTCTTTATAGTCCAATTCTCACATCCATACATGACTATTGGAAAAACCATAGCTTTGACTAGATAGACCTTTGTTGGCAAAGTAATGTCTCTGATTTTTAATATGCTGTCTAGGTTGGTCATAACTTTTCTTCCAAGGAGCAAGCATCTTTTAATTTCATGGCTATTTCAGAACACTATAACACAGTTTAAACTATCTGAACTTGGAATTTGTTCCAAGGTATACCTCTTCAAAGTCTGTGAAGGGTTTGTTGTATAAATTATAGACGAAAAATCAGATTTAAAAGAGGGATATATACTGCTTGAGAAAATAAACGTTTCTCTGTCAAGCCATGGCAGTTTCCTTCTTTTATATCTCTTAAAACACTGTTTCCAAAGATTTTTATTTTTATTAATCTTTCATCTACTGGTTAAGATGGGTAATGGGGATGGAAAAAAAGGATGTTCAGTGATAAGGTTAAAACAAAAAGCTCCCTTTGCTTTTGTTAGTATTTTCATTGTCGAAGCATATACTGATATGTACATTTATGGTTTATTGCTTTCCATTTCTTCTCCTAAAGGAGAATACTAGCTGAGAAGATGCCTTGATGGGGGGAAGATATGGCTTGAATAATGAATACAACTATATTCTGCTTTCACAAATCATTTCCAAGTCTGGCCGAAAGGTTGTTTGTGATGCTTTAATAAAAAGCAGACTTTCTGTGGATTGAGCGCATGAAAGAATTATTAGCAGAAATGACCATAGTAGGCAATATTTGGTAGGGCATCAGTAGTCATGTATGGATGTGAGAGTTGGACCATAAAGAAGGCTGAGCACTAAAGAATTGATGCTTTCAAATCGTGGTTCTGGAGAAGACTCTTGAGAGTCCCCTGGGACAGCAGAGAGATCAAACTAATCAATCCTAAAGGAAATTAACCCTGAATATTCATTGGAAGGACTGATGCTGAAGCTGAAGCTCCAATACTTCGGCCACCTGATGAGAAGAGTCAACTCATTGGAAAAGACCTTGATGCTGGGAAAGATTGAGGGCAAGAGGAGAAGGAGGTGAAAGAAGATGAGATAGTTGGATGGCATCACCGACTCAATGGACGTGAGTTTGAGTAAACTCCAGGAGATAGTGAAAGACATGGAAGCCTGGCATGCTGCAGTCCATGGAGTCACGAAGAGTCAGATACGACTTAGCAACTGAACGATAACAACAGTGATATTCTGTGACTAAGATATACTGTCAAAGTCTGAATCCTTCCTTCATCACCCACCAAATGTGATCTGGGGCAAATCTCCTGACCTCTGTATTCCCCAGTGAGGATATGATGGTGTCCACTTCATAGGATACCCACTTCATAACCACTTACAGCAGTGGGGCAAGGTTAGATAAATAGTTCAGTTCAGTCACTCAGTCATGTCCGACTCTTTGCGACCCCATGAATCGCAGCACGCCAGGCCTCCCTGTCCATCACCAACTCCCGGAGTCTACCCAAACCCATGTCCATCGAGTCGGTGATGCCATCCAGCCATCTCATCCTGTCGTCCCCTTCTCCTCCTGCCCCCAATCCTTCCCAGCATCAGAGTCTTTACCAAAGAGTCAACTCTTCGTGTGAGGTGGCGAAAGTATTGGAGTTTCAGCTTCAACATCAGTCCTTCCAGTGAACACTCAGGACTGATCTCCTTTAGGATGGACTGGCTGGATCTTTTTGCAGTGCAAGGGACTCTCAAGAGTCTTCTCCAACACCACAGTTCAAAAGCATCAATTCTTCGGCGCTCAGCTTTCTTCACAGTCCAACTCTCACATCCATACATGACTAATGGAAAAACCATAACCTTGACTAGATGGACCTTTGTTGGCAAAGTAATGTCTCTGCTTTTTAATATGCTATCTAGGTTGGTCATAACTTTCCTTCCAAGGAGTAAGCATCTTTTAATTTCATGGCTGCAATCACCGTCTGCAGTGATTTTGGAGCCCAAAAAATAAAGTCTGCCACTGTTTCCACTGTTTCCCCATCTATTTCCCATGAAGTGATGGGACCGGTTGCCATGATCTTAGTTTTCTGAATGTTGAGTTTTAAGCCAACTTTTTCACTCTCCTCTTTCACTTTCCTCAAGAGGCTCTTTAGTTCTTCACTTTCTGCCATAAGGGTGGTGTCATCTGCATATCTGAGGTTATTGATATTTCTCCCGGCAATCTTGATTCCAGCTTGTGCTTCTTCCAGCCCAGTGTTTCTCATGATGTACTCTGCATATAAGTTAAATAAGCAGGGTGACAATATACAGCCTTGACGTACTCCTTTTCCTGTTTGGAACCAGTTTGTTGTTCCATGTCCAGTTCTAATTGTTGCTTCCTGACCTGAATACAGGTTTCTCAAGAGACAGGTCAGATGGTCTAGTATTCCCATCTCTTTCAGAATTTTCCACAGTTTATTGTGATCCACACAGTCAAAGGCTTTGGCATAGTCAATAAAGCAGAAATAGATGTTTTTCTGGAACTCTCTTGCTTTTTGATGATCCAGTGGATGTTGGCAATTTGATCTCTGGTTCCTCTGCCTTTTCTAAAATCTGGAAGTTCAGGATCATGTATTCCTGAAGTCTGGCTTGGAGAATTTTGAGCATTACTTTACTAGTGTGTGAGATGAGTGCAATTGTGTGGTAGTTCGAGCATTCTTTGGTATTGCCTTTCTTTGGGATTGGAATGAAAACTGACCTTTTCCAGTCCTGTGGCCACTGCTGAGTTTTCCCAATTTGCTGGCATATCGAGTGCAGCACTTTCACAGCATCATCTTTAGGATTTGAAATAGCTCAACTGGAATTCCATCACCTCCACTAGCTTTATTCGTAGTGATGCTTTCTAAGGCCCACTTGACTTCATATTCCAGGATGTCTGGCTCTAGGTGAGTGATAAAAAGGTGCTTAGAACAGTGCCAGGCATTAGATAAGAACTTGGTACATGTAATTATTCATGATGTGGCTGAGGGTGCTGTCCATCACCCTACAAAACTGTTGAGGTTTGCTTGAATCTGTCTGAAGAGGCAGGGATATCAGCTTTGAAAGACCAGCCAGCCACTCAAGTTCCCAGATGCGCTGAGCATGGCCATTATGATTTATGGTCAGGTCTCTTTAAGAGCATGGAAATTTTATTCTCTTAAATTTCAGAGACAACTGAATCCACAGAATCTAAACTCATAGACTGTGATCTGGGTCTAGAATATTAGTGGTTAAGTATCAAGTTAAGTAGACATTTATGTTAATGGGTCAACGCCTTCTCTTCTGGTTAAGTGCATGTGGGAACCAAGTATGGTGGGTGTTGAATCAGAGGCACCGGCGATAGCAGAACCTGCTCTCCTACCTGGGCAACCAAATCCAGTTCCGTGGAAGAAGGGATGTCTCCTGGGGCTTGTTTTTCTGGACCCTTTCCACCAGCCTCAGAATGACTCAGGTTGTAAAGCAAATGAGAGGCTATTTTAGTGGTTTTCAGTTTAACTGTGGTGTTGGAGAAGACTCTTGAGAGTCCCTTGGACTGCAAAGAGATCCAATCAATCCATCATAAAGGATATCAATCCTGGGTGTTCATTGGAAGGACTGGTGTTGAAGCTGAAACTCCAATACTTTGGCCACCTCATGCAAAGAGTTGACTCATTGGAAAAGACCCTAATGCTGGGTAGGATTGGGGGCAGGAGGAGAAGGGGACGACAGAGGATGAGATGGTTGGATGGCATCACTGACTCGATGGACATGGGTTTGGGTAGACTCCGGGAGTTGGTGACGGACAGGGAGACCTGGCGTGCTGCAATTCCTGGGGTCACAAAGAGTCTGACATGACTGAGCGACTGAACTGATTTTAACCTTTACCCTTTTGCAGATTTTAGCTGATATTTAAAGAGTCTGTACTAAAAGCTTGTGCCAGGGTGGCACATTCAGCTTCCTTCTGTTTATCTGTCTCTCTTTTCCTGGGCAATTGGCTCCTTATGATTGGAGACCACTGACTCTGTAAACACATTCCAAAAGAAATTAAAAAAGCCTTTTATTTGCACTTGCTGGGGCCATAAAAATCACTCAACTGTCATGATTTATCTCTTTTCACTGAGTCCAGCTTTATAATTGTATGTTCTTTTAGACATGTGCTATCTAATCATGGAAGCTAGTGGCCACATATGGTTATTTACATTTAAATAATTGAAATTGTTCTAATGAAAATCAACAAAATAAAATGAAAAATTCAGTACCTCTGTCGCATTAGTTCAAGTGCTCAAGAGCCACATAGACAACACAGGATCGGGATTTTTCCATCACTGCTCTTCTGTTGGGCAGTCTTATCCTAAATGGTCTTGTTTCCTTCACAGAGATAGAAAAGCATCTCTACCAGTCCATGGCTTCTCTAATTGACTGGACTTAAAATTCAAAGCTTAGCTAAAACGCTTACCCTTTCTCTCATCCTCTTTGCAAATAATTTTGGTTCATCATTTATTCTGTACAGAGCGTGAAATTATGATTTCACAACCAGCCTGTTGGTGACTCGCTATGAGTTCCTCACGGGAAAGCAGATGGAATCTGTAATTACAGCACAGGATTATTTATTTAGTCATGTGGCATTCTGTTACAGCTATCATCTTATTCTCGGCGCCTTTTCTAATAAAAGATTACTATAGCGCTGCAGGCTCTATAGGAGAAATGCATGTCATGTCAAGTTTCTCTGCTTTCTGCCAAACATTGATATTTCTTCTTTGACAGCTCTTACGATGGTAATTCTCACAGTCTCAAACTTCCTTTTAAGCTTCTTGTAACCCCATCACCTTTTTCTTAAGGATAACCAGAAGATGTGACAAAATACTAAAGTGTTTTCTGAACCACAGAAGGAGAATTAAAAGATGTTTAAAGGTATTTCCACATACCCTGCTCCTTTGAGAACTGTAGTCATTCAGTGGAGATCCACACTTCAACATAGTCTGTTCATTCACTTGCTTGCAAAATTAAATTCAAAAATATTGAAATATCAGAAGTCTCTGAAGTGGAAGTTCTAAAATGTAAGGGAAGGTAACCATCCAGGATACTAGGGGCACTGTCTTAGGTGGAAAGGTGAGCTGAGGTTGTGATTCTCAAGGGTTCAGTGCAGGGTCAGGGGGCCTCACGAGGATAGAATGGTGACTATGGACTCTCTCCCTGCAGAAAGCACACCAAAAGTTCTGCCCACAATTTCAGAGAGACAAACTGTCCCTGGAGCCTGTCCCACTGATGGCTTCATGAACCTCAGATCTGAAATCTTCTTTTCTGGCATCAATAGACAGTACAACACTCAAGGAAGGCATTTCAAGGTCACAGGCATAAAAAAGAAGTTTCCAGAGGCACTTTAATACATTCCTTTATAGGTATTTACTGAGTATTTCTATATCCAGGGTACTGTTCTAGGTAATAGAGGTAGAGAAATAATATAACCCTTTGCTTGAAGAAAGTCATTCATTTATCAGACAAATACTGAGTACATAACATACACAAGTCAAGTATTCCTCTACATCCTGGGCATATAGATCAGATCTCAAGGCAACTTATTAATACACTCAAGTGGGGAAACAGTCAATTAACAAAAAATGTTAAAATTCCAGGATAAAATCAATAAAATTTTACCTGAGTTTTGTTGAAAAAAAAATCTAGAATTTTAATTCCAAGCATTGTTAACTTTTTGTTTCTTATCATGTCATCATTACATTAGACATCTTTTCTTCAGAGTTATGCTGTGATTCAGACCACCGTTCTAATTCAGTTTACTGATTTTATTGATTTATTGATATGCCACTATTGTGTTTCTATTTTGTCCTCCCCAATCTTTATGGGCTTCCCTCATAGCTCAGTTGGTAAAGAATCTGTCTGCAATGCAGGAGACCCGGGTTTGATTCCTGGGTCGGGAAGATCCCCTGGAGAAGGAAATGGCAACCCACTCCAGTATTCTTGCCTGGAAAATCCCATGGACAGAGGAGCCTGGCAGGCTACAGTCCATGGGGTCACAAGAGTTGCACATGACTTAGCCACTTAACTACTACTACAGTTGATATACTTGAGTTTGAAAATGCCTGAACCTATCTTTTTCACATCTGAATGACAAATTAGCAAAGTTTAAATTTCTTGAACCCATCAACAGAAAATTGGATTAAAGATTTACTGAACATGGCCCCGCCCATCAGAACAAGACCCAATTTCCCCCTCAGTCAGTCTCTCCCATCAGGAAGCTTCCATAAGCCTCTTACCCTTCTCCATCAGAGGGAAGACAGACTGAAAACCACAATCACAGAAAACTAACCAATCTGATCACATGAACCACAGCCTTGTCTAACTCAATGAAACTATCAGCCATGTCGTGTAGGGCCACCCAAGATGGACAGGTCATGGTGGAGAGTTCTGACAAAACCTGGTCCACTGGTGAAGGGAATGGCAAACCACCTCAGTATTCTTGCCTTGAGAACCCCATAAATAGTATGAAAAGGCAAAAAGATAGGATACTGAAAGGTGAACTCCTCAGACTGGTAGATGCCCAGTATGCTACTGGAGATCAGCAGAGAAATAACCCCAGAAAGAAAGAAGAGATGGAGCCAAAGCAAAAACAACACCCAGTTGTGGATGTGACTGGTGATGGAAGTGAAGTCCGATGCTGTAAAGAGAAATATTGCATAGGAACCTGGGATGTTAGGTCCATAAATCAAGGCAAATTGGAAGTAGTCAAATAGGAGATGGCAAGAGTGAACATTGACATTTTAGGAATCAGCAAACTAAAATGGACTGGAATGGGTGAATTTAACTAAGATGACCATTATATCTACTACTGTGGGCAAGAATCCCTTAGAAGAAATGGAGTAGCCATTGTAGTCAACAAAAGAGTCCAAAATGCAGTCCTTGGATGCAATCTCAAAAATGACAAGGTGATCTCTGTTCATTTCCAAGGCAAACCATTCAATATCACAGTAATCCAAGTCTATGCCCTGACCAGTAATGCTGAAGAAGCTGAATTAGAATGGTTCTGTGAAGACCTACAAGACCTTCCAGAACTAACACCCAAAAAAGATGTCCTTTTCATTATGCGGGACTGGAATGCAAATGTAGGGAATCAAGAAATACCTGGAGTAACAGGCAAATTGGGCCTTGGAGTACAGAATGAAGCAGGCAAAGGCTAACAGAGTTTTGCCAAGAGAATGCACTGGTCATAGCAAACACCCTCTTCCAACAACGCAAGAGAAGACTCTACACAGGGACATCACCAGATGGTCAATACCATAATCAGATTGATTATATTCTCTGCAGGCAAAGATGGAGAAGTACTATACAGTCAGCAAAAACAAGACTGGGAGCTGACTATGGCTCAGATCATGAACTCCTTATTGCCCAATTCAGACTTAAATTGAAGAAAGTAGGGAAAACCACTAGACTACTCAGGTATGACCTGAATCAAATCCCTTACAAATATACAGTGGAAGTGACAAATAGATTCAAGGGATTAGATCTGATAGAGTGCCTGAAGAACTATGGATGGAGGTTTGTGACATTGTACAGGAGGCAGGGATCAAGACTGACCCCAAGGAAAAGAAATGAAAAAAGGCAAAATAGTTATCTGAGGAGGGCTTACAAATAACTGTGAATAGAAGAGAAGTGAAAGGCAAAGGAGAAAAGGAAAGATAAACCCATTTGAATGCAGAGTTCCAAAGAATAACAAGGAGAGATAAGAATGCCTTCCTCAGTGATCAGTGCAAAGAAACAGAGGAAAACAACAGAATGGGAAAGTCTAGAGATCTCTTCAAGAAAATTAGAGATACCAAGGGAAAATTTCATGCAAAGATGGGCACAAAAAAGGACAGAAATGGTATGGACCTAACAGAAGCACAAGATATTAAGAAGAGGTGGCAAGAATACACAGAAGGACTATACAAAAAAGATCTTCATGACCCAGATAATCACGATGGTGTGATCACCAACCTAGAGCCAGACATCCTGGAATGCGAAGTCAAGTGGGCCTTAGGAAGCATCACTATGAACAAAGCTACTGGAGGTGATGGAATCCCAGTTGAGCTATTTCAAATCCTAAAAGATGATGCTGTGAAAGTGCTGCATTCAATATGTCAGAAAATTTGGAAAACTCATCAGTGGCCACAGGACTGGAAAAGGTCAGTTTTCATTCCAATCCCAAAGAAAGGCAATGCCAAAGATTTCTCAAACTACCGCACAATTGCACTCATCTCACACGCTAGCAAAGTAATGCTCAAAATTCTCCAAGCTAGGCTTCAACAGTATGTGAACTGTGAACTTCCAGATGTTCAAGCTGATTTTAGAAAAAGCAGAGGAACCAGAGATCAAATTGCCAACATCCGTTGGGTCATTGAAAAAGCAAGAGAGTTCCAGAAAAATATCTATTTCTGCTTTATTGACTATGCCTTCCAAATCGGGAAAGGAGTACGTCAAGGCTATATTCTCACCCTGCTTGTTTAATTTATATGCAGTGTACATCATGAGAAACGCTGGGCTGGATGAAGTACAAGCTGGAATCAAGATTGCTGGGAGAAATATCAATAATCTCATATATGCAGATGACACCACCCTCATGGCAGAAAGTGAAGAACTAAAGAGCCTCTTGATGAAAGTGAGAGAGGAGAGTGAAAAAGTTGGCTTAAAACTCAACATTCAGAAAACTATGATCATGGCATCTGGTCCCATCACTTCATGGCAAATAGATAGGGAAACAGTGGAAACAATGACAGACTTTAGTTTTTGGCTCCCAAATCACTGCAGATGGTGACTGCAGCCATGAAATAAAAAGACACTTGCTCCTTGGAAGAAAAGTTATGACCAACCTAGACAGCATATTAAAAAGCAGAGACATTACTTTGCCAACAAAGGTCTATCTAGTCAAAGCTATGGTTTTTCCAATAGTCATATATGGATGTGAAAGTTGGACTATAAAGAAAGCTGAGCGCCGAAGAATTGATGCTTTTGAACTGTGGTGTTGGAGAAAACTTTTGAGAGTCCCTTGGACTGCAAGGAGATCCAACCAGTCCTGAATATTCATTGGAAGGACTGACGCTGAAGCTGAAACTCCAATACTTTGGCCACCTGATGTGAAGAACTGACTCATTTGAAAAGACCCTGATGCTGGTAAAAATTGAAGGTAGGTGGAGAAGGGGATGACAGAGGACAAGATGGTTGGATGCTATTATCGACTCAATGAACATGAGTTTGAGTAAACTCTGGGAGTTGGTGATGGACAGGGAGGCCTGGAGTGCTAGTGCTGCAGTCCATGGGGTCGCAAAGAGTCAGACACGACTGAGCGACTGAACTGAACTGACCTTTTACTTGCTCCAGATTTTATCCAGTTTTACCTTTGGTGATCTGCTGCTTTCTTTAAATTTTTAGTTGTTTCACATAAATGTAGTTCCTGCTTTTCAAGAAATGGTGTAGTGGTTAGAAAGTAGGTACTGATCACTGAGATTGCCAGAGTGTCTACTAGAACAGGTTATCAAGGATTCTTGTGTATTGATGAAGAATTACACTAAGATATGTTATTTAATGAGCATCTATTATGTGCCAGAAAACTTGCTAAATGCTATACATAGATGATCTCTAATCTTCTCCTTAATCCTTCACAATAGGTATTATTATACCCATTATTCAGAGAAGGAAACTGAAATTCTAACAGCTTAGGTAACTTTTTTGATTTCCCATGGCTAAAATGAGAGCCTATACCTGCCAGTTTCCAAAATACTTTGCTTTTCCCTCCATACTCCAGGAAATTCAAAGCCAGCAATGTTGACAACTCTCCATCAGTGATATTTTTTAAATACACATTTTGCAATGCACTTTGTGGGCAGTGACTGCATCCTTTTTGTAAGATTATGTTCTCCTTAAGTTTCAAGACACCATTCATGTTTTATGTGCTTTTTAAAACTCATATGTGGCTATGATATTTTTCTCTCTGCCTCTCAGTTTGATCCATTAACAGTTGAAAGCAAAAAAGTCGCAACCGTGGTACTAATGCTTAATTCTCCCGAAGAAGAAATTTTGGCTAAAGCATGTGAAGCCATTTATAGATTTGCTTTAAAAGGTTTGGATTTTTTTCAATTTATCTTTCAATTTCATTAGTTTCTTAAAATATTTACTACATAATGGGCACTTTTTTCCCTAGTCTTTAACTTACTTCTTGTCTCATGAATTCTTTCAGACAACAAGAATATCATTTAATGCATCACCTGAAAATAATGTATCTCCCTATGTTCCTATCCTAGTCTTAAACAGTAATTTAGTCACTGGGTAGAACAGTCATTTTGAAGGCTTTATTGCAGTTTAAAAAGTTGTAAATGTCACAGGAGCTGAAAGAGCTCCTAAGGATCAAAGCTGGAACAATTGTGTGGCTCAGTGGTAAAGAATCCACCTGCCAATGCAGGAGATGCAGGCTCAATCCCTGGGTCGGGAAGATACCCTGGAGAAGAAAATGGCAACCGACTCCAGTATCCTTGTCTGGGAAATCCCATGGACAGCGGAGCCTAGCGGGCTACAGTTCATGGATTTGCAAAGAGTTGGACACAACTGAGCACACAGGCACACATGCGATACTAGATTTATAGCCCAAAGAAGAAAAATAAATATTACACAGATTAAAAAATGATTGAATAAGTAAATAAACAGGAGAGAAAAGACAAATCTCCAATGCAGAAGAATCCCAATTTATGCAGATACTCTGCCCTTGAGAGGTGGGACACAACTTCCCACTCATTAGGGGCTATGCATGGACATCTTTCCAAAGAGTACACAATGGACACACAGGGGAAAGTGTGTAGTCGAGAAACCTGACAAACCCTGCCTCTGCCAGGTGATCACAATCAATATCAATAGAGATAACATGTGCCCTTGACATAATGAAAATAGTACTCCATTGCTGTTATTTGTCCCCAAACTAGAGCCTCAGAGTCTAAATATGATTTTTTAAATCAAATTCCAATTCAGGGACATTCTCCAATTATCAAAAACAAGGAAAGTCTCAGGACTTCCCTGGTGGTCCAGTTGCTAAGATTCTGTGATCCCAATGCAGGGGACCTGGGTTTGATCCCTGGTCAGGGAACTAGATCCCACATGCCACAACTAAGAGTTTGAATGTGGCATCTAAAAGATCCTGTATGCCACAACTAGGACCTGGCACAGCCAAATAAACAAATACGTACATTTTTTAATTTAAAAAAGTCAGTGGAGCAATATCTATAAAGTATTGAAAAAAATTAAAACTTTCAACCTAGATTTCTACACCCTGAAAAAATATCTTTCAAAATCATAAGTGAAATAAAGTCTTTTTCAAACATTCAAAAACTGAAATAGCTCTCTGCAAGGAGACCCACACTATTAACTATATTAAGTAGGTCCTTCAGGCAGGAGGAAAATGATACCAGATGGAAATATGGAAGAAGAATAAAGATAGAACCCTGAAATTGTAACATATAAGGTTTTTTGCTTATTATCTGAATCACTTAAAAAACAAATTAGTTATTTTAGACAAAAATAATAATCATATATTGTGCAGTCTGAAACGTGTAAAAGTAAGACATAGGACAACAGAACCTAGGTAGAAACGTAAAAAGTGGAAGTATACTACATAAGTGTACTGAATGTGAAGTAATCTATACTACCACTTGAAAGAAGACCGTGCTAGGATGTATACTACAGACTCTAATGCAACCATGAAAATAACAAAACAAAGATATCAAATAAGCCAACAAAGGAATAAAATGGAATCATAAAAATTTCAATTCATACGAAGAAGGCAGAAATGAAGAAAAGAAAAACAACAATGAAACACATACGAGATAAGTAACAAGATGGTATATTTAAACCTAACCATATCAATAATCAAATTAGATGTAAATGGTCTGTATATGTTAACTGGGACAGGGTGTTTTATTGGATATAAGCAAGAGTAAACTACCTTCTGCCTTCAAAAAATGCACTTAGAATATAATGAAACAAAGAATTTGAAAGTAAAGGAGGAAAAATGATACCCTATGCTAGCACTAATCAACAGAAAGCTGAAGTAGTTATGTTACTATCACAAAAATGGAATGGTATCAGAGACAAAGATGACCATTTTGTAATAATAATAAAGGGACCAATTAATCAATGTGCTATGAAAAATCCTAAACAGTTGTGTTAGGTACTTAATATCAGATTTTCAAATTATATGAAGCTAGAAATGCAAAGAGAAATAGACATCCACAATTATAGCTGGGGATTTGATAAATGAAATGAAATAAATGAAAGAACCTCAATAATGAAAAAACCGGTAGATAGTAAATCTATATGGACATAAGAGATTTGAACAGCAATACAAACGAATTTAACCTAGTTTATATTTTTAGAACACTCTTAAGAACATCAGAATATACACTCTCTTCAAGTGCATACAGAACAGTTATCAAAATAGATTATATTCTGGGCCATCAAACAAGCCTTAATAAATTTAGAATTCCAATCATACAAAATATATGCTATTCCATATTAAAATTAAATTAAAAATCAATAACACAAAGAACTCTGGACAATCACCCAATAGCTAGAAATTAACAACATACTTCTAAATAACCTATGAATGAAAGTGGAAATAAAAGGAAAATCCAAATTGAAAATGAAAGCACAGCATATAAAAAGTTGTAGGATGCTACTAAAAGAGTCCTTAGAAATTTACTGTACCAAATGACTGTTAGAAAACAAGAAGTTCTCTCAAATCTATGACCTCAGCTAACAAGAGCTAATGAAACCCAGGCATTAGTGTCAAGAATATAATATACATGTGATCAGAAATCAATGAAATAGCAATAAAAAACAGGAAAACACTGGACAGAAGCAATAAAATGAAAAACTGGTTTTTTGAGGTGAATAAGAATAATTAATAAAAATGTCTAGTCAGATTGATAAATAAAAAGATATGACAAATTATTGATATGAGAAATGAGAGAGGAGACATCACTACAGCTCCTACATATATTACAAGGATAATTAAATACTATGAACAATATAAAGCCAATAAATTCTACAACTCAGATGGATTGGACAAATTCATTTTAAGACATAAACTCTCAAAGCTCACTAAAGAAAAATAGATAGCCTGAACAGCCCCTTATCTATTATAGAAATGGAAATTCGTAGTTAAATATCTCACAAAGAAAACTTAGATCCCGATGTCTTCACTGCTGAACTCTACCAAACACTTATGGAAGAAATAATACCAATTATACAAAAATTCTGTTAGAAAATTGTAAAAGATGGGATATTTCTCCATTGATTCTATGAAGTCACCATTTATTTAAGTATCCTAAAGTTTATCCTTATATTAAAATTTATTTGGGACTTCCCTGGTGGTCCATTGGTTAAGACTCCATGCTTCTGATGTAGGATGCTCAGGTTTGATCCCTGGTGAGAAAGATCCCACATGCTGTGTGGCACAGCGGAAAAAAAAAATTGTTTTTTACAAAATATTTTCATCTAAAAAATTAACTTTTAGAACCTCAATAAAATGCAAAATTATGGAAAATTTGACAAGGATGTTTGTAGTAATCAACAATGCATATTTCAATATATTCTTTTCAAGTGACAAATTTAAATATTTAGACACAAGGCAAGTCCATAGTCTATAGGAAGATACAGTCTGTGTTTTGAGAAAGGTGTTATCAGAATGAACCTGTAACTTCAGGTACAAAATATTTTCATTTTCTGAGAAAACTGAGGCAAAGAAATCTTTTCCTCTTAAATTAATTTTGAAAATGAAATATGTGTCTTCGTAGCTGGAGAAATTACAAAGTTGAAATTAATCAGGACCTAAACATTATTCCAGATTTTGCAGAATGATATCCCACTTCTGGGGTTTGGATAATCTGCTTCTACAATTGGGCTCGATGCTGGTCTTCACTGACCTTCTGGTTCTGGGGCTTCTTGCCATAGCCATGATGGCTGCAGGCAAACCTATAGGGTGAAAAGTGAACACCCTAAACTCCACCACACACACTTGAACTTGAGGTGGAGATTGTCTGTGTTAATTTTCATAATTAATTATGCCAGTAAGTATTGCTGAGTGCCCATTACATGCCTGGCACTGTGCTAGCCACTGCAGTTATGAAAGAATAGAACAAAAAGGGTATCTGTCTTCATGGAAAATCAAGTTACAGATAAATAAATAAATACAGATAAATAAATAAAGAGCCTCTTGATGAAGGTGAAAGAGGAGAGTGAAAAAGTTGGCTTAAAGCTCAACGTTCAGAAAACTAAGATCATGGCATCTGGTCCCATCACTTCATGGGAAATAGATGGGGAAACAGTGGAAACAGTGTCGGACTTTATTTTTTGGGGCTCCAGAATCACTGCTGATGGTGACTGTAGCCATGAAATTAAAAGACGCTTACTCCTTGGAAAGAAGGTTATGGCCAACCTAGATAGCATATTTAAAAGCAGAGACATTACTTTGCCAACAAAAGTCCGTCTAGTCAAGGCTATGGTTTTTCCAGTGGTCATATATGGATGTGAGAGTTGGACGGTGAAGAAGGCTGAGCGCCGAAGAATTGATGCTTTTGAACTGTGGTGTTGGAGAAGACTCTTGAGAGTCCCTTGGACTGCAAGGAGATCCAATCAATCCATCCTAAAAGAGATCAATCCTGGGTGTTCATAGGAAGGTCTGATGTTGAAGCTGAAACTCCAATACTTTGGCCACCTCATGCGAAGGGTTGACTCATTGGAAAAGACCCTAATGCTGGGTAGGATTGGGGGTGGGAGGAGAAGGGGACGACGGAGGATGAGATGGTTGGATGGCATCACCGACTCGATGGACATGGGTTTGGGTAGACTCCGGGAGTTGGTGATGGACAGGGAGGCCTGGCGTGCTGCGATTCATGGGGTCGCAAAGAGTCGGACACAACTGAGCGACTGAACTGAACTGAACTGAAGCAATCACGGAGATCATTAAGTGGTATGAAGAAAATTAAGCAGGAAAAAGAGCAATCAGAAAGACTGGTATGTTGTGAAGACAGTAGGTAGGATGGTCAGAGGAGACCCCTCAGGAGGTTCAGTATGAGCTAAGAACAAAAGGAGGAAGCCAGTTTTGTAAACATCCAGGGAAAGAGCAGCAAGCATCCAGGATACCTTTGCTCTAAAGCTTATCCTAGAGAAATATGTGTAGAAGCAGAGGAATGTGAAAGGCAAATGGCAAATAAATTGGAATGACACAAGGAAGAATTTTGATGAGTTTGCTATCAATTTCTGATTTTATTTTACCTGCGATGGTAGGTGAGGAAAATAAAGCAACCCTCCTTGAACTTGGAGCTGTGGAACCTTTAACTAAGCTGCTCACCCATGAAGACAAAATTGTGAGGAGAAATGCTACTATGATATTTGGAATCCTAGCTTCTAATAGTAAGTATCTGCTTTTAAAATCATAATCAAGTAATCTCACTTGATGCATTATCCTTGTTTAAATTTAACCTCAAGGGATTCATTTTAATTTTATTTTATAAATCCATCTCTGGGGTTTTGGTAGACTAATTCTGTCATATTGAATGTGGCATATTACATTACTTATAAACAACAAAAAAGGGGAAATATTTTAATTTCTCCTGTTTTAGTCTGTGTATACACCACAGAGTTTATACACCAAAAGTGCTTTCATAATGCCTCTTGTGCAACTCATTTTAAACATAGAAGGGTCCCTTGAAGGACTGGGTTCTTTGCTCAAAGTCATGCAGATGGCTAGTAGCAGAACTGAGATGAGAGCTAAAATTACAACTTTACTCTCTGACCCATAGTTCAGTAGACTTTCTATTCACTAAATCTCTTATGATCTTTAGCATTAGTGTCCATGGTAAGTCAGGTTCTCCTTCTAAATGATTTTGGGGGAGAAAGGAGAGTTATAAATTCCTGTTTACACTCATATTTTCTAATGTAATATCTAGGCCTCTGTGACTTTTTTTTTCCTGTTTTTTATGTTCTTAGTTTCTATTATGGAGAAGGCAATGGCAGCCCACTCTGGTACTCTTGCCTGGAAAATCCCGTGGACAGATGAGCCTGGTGGGCTGCAGTCCGTGGGGTCACTAAGAGTCGGACACGACTGAGCGACTTCACTTTCACTTTTCGCTTTCATGCATTGGAGAAGGAAATGGCAACCCATTCCAGTGTTCTTGCCTGGAGAATCCCAGGGATGGGGGAGCCTGGTGGGCTGCCATCTATGGGGTCGCACAGAGTCAGACACGACTGAAGCGACTTAGCAGTAGCAGTTTCTATTATTGATTTTATTCAATATTCCTATCTTTCCATTATATGAGGAGTTTACCATCTGTGAAACCCTACAATTTGTTTGCAGATTTTTCTAAGCAGGTTTTTACATTGAATTTCATGAGTTTCTAAAGGAGTCTGTGGCCCCCAAATGTTAAAAATACTCTTACATTTGGATGCTAAATGAGATGGCTCTTTTAGACCTGTCAAACCACAATCTGTAAGCTGGCTGACTAGGCTGTAACCAGTGCTAGGACCAGTGCAGTCTGCAACTGCAAAGTTTAATCATTGAAAGAGTGTGGCTGTCTTCAAGATCTCCACTGAGTGCTTGAGCCTCAAGTATACTGAATGAATTTCTAAGGACCTTTTGATTCTATGAAGTAGGTGAAAAGATCAAACAATTATTGAGGTTAATGCTCAGACGGTAAAGAATCCACTTGCAATACAGGAAACCCAGGTTCAATTCCTGGATCGGGAAGATCCCCTGGAGAAGGGAATGGCAATCCACTCCAATATTCTTGCCTGGAGAATTCCATGGACAGAGGAGCCTGGCAGCGTACAGTCCATGGCGTCGCAAAGAGTCAGACACGACTGAGCAACTACCACTTTCACTTTAGCTGATTTTCTATTTGAACCATCTGGTGACATGGATAAAACACACCACATCCTCAACTGCTTATGAACCTCCTTTTTTGTTAAGAGAGCCAACACTATTATATATTATACTAATAACTGTTGCTTCACTTTTCATATGTGTCTAAGGAGACTTGGAATAAAAAAAAAATGAGCAACTGGTCATTTGACCTAAAATGAAGTCATGTTTCCAGACTAATATATAAATAAATACACCTCTGAAGCTGCATGGTTAAATCATCATCTTTGGACAGTCTTGAAATAACTGATGTTTCTTCAGAAATTTGTATCTTCATACACTTTTCCGCATGCTTATAGTGGATAAACCAACAGAATGTTCCAACATTCCAGGTGCTAAAGGCTTGCTATGAAAACCGTCTTCCCCTTTTGCAGTTTCAAATAAATTCTTTTTGTTTTTGGCTAGAGTGATTGAGCTATGTGCCTGTGCCACGCCTGGGCCATCCAAGACAGGCATTCCAATTACTTTGTTAAACCTTTTTATCAAACAGGAGCTTCTATCTTCTTTTACCTTCCAGCTAGTATTTACTTTTTTAAGATTTTTTTTTAATGTGGACCATTTTTAAAGTCTTATTGCATTTGCTACAGTATTGCTTCTGTTTTACGTTTTGGTCTTTTGTCCACAAGGCATGTGGGACCATAGCCGCCCAACCAGGAAGCAAACCCAAACCCCACTGCACTGGAAGGTGAAGTCTTAAACCTGTATTAGGTTAATATAACCAAGACTCATTTAATTAAGTCAGCTAAAGAGGGAGCTTTCATCAGGATCCTTGTGAGAAGTAGCCTTGTAAGCCCAGACTTTACATTACTTAAGGCAATCAGAAGAGCTCCGTCTTAGGAAAAGGCTGATGTAAAAGAGTATGTATGATCAAGAGTAAATTAGATGGTGAACATTATGCAACCAAAAAATTATGACTAAGAAGTAATCCAAGAGCATGGAATATCTTTCCTACACTTCCCCAAAACTCAATTATTCTTTTGTACTGAAAGCCTATTCACGTACATAAGTTCACTAGCCTTCTTTGAGTCATTTTGAACAGAACAGAGAGAAAGAAGTTTCAACAGGTTGAGAAACAGCTATATCCCTGAATCCCACAGGAAAAGGTGTCTAAGAAAAGGCATATATATCCAGTGGTTAATCCCCTAGACCATATGCTTCAGCTGCTGCAAAGTGAACTTTTCCAAACTTCTGGTAGTGCTGATTTTGACTGACAGACGAGATAATCAACCAAGAAGAGAAATTGCAAAACTGAAGTAACAGCTGGGTCTATTTCTAAGAAAAAGGGGGTTAAGGAGAGCAAGAAAGAAATAGAGGTGTAATTGTCTAGTTTAAATTAGGCTCCTATAAATAGGACAAAAGTGAAATTTAAAAAGTCAATATATCTAAACACTTTTGGCCTTTGTGATAATCAAATGGAATGAATACAAGATGTACTTATGAAAAAAGGCTGAGGTTAATTCTTATTGGCATTCTGTATTAGTTTTATTAAAAATCTAAATTTTAAAATATTTTTAGAATCTTCCCAAAAAAACCAAACAAACAAAAAAAGAATTACTGTTACATAATAAACAAGTGTCGGGCACAGAAACCCAACTTTATTGATGGTATTCTAGGCACTTTTGCACATTTATGGTTATCTTTCCTAGTGTTTTGGAAAGTAGGACAACTGAGTAATCAAGGAACATGGGCTAGAGTCTGTCTGGGGTCAGACAGACCTGGCCTGACTTTTACTTGCTGTGTGATTTTGAGCTTCAGTTTTCTTATCTGTAAAATTAGGTAATATTAGAACCTATCTCATAAAGAACTATTCCACAGACATTGCCATTATTATTATTATTAAACATTAATATTCTGTTTCTTCTTTTGTAGATGATGTTAAAAAACTGTTAAGGGAGTTAGATGTCATGAATTCTGTGATTGCTCGGCTGGCTCCAGAAGGTAACTATGCAACCTACATCTATTTAAAAAATGGGGAATGGTTTCTTATCCACTTCTGATTAAAGTGTCTATTGAAAATAGTTTATGAAACACCAATTGTGAATTATCATTAAAATCTCTCAAACTAAGATGGGCTCCAACCAAAGTAAGATATGTGGAGCTTTGGTTTTTAAAGCGTGCTTTAAAATAATGGTTGAATAAGCCTTTACATACTTGTGTTATTTGTTTTTGATACACAGAAGAAGTCATTATCCACGAATTTGCTAGTCTTTGCCTAGCAAACATGTCTGCAGAGTATACCAGCAAAGTGCAAATATTTGAACAAGGTGGATTAGAGCCTCTCATCAGACTGCTAAGCAGCCCAGACCCGGATGTGAAGAAAAATTCTATCGAGTGCATTTACAACTTGGTCCAGGTGTTTAGAAGTTTTAGATTAACTTATAAAAACGTGTTTTGACAAAAGCTGGTTATAGAATTTATTTTTCCATTAAAAAAGGGAAAAGCTTATTAAAATGCTCCAGTTTTGATTCATCAGTTCATCTCAGTACTATTTAGTAGTTATCATTCAGAGGATAAAATAAAATGAAGTTTAGTGTTGATACTTTCAGTTTCCACAAAATAACTGTCCTTGGGTAAAAGGGCATTTTAGAATCATAACCTAATTTTAAAAGAATAGAATGGCTTGCAGACTAACATGGGTTTATGCTAGGTAAGATGTGTTTCTTCCAAAACAGGAAATTTAATATTAGTGTTGAACTAGTTTTGACCTAGGCTTACCTATTGATCTAATACTGGTGGTCCAATTGGTTGTACCCTATTGCACCCTATGCAGTTTACTAAGATTTTGGATTAGGCTTATTTGTTGGTGAAAACCTAGTGACTTGAGCTTTGCTGAACAAAACTCATTGCTCACATTTGCAAGATGCTACTTTCCTTTGTAATGTGCTGGTTTCCTTTACCCACCCCCACCCCCACCCCGCTGCCTGCACCTGTCCTGTCCTCTGGCCCCTCCCCCACAACCTCTGAATCCCCAACCCAACAGGAACACCCTCACATCACCAGCAGGTCAGCTCCCTGCCACTTTGGACAGCCTTCTCTGCTTCTTTTCCTTCTCAGGTTCCTGACAATTCCCACACACATTTGATAAGCCTTAGATCAACTGCAAGTATAAGACACCATTTTAAATAGCCATCAATAGAATGTGAAAGAAGAGCTATCGAAGCAAGGGTGAGGGAGCGTTCATTGAGAGACAGAGTATCTAGAGAAAATATATATTAACCGCAAAAGATGACAAAGGGACTCATCACAAAAGGCACCCAAAAGCATGAATTCCTGGCCCCTGCATGTCCTTGCCATGTGGCTGGATACCCACTGGTGTTACTTCTACTCTTACTGAAGAGCAAGTGCAGCAGTGTCCCTTCTCTGGTGACTGTTCTTCATCCTATGGGCCTAAATAATCCTGCAGATGTGTGTGTGTGTTTCATCCTAAATCTCCTTATTAAGACTTAGCTCCCCTATTCTTTGTAACAGAAGTACCAGTTAATAACAGTGTATTCATTTTTTAGGGCTGCTGTAATGAAGTACCACAGACTGGCTTAAAACACCAGGAATCTATTCCCTCCCAGTTCTAGAGGCTGAATTTCTGACCTTAAGGTGTCAGCAGGGCTGTGCTGTCTGGGACTCCGGGTGGAATCCTTCCTTTTCTCTTCCTGGCTTCTGACAGCACCTCTGAATCCTTGACGGTCCCTGGTTTGCAGCCTCATCATTTCAATCTTTCCCTCTGTTGGCTCTCTCCCCTCCTCTTATAAAGACACAGTCTTATAAGGATACCACTATATACCCACTACTCCACTATGACCTTATCCTAACTAATTATATCTGCAACAATCCTATTTCCAAATAAGGTCACATTTTGAGGTTCTAGGGGCTAGGACTTCAACACATTTGGAGGGGATACTATTCAACCCATAATAAGCAACAACCTACAATTTTTATGTCCAAAGAAAGCTTAATATTAGGGGCCAGTTGTGGGATGGATAGAGGAAAGCAAAGCTGGAAATGGAGACAATGGAGGACAGAGGAGCCTGGCGTGCTGCAGTCCATGGGTTGCAAAAAGTTGGACACAACTTGGCAACTAAACAATGACAAAAACAAAGAAACAGTAGCTTCTGAGAAGTCATGGATCATGTGTATTTCCTATTATTGACAATGTCTCTAGGGCTAATATGAATATTTTGGTGTTGTCAGTTGAGGGTTTGCTTATATTTGTTTGTGAGCTATTTTGGAAATGAATCTGGAGTAAAAGATGGGAACATAACTTATGTTCTTTGTTAGAAAATAGAATGTCTCTATTCATGAGACTATATTTTGCTTTAAAAATCACTTATTTAAACACTTGTCTTTGCTGGCAGGATTTTCAGTGCCGAGCAACACTTCAAGAACTAAATGCCATCCCTCCTATATTAGACCTCATGAAGTCAGAATATCCAATTATTCAGTTGTTGGCTCTCAAAACATTAGGTGTTATTACAAATGATAAGGAGTCCCGGGCCATGCTAAGAGAAAATCAAGGAGTGGATCAGCTTATTAAGATCCTAGAAACTAAGGTACCTGTAACCTTTATTCAATGCTCTATGAGAAGATGTATCTCTCCTAAGTGTTGTTATAAATGAATATTATGGAATATTTTTTAAATTGAAATTTTATTATATTTAAGCATGATACTAAGTATAATGGACTAATCTGCTTATTGCTACATAGTTTACCAGCATGATTAAATCAGACTAATGCTAGTGGCCATTCTAAAATAATTTTTTTTTTATCTTCTGATTTAGAAGATTTAAGATTTTTAAATTTTTGTTTATGGTCTTCTCTTGAAACACCTGCAGTTGGTCTTCTACCCTTTGCTCTAGTTTTCTCTAGGGTAAAGCAAGAAGAGTCATTTTCCACATATGATGGAGAGTAATCTGCTTTAGTGAGTTTACTGATTTAAATATTAATTTCATCTAAAAAATATATTCTTGGAAACATCTAGAATAACATTGGACGAAATATCTGGGTATTGTGGCCTAGCTAGGTTAAAACAAAAAATTAAACATCACAAGTCCATATCGCTAGTCAATTTGGCATCCATACAGAGCTCCTAAGTTGTTAATCTCCAAATAAGAATTAAAGATCATGCTTTCACTTAACATGATACAACTGTCCTGGGTACAACCAAAAACACACTTTCCCCTTCCCCAGAGGAGGGTATAAAGTACTTGGGTGATGTTTACTCTTCTCCTTCACATCCCATAATTTAAATGTGAATGTGAAGTCGCTCAGTCGTGTTCGACTCTTTGCGACCCCATGGACTGTAACCTACCAAGCTTCTCTGTCCATGGGATTTTCCAGGCAAGAGTACTGGAGTGGGTTGCCATTTCCTTCTCCAGGGGATCTTCCTGACCCAGGGATCGAACCCAGGTCTCCCGCATTGCAAGCAGACGCTTTACCCTCCGAGCCATAATTTAAATACTAAGATATAAAACTACCCCTACTTAAATATTGTATTACAGGGACTTCCCTGTTGGTTCAGTGGCTAAGACTCCACACTCCCACCTCAGGGACCCCAGGTTCGATCCCTGATCAAGGAACTAGATCCCACATGCCGCAAATAAAGATCTCACATGCTGCAACAAAGATCCCGAGTGCCGCGACTCAGATCCAGCGCAGCCAACTAAAGAAATAAATATTTAAAAAAAATACCTTAAAAATACTATATTATAAAGTCAGTACATCTCATGTTACCTGAGGGGATAAGAGAGAAAAGAAAAAGATATTTCATACATACACACACACATTCATAACAAAATAAGGAAATACTCATGACAATTACAGTCCTCTTTTCTGTAACTGATCACATGGTTGTAGTTGGTATAAATAACAACTACCTTCTTTCAATACCCATTCCATATTCCCTTTGCCCTCAGCAAGTATCCCAGCTCGTCTTGATTCTTTACCTGACACGATGACCCAAACCTTTATTCCTGAAGAGTCTGGACCATTTGTAGTTGTGCCTGCATTGGGTCCTTATAGTTTTTCATCAACCTTAATCACAGGGTATGATATTACCAAAGAGATGATGTAAGGGACTCCCTGTATTACAGGCATACTCTTCCTCACCCATATTGTGGAGTAGCAGTCCAATTTCCCTTGGATAGTTGGGATCAATCACCCCAACCCACACAGTAACTCTCTTCTTTGCATATTGATTCAGAGGCACAAGGCCCCCAAAGAGACCAGGTGGCCGTGATTTCATTTCATCTCAGTGGACTGGACTCATCATTGCTGTGTCTCTGGGTGGAAGCATCCATCACTTTGGATCTAAGATTTCTAGATCAGTAGAGCCTATATTTGTGGGTACAGGAAACAGAAATTTTGCTACTGAATCGCTATGGTTAACAGTGAGTGCGGCCACTACCGTGTTCACTCCTTGGTTCCTGGACCCATGAACCGCGGCTATGGGAGCAACAGTACCATATACTGGATGCTGTTTCAGAGCACATACAGCCCTGTGCTCAGTTCCCGTTGTAGCAGAGTCTTCCAGAGGCCACTGTACCAAGCCAGTTGCTTCAGGATGGTGGGGACCTGGGAAGGCCAGTGACTTCTGTGCCCATGTGCTCGCTGTTCCACTTCTCTTGCTATGAAGTGAGTTCCTTGATCAGAAGCAATGCTGTATAGAATACCATGGTGGTGGAGCATCCTTGCTGTGTTTCTCTCACTTTAAGGATCTAAACGGATCTTACATTTCTAATGGTTCAGATACAAGGCTGCAACTTTCCACTGCTGTGGGGACTCTGGAGGTTCCTCAGGCAAGAAAGTTGCACACTCACAATAACTCCTTCTACCAACTGGAGGTTTTAAGGAATATACTTCCCTTCAGCTTCTGTTTGCTTTTTCAAAAACCATTTTTTTTTTTTTTTTAGATTTTAAAGTTGCTGTCCAGGATATATGTATGCACATAGCTGATTCTTGTCATTGTACAGCAGAAACGAACACAGCATAGTAAAGCAATTATACTTCAATTAAAAAAAAAAACCTAAAAAAATTAGTTTTTGTCGATGAAAGGCTGTTTGAGCAACTTCACTGGGATACCACTACTGAGAGTTTCCAGCAATTATTTTTTATCTATAAAATATTTTAAACTAGGGGAAATGAGAAGAGATGGGACAAATGGTTAGGGAGTGTGATGTTATGTTAATAAACAGAACTGTTTCCTTAGGCCTCTGTCACAACAAAATTAATTATATTATATTCTAACTGATCGGAATTCCCTCTTATAGTAAAATTTGGGAAGTGTGAATTGCTTTTACTACAGTTTTCTAAAGTTGTGTTTGCTTTATCGTTAGGAATTGAATGACCTTCACATAGAAGCTCTTTCCGTGGTGGCCAACTGCATTGAAGATATGGATACTATGGTGCTGATTCAGCAAACAGGGGGTCTTAAGAAGCTCCTGTCATTTGCAGAAAACTCTACAATTCCTGAAATTCAGAAGAATGCAGCAAGAGCAATTGCTAAAGCCGCTTATGACCGTATGTCTCATTTTATATAAACTAAGCATACTTATTTCCTCCTGTATTCTTGATTCCGATTAGTACTAAAAAATGCTAGAGTATTCGTCTGCTTTTAAATGGTCATTTGAGGATAGTGCTATACTTAATATTGAAGGCTGAAATTCATCATGATGCCCATAAGTGAAAATAGAGATTGCTTCACCAAGGGTATAATAAACTCAATGTGATTTAATTACACCTTTTTAAAAAAAATAGTTCTTTCCTAAATTAAGTTTTAAGCCTTGATTTCTCCTGATTTTGAAATTTTACAGAATGCATGCACTGTTTGTGATCCTGAAAATGTCATTTCAATAAATCCACATTTGGAATGATATCTATACAGTAATTTTGAGTTGCAGCTGGAGTCTGGCTGTGCCATGTAATATAGTGATGAAAAATAATATGCTCATACTATATACAAAATACACTTTTCATTTCACTGGAAAGCTATGTTGACATAAACCTGTAAAATATGAGAGATTAATTACATCATGAGCACTGAAGATGAAATTATAGTTTCAATTTATGTATATTTGGTATATTTTATTTAATAAAGGATGTGGTTTTATTTTCCCCTTCCACATCACTCCTCTTATAAATGATGACAGCTTTGACTGGTTTAAGTGATTTATATTCTAAACATATATACTCACATCTGTATATATGTCCATGTGTGTATTATGAGGAACATTTCCTTTTCCACCCATACTGGATTTCTTCAAAGCCCAGTTTTAATGCAGTATGCTGAAGTTCACAGCTCAGTACAAAGTCAATAGAGAGAGTGACCTCGTGAGTTATATCATAAAGGCCTACTCTAAAGACAGACCATAAAATTAATGCTGGCAAAATTGCTTAGTTTAGAATTCTCCCAAAAGGAACTTGGGCCTTGTCATATGGTCAGTTCTGTTCTCTGTCTATTCCAGGCCTTCTTAGCTACTTGAGACCAGATGAAAGGGCAATGGAAAGACACGGGCAATGTCAAATCTAAAATTTTTATATAAGGTCTCTTTGGGTCGCAGTCTCTCTTGTGATAGTGAGTTTAGTGGGTTTATTACCCTTCATGTGATACAGTTGTGACAAGAGCACCAGATGGAGAGCTCTTATGTTTGAGTTCTACTACTAATTAACACTCCTGGCACTGTAGTGACCTAGGGATGTGTCTGTGAGTGAGCTATGGCCTCTCTGGAGCTATTGATGAATTCGTATATTAATGATTCATTAAGCCCCCAGTTTGTGTCAACAAATCCAAGGCAGGCAAGTAAGCAGACAATTGTAATGCCGTGTTAAATGTGCTTGATGGTGGGCAAAGAAAATCCCCTAGGAGGGTCACCTAACACAGACTCAGATCAGACAAGTCTTCTTGGAAGAGGTGATTTACAGGCTAGGTAGGATGTAGAGTGGATGATGGGAATTGGCTGGGCAAAGAAGGTCCTGAGGTTGGGGAGGCTGGGCAGTGCTCTGAGGAGAAGGAACAGTGTGTAAAGGTCAGGGAGGGACAGAATGTAGTAAGTTTCAGAACTGAAAGTTTTCAGAATGGCCAGTGAATAGAATGCAGCAGGAAACTGAGAGTTAAGGCTGGAGAAGTAATGAGGCATCAAATGCTAATGGGCATCACGAACCAAGTTTAAGGGCTTTAGACTTTATTTTCATAGCAACGAGGTGCCACTCAAATGACTTAGAGAAGGGAGGGAACACTGCAGGTTTTCACTTTTTAAAGAAAGAGCACTCTTGCTACCAAGTGAAGAAGAGGTTAGATGTGTGTGCGACCATTTGCAGAAAGATCGGGAAAGAGCACTGCTGTGGAGACCTAGGTCAGAGGAGAAGGGATCCTGAAACAGAGCCGTGGGGGTTGAGATGGACTTGGAGGCATTTGCCATGAGATCCTGCAGCACCCTGGGAGGGTCTATATGGGTTTGTTGAATGACTGTGTGGGGTGGGGGGAAAGGAAAGTGGTGCCAAGGACAAGGCCAGGTTTCTGGCTTGGACAGCTGGACATGGAATGGTGCCACTCACAGAAATGGGGAACTGGAGAAGAAGAGCAGGTTTGAAGAAAAGGAGAGGAAGGCTATTCCTTTTTGAAAAACTGTAAAATACACGTAGTATAAAATTCTCCATCTTCACCATTTTTAGGTGTACATGCACGCTAAGTCACTTCAATCGTGTCTGACTCTCTGTGACTCTATGGACTGTAGCCTGCCAGGGTCCTCTGTCCATGGGGTTCTCCAGGCAAGAACACTGGAGTGGGTTGCCATGCCCTCCTCCAGGAGATCTTCCCGACCCAGGGGTCAAACCTGCATCTCTTATGTCTCCTGCATGGGCAGGCAGGTCTTTACCTCTAGTTTTAAGAGTACAGTACAGTAATGTTAAATTCCTTTGCATTGTTGTGCTACCATCACCACCATTCAACCACAGGGGCTCTTCATCTCACAAGACTGACCCTCTTTACCCATGAATCAATAACTGCCCCCTACTTCTCCCTCCCTGTCACCCCTGGAATCCACCATTCTTCCTGTCTCTGTGAGTTTGACTGTAAATACTTTATATGAGTGGAATCATACAATATTTGTCCTTTTGTGATTGGCTTATTTCACTCAGAATGTCCTCAAGGTGTTGCAGAAGGGGGAAACCCTTCCAGGGCCCAAGAGTGGGCTCTTGTCTAATACCTGGAAATGGAGTATCCAAGGAAACGTGCATGCTGACAAAGCAAGAGACTTTGTTGGGAAGGGGCACCCCAGTGGAGAGCAACAGTGTAAGGGACCCCAAGAGAACTGCTCTGCAACATAGCTCGGGTTTTATGGTGATGGGACTAGTTTCTGGGTTGCCTCTGGCCAATCGTTCTGACTCAGGGTCCTTCCTGGTGGCTTACACATTGCTCAGCCAAGATGGATGCCAGCAAGAAGGATTCTGGGAGATAGTAGGACACATGGTGTCTCCTTTTGACATTCCCCGAATTCTTCCAATTGGTGGTGGCTTGTTAGTTCCATATTCCTTATGAGAACCTCCTATTGTAAAATAACTCACGGAAATGGTTACTATGGTGCCTGCAGGGTGGGCGCTTTCAGTCAGTGTTTCCTCTAACAAAGATTCATTCATGTTACAGCATGTGTCAGGATGTCCTTCCCTTTTTAACTCTGAAAAATATGCCATTGTATGCTTATACCACATTTGTTGATCCATTCATCCACTAATCAACACTGGATTGGTTCTACCTTTTGGGTGCAGTGAATAATGCTGCTATGAACGTAGATGCACAGATATCTCTCTGAGTTCCCACTTTTGATTCTTTGGGGGTATATACCCAGAAGTGGAATTGCTGTATCATATGGTAATTCTATGTTTACTATTTTGCTGAACTGCCATACTGTTTTCCATAGCAGTGACACCATTCTACAGTCTTATCAATGGGGCACAAAGTTTGCAATTTCTTCACATTCTTGCCAATACTTCGTATTTTCTGTCTTTAAAAATATATATACTAATATTAACAGGTGTGAAGTAGTGGCTCTCTGTCTTGATTTGCATTTCCTTGATAATTAGTGATTTTGAGCATCTTTTTCATGTGCTTAATGGCCACTTAAAACATCTTGGAGAAGTGTCTATTCAAATCCTTCGCCCAGTTTTAAATGTGTTTAAAATTTTTTGTTATTGAATTGTAGGAGTTTTTTATATACTCTAGATATTAGCTCCTTATCAGAAATATGACTTGCAAATATTTTCTCCCATTCTATGGGTTGCCTTTTACCTCTATTAATTGTATCTTTTGATGCATAGAAGTTTTAAATTTTGATGTAGTCCAATTTATATTTTCTTAACTCCATTCATAAGTAGGTTTTTACAAATTTTGCTCCTTGCACTGTTTTTAAGAACAATGTAATGATCAGTATTCATTTACAACATTCTCTTTTTACTTTCCATCATCATCAAAAAAATTTTTATAGACGAGGGTTAGGATTAGAATTATCACCGGATGTCAAAAACACAGTTCAAACAAAAACACATAATACACACTCTTTAAGTTTTGTTTGCTGAGTAAAGTTTTAACATGCACCCCTAAATCAGTGTGCCTTTGACCTGGCACCAGGAGGAGAAAGGCGTTAATTACCACGTTGCCATGAGGTTTATGAACTGGCATTAACATCTCAGCAAGAGCACAGGTGGCCCACTAGCAACTTCTGAGAATGGGTAAGAACATCATTACATACAGATTTATCTTCAGATACAAAACCTCATGCTTATTATTTTAGTGGTACTGAACAAATGTTATTTTTAAAGGACATTGTTCTATTAGTAACATGATTACCTTGCCATATTTATTATCAGTGTAATTAAAATGTAAATACTTCTCAGTGTAGCAATTCAAAGAAGGTAGTTGGTTAATATGTTAATTCATCTTTTAAATCTATTATAGCCACACTGCATGTTAGCACTTTTGAGGTTTGGTGAACACAGCTGGATTTTGAGAACACTCCCAGCAGGGTTGAGAAACTAATTGCCCACAGTATTTAAATTATTTTAAAAAAAATTGTTCCTATAATTGCATATACACTGTTGTTTTTTTTTTATGGCAACAACAACATATTCCAAAGTTAGTCTTTTCAAATTAATTCTTCTGGTCAGTTTTCCTGATGGAGTCCACTCAGGGTGTTCTGTTTAGCAAAGTTGATTTAGTGCCATAATGGAAGTCTTAATTATACATCTGACATTTTAAGTTGGAGATTCTGGAAAAGTTTGAGATCTTGGTTATCCAGGGAAAACTAATAAGGACTACATATATTTTAAAACATTTTAGGGGCTATATACTTGAGATTTAAGTATTAATCACAGCTTTTTAATGAAACAGTTATGGATGGCCTGACTGAATTCCAATTTTAAATAAAAGGAGCAAGGGATTAAAATGGTAGGATTACAGGACATGGTTCATGATTGGCTTAAGACAAATGAACAGAAGTGTTAGTGACTTCCCTTGTGCCAGTGATGGCCAGATTGCTCAGCATATATCTGTGTATCAGATGAACAAAGGCCAAAAGAGTATTTGCAAAGATAGTGACATCTGACCATGACACTGCTTCTGTGAAAAAGGGCGATTTTAAAAAACCATTGTTGAAAGAAGACAAATCATGTATTAACCTAAAAGTGGAAACCTAGTTGCTATAATTTCTAAAGATATCTCTGGGAAAAAAAGTTAATTAAAATATGCACGAGTAATGAATTAATTCCACATGTCGATGTAATCTAAGTTAATATCAACATTTTTTGTAGAGATCTTTATTCTACCAAAATATTCTCTGTTTTTGGTATATTGTCTGTATATTGTCACCCTGCTTGTTTAACTTATATGCAGAGTACATCATGAGAAACGCTGGACTGGAAGAAGCACAAGCTGATATCAAGATTGCTGGGAGAAATATCAATAACCTCGGATATGCAGATGACACCACCCTCATGGCAGAAAGCAAAGAAGAAGTAACGAGCCTGTTGATGAAAGTAAAAGAGGAGAGTGAAAAAATTGGCTAAAAGCTCAACACTTAGAAAACTAAGATCATGGCATCTGGTCCCATCACTTCATGACAAATAGATGGGGAAACAGTGGAAACAATGACAGACTTTATTTGGGGGGGCTCCAAAATCACTGCAGATGGTGATTGCAGCCATGAAATTAAAAGACGCTTGCTCCTTGGAAGAAAAATTATGACCAACTTGGACAGCATATTAAAAAGCAGAGACATTACTTTGCCAACAAACGTCCCTCCAGTCCAGGCTATGGTTTTTCCAGTAGTCATGTATGGATGTGAGAGTTGGACTATAAAGAAAGCTGAGCACCAAAGAATTGATGCTTTTGAACTGTGGTGTTGGAGAAGGCTCTTGAGAGTCCCTTGGACTGCAAGGAGATCCAACCAGTCCATCCTAAAGGAAATCAATCCTGAATATTCATTGGAAGGACTGATGCTAAAGCTGAAACTCCAATACTTTGGCCACCTGATGTGAAGAACTGACTCATTTGAAAAGACCCTGATGCTGGACAAGATTGAAGGCAGGAGGAGAAGGGGATGACAGAGGATGAGATAGTTGGATGGCATCACCAACTCAATGGACATGAGTTTGGGTAAACTCCGGGAGTTGGAGATGGACAGGGAGGCCTGGTGTGCTGCAGTCACAGGGTCGCAAAGAGTCAGACACGACTGAGCAACTGAACTGACTGATTCTTTTTTTGTACATTAACATTCTAAGAGCATATGTCACACGTCCTTCTATTTTAATCATTTACATTGACTTTATTAAAGACTTGTTGTTGTTGTTCAGCTGCTAAGTCGTGTCCAACTCTTTGTGACCCCACGGACAACAGCACACCAGGCTCCCCTATCCTCCCTATCTCCCGGAGTTTTTCCAAATTCATGTCCATTGAGTTGGTGATGCTATCTAACTATCTCATCCTCTGCTGCCCCCTTCTCCTTTTGCATTCCATCTTTCTCAGCATCAGATTCTTTTCCAATGAGTCAGCTTTTGCATCAGGTGGCCAAAGTACTGGAGCTTCAGCTTTAGCATCAGTCCTTCCAATGAATATTCAGGGTTGATTTCCTTTAGGATTGACTGGTTTGACTCGATTGATTGATTCTTTCAGGATTAACTTGCAGTCCAAGCGACTCTCAAGAGTCTCCTCCAGCACCAAAAGTCAAAAGCATCAATTCTTTGGTGCTCAGCCTTCTTAATCGTCCAACGCTCACAATGACTACTGGAAAAAACATAGCTTTGACTATATGGACCTTTATCGGCCAAGATGCCTCTGCTTTTTAATATGCTGTCTAGGTTTGCCATAGCTGCAGTCACCATCTGCAGTGGTTTTGGAGTCCAAGAAAATAAAATCTATCACTGCTTCCACTTTCTCCCCTTCTATTTGCCATGAAGTGATGGGACTGGATGGCATGATCTTAGTTTTTTGAATGCTAAGTTTTAAGCCAGCTTTTTCAACTGTCATCTTTCACCCTTATCAAGAGGCTCATTAGTTCCTCTTCACTTTCTGCCATTAGAGTGGTATCATCTGATATGTGAGATTTTTGATATTTCTCCTGGCAATCTATTAATGAGAATCAAACTTATGACAAAATTTTCTAAGAAACTGTAAATAGCAAGAAATTATTTGTAAACTGTTTCTTTTCCAGCTTGTTTTTTTTATTATAGCATTAAAAATGAGTTTGATTTAATGTAAATATTGCCTAGTATATGCTTTTATTAAATAGTAATTTATTTAGGATTAAATAGAGAAGCAGCACAAAACAAAAAATTGTTTAATATTCTATATACTCTAAATACTGCATTGAATTTAATTCAATGTAGTATTTGCTTTTGTATAGTAATGAGGCTGTCACTTATTAGAAAATCGAACTAAATTGAGAGAAAAACATCAGGAACAAAAAGAACATTAAGAATACCTTGGGTTTCAATTTAGTGTTTTATATTGGGGTGAATATCATGATAGGTACTTTATTTGTTTTCAGACAGAATTGTGCTATGTTTATATTATGTTTATGGCAACTTAGCAAATTATTTTCATTTTTGCTATGTCAGCATGTATTGTAACAAGAAAAAAGATGATTATAAATTCCTTAAGACTTGGAATCACACTTTATTACTCACTTTTACTTTCTCTGCTCTTCTGTTGAGCATCTAGCTCACAGGTTTGTACATCTTAGACATTCTTCAAATATTGGGCTTTGTATTTAAAATAAACAGGTTTTGTGCTCAGTGAGAAGACAGCATGTGTGAATACAGCACATGACTGGTGTTAAGTAAGTTCTTACTAAGTCTTCTTACTTGCCTCTTTCTTATTATAGAATTTTCTCTGCCATAGTATTGATATCATATAAGAGAATATGAAAAAAGTGCAATGCCCATAATTCATTTTGCATATTCACTATGTTCTAAAGGTTAAATAGGTATATATTTGTTTAGCTTAGACTATGATTAAAGCTAACAAATACTTTGAATTCCCATCATTTTTGGGTGGAAAAGTCTTTATATTTGCACAGTTTTTGCAGTAAAATTCTGATTTTTTTTTTACCCCTTTTGGTTTATGAAAGCTGAAAATAGAAAACTTTTTCACGAACTAGAAGTCGAAAAATGTCTTGTAACCCTTTTGGGTTCTGAAAATGATGGAACTAAAATTGCTGCTTCCAAAGCTATTTCGGCAATGTGTGAGAATTCGGGCAGCAAAGACTTTTTCAATAAGCAAGGTAAGCACACTGGAAAAAGCCACTTTGAAGATGTTGTTTTTGTTATTTAGTCTCTAAGCTGTGTCCAACTCTTTTGCGACCCCATGGACTGTAGCCCACCAGGCTCCTCTCTGTCCATGGGATTTCCCAGGCAAGAATACTGGGGTGGGTTGCCATTTCCTTCTCCATTGAACATGTTTAGGCTGCCATATTCTATTTCACATGGATATCTGTAAAGTCACATTTTACTTTTCTTTTTCTGTAGGAATCCCTCAGTTAATTCAGTTGCTAAAAAGTGACAGTGAAGAAGTGAGGGAAGCTGCTGCCCTTGCCTTGGCAAATCTGACCACCTGCAATCCTGCTAATGCGAAGTAAGTACAAAAAGACTCATTCAACACCGACTCGTTGCAGGATATTTAACAGGCCAAGATGAGCTCATTGTAATCTCCTGCCTTTCAAGGCAGTCTACATATCCTTTCAGATGCTTCTATGTTGGGTTATTCCTTAGGAACCCTTATGAAAATAAGAGTCGGCAGATAGGCCTGTTTTCCAAAAATATCATGAAATCTTAAGGGTTTCTGGGCTTGTTGGGAAAATGAGTGGGACATTTGATGCAGGTAAGAGGCTAAGCCTTGTAGAAGGTTCCAGAACAAAGAAAATTGGATAATGCTGGGAAATACTAAGGACAACACTCTACAAATATTGATAAATCAAGAAAAAAAATTTCAAGAACTAGTTTTTAAAAGGACAAACATTATATAAAATCAAGAAACACTTTAAAAGTCCATTGAAAACAACGTATCGTCAGTAAACACCTATGGGAAAAGGCTGAAAAGGAATGTCTTCTGTATTTCAAACACTGTGGCATGTAATTTATATTCATTTAAAGTTTTAATTGTCAAGATAATCCATCTACTAATTGAGGAAATAGAGGCTCTGCAGGTTTCCCTAATTTTCCTAGGTACACATATTCATTCAAATAGAGGAGCTGGAAATTAAAGCCTGATCTATTATTGGACTCCAAAGGCTTCCTATTTCTTCTACAGAAGATAAGGTTGCTTATAAAACAGTAAGAATTTCTAGAAAGCAACTTAGATAAATAAAGTGATTGTTGCCATTTGCAATAAGATGGATAGGCCTTGAAGATACCATGCTGAGTGAAATAAGTCAGATGGAGAAAGACAAGTACTATCTGATTTCACTCTTATGTGGAATATAAAAAACTAGCCAGCAAAATTAATGAACAGCCCAACCAAACAGAAACAAACTTGAAGATACAAAAAAAAAAAAAAAAAAAAAAGAGCAATAGTTACCAGAGGGGAAGGGGCAGGGGGAATGCAAAACAGGTAAAGGGGATCAACTGTAGTGATGGATGGAAACTAAGTTTTTAGTGGTGAGCACACCATAGTGTTTACATAAGTAGAAATATAATGTACATATGAAACTTGTGTAATGTTACAAACCGATGTAACCTCAATGAAAAATCTGAATAAATAAAGAAGAGTAAAAAACAATTATTTACCCTCCCTAAATATGGTATGAGTATTAGGGCTCTCTAGAGAAACAGAACCAATGGAAGATGTGTGTGTGTGTGTGTGTGTGTGTGTGTGTGTGTGTGTGTGTGTGTGTAATAATGAGATTTATTATGGGAATTGGCTCATAAGCTTATGATGACTGAGAAGTCTCAGGATCTGCCATCTGTGACCTGGAGAACCAGGAAAGATGGTGGTGATGGTCAGTCCCAGTGTGAGAACCAGGAGCACTGATGTCCAAGGAAAGCAGATGATGGTTGCCCCATCTCAAGAAATTCATCCTTCCTCCTTCTTTGTTCTGTGCGTTTGTACTCAGTCATGATTCAACTCTTTATGACTCCATGGACTGTAGCCTGCCAGGCTCCTCTGTCCATGGGATTTCCCAGGCAAAAATGTGGAGTGGGTTGCCGTTTCCTCCTCCAGGGGATCTTCCCATCCCAGATATCAAACCTTTGTCTCCTGCGTTTCCTACATAGGCAGGCGGATTCTTTACCACTGAGCCACCTGGGAAGCCCCCGCTCTTTGTTCTGTATGGTTCCTCAATGAAGTGGATAATGCCCACCCAGATTGAAAAGAGGAATCCTTATTCAGTCTGCTGATTCATTCGAATGCTGACTTCTTCCAGAAACACTCTCACAAACACACTCAGAAACAATGTTTCACCAGCTCTCTGGGCACCCCTCAGCCCAGTCAAGTTGACCGATAAAATTAACCATGTCATTACTTCAGTTTTTAACATTCACATATTATGTTTTTCTGGCATTGCTGCTAAAATTATCCTCTGCCACCCTCATCATATGGTTCATCTATCTCTTAGCCTTTCTTTCTTTTTCTCTACTCACACACAAATATTTTATAAGACTTTAATGGAAAGACTAAAAATCTAACAATGCTCAATAAAAATGTAGCCGAAATGCATAAGCATCAAAACAAAACTGTGTTCCTTTAAGAGCTACAATCTTTGACACAATAATTTCCTAAATTCAGGGTGCATCATCATGTGCATGAAAGCACACATATCAGTAAGTAACAATTTGAAAAGAGCATTCTCAATGATTTTTCCAGTATAGTCCTGCCAGTGCAAAAATCTTATCAGTGACACCAAAATGCTTCAATCTCCAGTGCATTTAGATTTATATATTATCTAAAATACTCTAAAAGGCCTCTAGATTGTATAGCTGTCTTGATATGATGCAAGATTGCCTGGCTTACCTTGTTTCACAGTTTTCTGTAACATCCTAGACGATCAGGATGATAAGTAATACTCAAAGAAGCTGCCTTCAGATTTTCTCTCAATTTTCTATTTATCAAATTTTTGTTATCTGCCAATATAGTTTTTTTGTCCACAGAGAGGTCAATTAGGACTAGATGGTGCCTGACTTTTCTTCTATGATAATCAGCTTTACTTTTGTAATTTAATTTTTTCTTATCAATTTTAATTGCTGTTATTTCTTTAACCTATCATGTACTGTACATTCTGACTTCTTTTTCCAACTTATGTCTGCTAAGGGAAATGGGACCTGAATGAAAGTGGTTTTATTGTTTTATTGAGGTCTATGTAGTTTTTACTTTGGACTGTTTGAGCCAAAAGATACTGAAAATTAATGGTTTTGAGAAAGATACAGAGTCAGATTTGACCTGTTTGTGTCAAATGCTGAGAACTGGGGTTGAAAAAGGTTCTGTCGTCAATCAAAAGGAATGAAAACAAGCAAGCCCCACTGTTGATCCTTTTAGTCGTCTCCTAGGGCCTCCTGAGCTAACTACAACAGAAGAGACCACAAAGATGATTGGCTATTTATCGTACCTACTCAAATCATCTTTAAAAAATTATATCAAACTCGGCATGGGTGAGTGTTTCCAGTATCACTTTTTGGAAACAGTCCATTTCATCCCCTTTCCTAGCAATGTAATGTAGGATCGAAGGCTGAGTCCCTGGCTCTGATGCTGGGTAACTGGAACTGAAATAGAAAGTCACTTTTCCATCATACCTTAGTAGTAAGAGAAGAAAGCAAAAACCCAGAGCTGATGTCTTCCAGGTACCTTTGGTAGCCTGTGGGATACTTGATATGTGGTAGCCTAATTTTTTTTTAAAAATGCAGGGAAGGGCTGAGAATTCCAGTTTTGTTGTTAAAATGTAACCCCTCCCCCTACATTCATATCTCAAGGTGCCTAAAATGGATTTCTAATTCTTAAACTCAGGGCACCTTCTGGAGTTGGAGACTCACCTCATGAATTAGATGATCACTGGCTTGTTATGGCAACATATGATGCTGGTATAATTTCCTTTATGTACTTTGAGGGTAAATCAAAATTTTCTAAAGTAAAAAAAAAACAAAAAACCAACTGGAGGAAGGAGGAGCATATTTTGTGATGACTTTTATTTTGGCAAAATTGACAAATACTTTTTTAAAGTCAAAGTATTTTTATAATCTAAAAACATAATTTTATAATATGCATAACACTTTATAACTTAAAATACCTGAATTCAGATTTGCACACATCTTGCTTTCTTCCAAAAGAAAACACATTGAAATGTAATAAAATAATATGACAATGAATGAATGTCAAAGTTCTAAGAATCAAAAACAGAGACAAATAAAAATATGATGATGAGAAATTTGGTAGCAGTGACAAACCACCAGACCACCCATACCTCTTTATGGAAGATTTTCAACTTTAATTATAAGAATGACTTTAATTGGCACCAAAAGATCTTGCCTAGTTGTTATTGTCTGTGAATGTGGCTTCCTAGATAAAGTCTTCTGGACACTTGAAAATTTACTTCTATAATCAATAAAGGTTTTTTAAAATATATAGTGAATTTGAATCAAAATCTTCTAAAATCCTCCCCTTCCAAATTTCTGATTGTACTGTCATTAAACTTGGGAGGGGAGAAGGGGATGCACTGTGGTTATCATTTTGAGTAAGCGGCTGTCATACACTCCATGGTAGTGTACTCAGGCCCCTTAGGGAAGGTGGGTGCTTGCCCAGCTGCGTGAGGATGGCCTCCAGGTGGAGCGCCTTTGGGCTGATACATTTTCTTGACTCCTTATGGCAGGCTGGCAGTGTTAATGTTCACTGCCGTCTCTAGGATTGATGGGCAGGGCCAACCCTGCCAACGTTCTCTTCAAATCCCTTCTTTTCAGTCAGTGTAAAGTTTGGATACCAGGTAACTTGGCTTTATCAAATTTTACATAAAAACAAAAATGGAGGGCCTGAGGCCACGTCTCTAAGTGGTGTTTTGGTCCTCACAGGCCATTTCTTTCTTTTATTTTCTGATAGTTCTCATGTGTGTTCTGGATATGTGAAGTCTCCAGGTATTTTTGAGTTATGGATAAGTGAAAGTGTAATTTAAAAAATAATTCAACAAACACAAACCCTGTTACTTATAAACAAACCAGCCAATGTCAGGGAGTAAAATGATGAAGAGTATAATAGACAATCAAGTTATTCTGGAAGTTTGTTCACCTCCCAGGAGTGTTTTGCTTTAGGCCTTTTAAAAGACCATCCTTTCTGTATGGAATGTTCTTCTATTCCATGAATGCCCACCGTGCAGTTCCCCACCCCCTCGTCTGCCCAAATGCCACCCCAAGAAGGTCGATGGTGACCACTGTGGTCACAGCGCGCCACCCACGTACCTTCTCCATCCTCCTTTCCTGCTGCCCTTTTCTCAGAGCTCTCAGCGTTTTCTTAGCAACACACAGCTCATTCATTCTGTTCTCTGACCAGCTCCCAGAACCTTTGTTTAATTCACTGACACACAACAAGCATCTAGAGTAGTCCCCATCCCATAATAGCATTTTGGGGGTTCAGTGGGGGGGTGGGCGCACACCAACAACACAATCAAAAGGAGAATGACAGTGGAAGAAGATTTGTCTGTTATCAACCAATGCCGATAATTTAAAATAGAAAGTGATCATCTGTGTTGTGTTGTTTGTTTTCACATAATTTCATTCACAAAGTGGAGAGCAACTTAGTTCTAAGAGTCTTCTAGCCATACTTTCCATTCTGTATTATCTGCAGAATAAAGGTCACTCAAAGTGGACAAAAGGCAATGAATAAGAATAAAAATAACTATTTGAGGGTACAGGAAAAGAGGACAAGAAGATCCAGAGTCACTTATTTAAACTGATAGGAGGAAAAATCATTTTTAAGTGAATAAGTAACAAGTGAGGTTAAAACCACTGCCATAGAAAGAAATAGGTGGAAATGGAAACAGAGAAACAACAAATTTTATATAAATATGTAATCCAGGAAACTTTCCTGATGGTCCAGTGGCTAAGATTCTGAGCTCCCAATACAGTAGACCTGGGTTCAATCCCTGGTTGGGGAACTAGGTCCCACATGCAACGACTAAGACCTGGTGCAGCCAAATAAATAAATAATTTTTTAAAAAAGCATTAAAAATGTAATCCAAAAAAAAAATGTAATCCAGTTAGTTAATTTGGACACCATTATCTTTCTTTGCTTCATTGTTAATCTTTTTGACAATTCTCAATTTATAACACTTTTTAGAAAGGAGAAAGTTGTTTATTTTTGAAAGAAGTACTATTTCAGCTAAACTACATATTTACATTGTACTTCTTAAATCCAATTAGTTGTATCAAAGTTTTATATTATTTACGTAACTACCGAGAGCATTTATTCTTGGTTGACATTTCCTGAGGGGCAGATTCTCTATATTAGAATAGTTTAAACTATTAATTTATAGCATCACTGCCATCTGTTGGATCTGATCAGAATTAGAGTTTTTCAGTTATTCCAAGAATGAGAAGTGTTCAGCGCTTTTCATTTCCCAATGCCAAGAGTAAGTAACTTTGGATACTGGTCAACAATGAAAAGATTAGAAAATAATGCAATTGCCAACTAGATATTTTTCAAAAGATACAATTATTTTAAGAAATAAAACATGAATAAGATTAAATTATAAAAAGTAATAACTACAGTTACTTTAATGTTTATAGAGAGGCCAGCTGAAACTATGGTTTTGCTATAGAAAATGCTCAATCAAGTCTCTGTTGTATATATATATATATAGATCATACTAAATCACTCTTGATTCTTCATATTTACTGCATGGTATCTCCATAAAGAACTGGGTGATTTCCTTAAATCTTGGAGAACTTGTTATCTCCATGTCCTTATTTTTAATGTTTTAAATTTTTTAAAAACTTTTTAATTTATTTGTGGCTGCACTGGGTCTTCATTGCTATGAGTGGGCTCTCTAGTTGCGAGGAGTGGGGGCTGCTCTCTAGTTGCAGTGCGTAGGCTTCTCACCACGGTGGCTTCTCTTGTCATAGAACATGGGCTCCAGAGCACTAGCACAGTAGTTGCGGTACACAGCCTAGCTGTCCCCCAGCATGTGGGTCTTCCCAGATCAAGGACTGAACTGGTGTTCCCTGCATTGCAAGATGAATTCTTCATCACTGGACCACCAGGGAAGCCCAATTTTTTTGTTTTTAATAGCCCTTCCCACAACAGCAGTGACTCAAGACAGCATATATAGTGGTTACTTTAAAAAAAAAAATTTTTTTTTTTTTTTTGATTGACTGCTGGGCCACTGCTGCCTTCCACACTACCAGAGACAACTCTTCTCTAGGGACCACCCTGCCATCATGTGACCTATGGTCAGGACCACAACAAAGGAAATGAGGGGATGAGTAGGGAGGACACCCCAAAGTGACTCCAGGAAGAGACAGAATGCCCTCGAATTATATGGATGCGCATGTTGAGAGCTTTGGGAAATTTTCAATGTCCTCATTCTATATGGATGACCTGTCATTCTGTATTATCAGTATTCATATTTCTCTTCACTAACACAGAAATAAAGCAGTAACTGAATCATTTTCATATCTAGTAGAATTATTTATTGGGGTACTAGGCCTAAGACAGGCCTCTCAGGTCATACTAGTGGTAAAGAACCTACCTGCCAGTTAAGAAGAAAGGACGTGGGTTTGATCCCTGGGTTGGAAAGATCCCCTGGAGGAGGGCAAGGCAACCCACTCCAGTATTTTTGCCTGGGAAATCTCATGGACAGAGGAGACTGGTGGGCTATAGTCCATAGGGTCACAAAGAGTAGGACACGACTGAAGTGACCAAGCATGCATGCACACACCTAAGAAACTCATGTAATATGTAGAGAAAATCTTTTAAACACGTGCCACATATAAAACATCAAGAATACACAGCACTTCGTTTATTCACAGTGACCCAACTCTCTATCCATTCAATATTGTCAGGGAAGGGCCTGACCTTGAATAATTTCTTAGAATGTTAAATCTCTCTAGTGTTTGAAAACCACTTTTCAAAGTTTTTTTAAAAATTCACCCCTCTATTAAATCGGGTTAGTGGAAGGTAGTGTACTTATGTATTCATTTCTACAAATATTTCTTTTACTTTCTTTTATTCTGCAGATTTAAGTATAGACTAGTGCTACTCTTTAGAATAGTAAGTCTCCTACATACAAATGAGTTCCATTCCAAGAGCTTATTTGTAAGTTCAATTTGTAAGTTCATTTTGCTGATAAATTCAACAAAGTTAGCCTAGGTACCCAACCTACATAATTGGCTATGTAGTACAATACGGTAATAGGTTTATAATACTTTTCACACAAATAGTACATAAAAAACAAAAAGTAAAACAATTTTAATCTCACAGTACGGCACCTTGAAAAGTACAGGAGTACATTACAACGGCTGGCACACAGGGACTGGCATCAAGTGAACAGGCAAGAAGAGTTACTGACTGGAGGAGGAAGGGGAGGTGGGAGATGGTAGAGCTGAAGGGTCATCAGCAATAGGAGACGGAGGGCAAGCTGCAGTTTCACTCATGCCTGATGCTGATGGCCCGGGTTTTGGTTCCTTGCTGGATTCATTTCTGGATCCAGCGATGTCTGGGTAGTAGCTTTTTCTCTTGTCATTGATGCACTGGATTGCATGCCTAATGGCTACTGCAAGTTTTGTGTACCATTCAACATTTGAGTCCTGTGTCTCAAAAGCTAACAGTGTCTCCTCAAATAAAGAACCCCCCCCTTGCCATTTCCTGCATTGTGAATCTCTTCGGCTCTTCAATTATGTCTTCTTCCTCCTTTCTCTGAGTAAGCGTGTATCTTTGAAAGTTCACAACTTGAAGGTTCCTATGTAGGGGACGTACTATATTTTCTTGTGCACTTGAGGCTGTAGTGCAATGAATGATGACGGTCATTTCAAAGCAGGGGACAAAACACCTCTCTTAAAGTTGGCAAAACATCACAAGATTCTTTCCATTCAAAGCCATATCCTCACATTAAAATATTTAAAAACATTATTGAAAGATTGTGGTCTGGAAAGCATTCCATTGTGGTGCTTTTAAAGAGATAATAACTGCTAACTGTGTGTTAATAGATGCATGTCTTTGTCTCTTTTTAAGGTGAAGTCATTTCAAAATATTTTGACACATTCATTGTCCTCTGTGGCTGAATATCAGCTGTGCTACATAACCATATAGGATAAATATAATATGCTTAACTGACATAAATTAATCTTGTTGTTATGGTACTTACTCTAGAGCTGATTTTTTTTGCTCTTGACTTTGTATAATAGAAATTATTTGGTTTTAAAATTCTCACTTATACCACTTTATTGTCAAACTCTACCTCCTTTGAATTAAAATGCTCATAAGATGAGAATCCTCCAAGACAACATGAGTTAGTTCCTTTTAGAAAGTTCAGTTTTGTAGTAAGGATGTATCAAACTTTCGTATTCAGGATGATACCTCAAAAAACTTATTTAAAGTGTTCTTCACTATCTTAAAAGCCTTCTGAAATTAACAGATAAAATATATGGGAGGCACCTTCATGGTAAACTTAAGTAGTATTCTTTCCTTATTTCCATCCAAGTTTACTTTCTATTTATACCCACCTTAGCACCTAGATTCCTTCTCTGATAACTGTATATTGATAAATGCCTCTGATTTTAAGGAATATATAGAATGAAAAGCTGGATTTTGCAATCAAACAAGTCAATTCCATATCCCCATTTTGTGTCAGTTGATGCCTAGTCGACCTTCACAAACAGTTTGAATTGTATTAGCTACCAGTTGAGGCTAGGTGAACCCCATGAAATGTTCAATTAGAAAATTATCTATCCTGATTTTATTACCTGGAGAGCAAAGACTGACATTTGCATAAGCTTATTTTAAATTTGCTGGTACCTCTTTCAGGCTTAATTTCCAATGTAACTGATTTTAAGAGAAAATTATCAAACAGTTTGGATAACTTTATATTGTGTGATCCTTTTCTCTCTCAACTTGAAGCCATGCTTAGTATCTACATAAATTCCACTTTTACTCATCCTTAACTTTTTATATTAATCTTTTTCCATGATTTTCCATCCCTCTGAAAACAGCCTTCACTGCTCATTTGTTGCCTAAACAAAGACTTGGGGATGATGCTTGAGGAAATTGCTTCAGCTCCAGCCCTGCAGGGGTTGGAGATTTGACTGTTTAGGTGAAAAGTTGTCTGAAAATGAAAAGTTCATACATAGATGCAAATTTGGAAATAGGACACTATTTCCCCATGATCCCAGAAATGGAGACAGGATTATAGGAAAATCTCTGCCCTTGTGGCTCACTGAGTAGGCGTGGGTAATGATGTGATAATGATGGTGATGTGGTGATGATGATGTTGATAGCAATGATGAAATGATGATGATAGCTGGAATGTGTGGCCAGGCACTGAGCTAAGTACTTGACATGGAGTGTATCACTAAATCCTCAAAGTGTTCCCTATGATGTAGTGAGTCTTATCATCATGTCCATTCTGCAAATGAGACAGAGGACGGTCCTTGTTCAAGGTCACAGAGGTGGGATGGACACTATACGCTGAGGCAGTCGGCTACCTACATCCAGAGAAAGCTCATGATTTTTCTTTCTCTGCCTTCTGCTTACTATCTCCCTGACTTTGAGCTTCTCCAAATCTTCCCACCAAAATGTTTCCCTCTGCCTTCCTGGCCTCTTTGGATTCCGCCAGAGTGGAGGCACCTTTGGAGAAGTGAGCTTCCATCCCCTTTGGAGAAGTGAGCTTCCGTCCCCTCCTCTCCTTCCTCCCTCCTTCCACCTTTCTTCCAGGTTCCTTTCCCAGTTATCACTTCACGTCCTCCTCATCCTTGTTTTCTCTTTATAAGAGAATAAGAAAGAAGAAAAAAAATGTATTCAAAGGTTAGTAAGAATTTCCCAAAATGCTGTGCATCAAAATGGTCTCCCCCATTTCTCATTTCCTAAGGAATGATGAAGTAAACCAAATAGATGCTGGCTTTTTTTTCCCCCTAGAAAATACAATATTTTTTAAAGCTTAAGATATTAATAATTACAAAAAAATAGGTAGTGAACTAAAAGTCAGATCACCATGGTTTTAATTTTGTGTCTGCTGATTGACTTGCTCCCTGAGCAATTCTCGCACTAAATTTTATCTTTCTTAACTATAAAAGAAAAACAAAACAAAAATGGAATCTGGGTTATATTTTGCATGTCCAAGTGATTACCCTTGATCCAGGCTCACAGGGAGCCTGGAACACAAATTTCCACAAGGAATAGATGGGATCACTCTTTACCACTTTTATCATTTTATCCCAAAGGCTAAGGAAGTTATTATCTGTGAATTTTGGTTTCTTGTGTAAGTTATTTCACTGTTACTTGGGTGTTCTTTGTGTGCCAGGCACTGCCCTAGGCTGTAGGGGTACTGTAGGGAACAATGGTCCCATGAAACTGCTTTCATGAAGCTTACAGGTTGGACAGGAAGACAGACAACACATGAATAATTTTAAGGTAATTTCAGAGGCAATAACAGTATGGATTAAATAAAACAGCACAATATTATAGAGAGGGGCATGCATGACACCAGGGTTGTGAAAGGAGTCACAGGAATGACACAGCTCATCAAAGAGGGTCTCTCCGAAGAAGTGGCATTAGAGGGTAGTTAATGCCAAGGGTGATGAGCTGAGGGTAGTCCTGGCAATGGCTGGTGGGTTTTTTTTTTCTTTTTTAATGTGCAGTGACACTAGAGATTTCAGCATCCTTATTATTTAGTTAAGAAAATCAACAACTTGGTATCTCTAATTACTTTGGGATTGTGGCCCCTGTCACATCCAGATATGTAAACAGACTGACTTTCAGGCTAAACAGAAACATTTGGTAGCTGCAGAAGCCACTTATTATGAATGTTCTAACACCTTGACCATTATTCCTATTTTATCAGGAGACAAGTCAGCCATGTTAAATGAAGACAGTTCTTTCCTGATGGCACCTAGTTTATTATTGGCAGGCATGCCAGCTTTTTGAGACAGAAGGTGGCATGTATGGAAGTGAGGTATCCTGATTGAACAGATAGGTCAATAAAGATTCCATGTCACTTGTAAGAAAATTACATTTGATTTCCCTGCACCTTGACTGACTGCCTTGTAATTGGTTAAAAAAAAAACAAACCCTGTGTATTCTCTGTGGAGGGGCTGGGTTGGGGTGTACTCGACTCCTTGCGACTAGCAGTTTTCTCTGGAAAAATCGTGATTTCGCAGCAACTGTAGCATAAAAGCATATTCTGGAAGCCCCCAAATCATACCTCCTAGGGCACCTCAGTATGATGGAAACAATTTGATTTCACATACTTAAAAAATTTTTTTTGCATTTTTTTTTCTTATTTTGCTATAGGATGCAAAGCTTCCTCCATTTGTTTTTAAGGCTGGGTTTCACTTTAATAATAATGTTACTTTACATTCTTTAAGATTTTTGCCTGCAGTTTAATCATGATTCTGTCCCTTGCTACAGGATAAACGTCTTTAAATATTTCTTTGAAAAGGGACGATCTCTTGGCTACTTTTGTCAATCCTGGGGTTCATTCAGCCAGAGTTAGGGGGCACATTTCTTTGTCTTCTGCAGCTGTGGGGCTGCCTTGGGGTGACGGCTGTTTGGGACTCAGAAATTGATCAATTTAACGAACACCCTCGACTCCTCGGGTCATTACCTTTGAAAAGCTGGCTGGGATGAGAGTCAGGAATTCTGTTCACAGCATTCCAAATCCAAATCCAAATCTGGCTGTGATAACCAGGAGATCTGTCTCTCTTAGCGGCCCGCACCCCACCCCCCTCGCACCTGGATAGACTCGCGGGAACCCGCAATTAAACTCGCCAGCCCCCAGTCGCTGCTGCACATCCACCTCCCCGCCCCACTCGCAGCGTGTCTGCCACCAATATGTCTGTCTTCGGCATGACAAACCTCACGGAGACATATGAAAAGCCGTGCTGGTGGGAATGGTTGTAATCACTGTTAACAAACAAGGTTCTGATTGCCAATATTACCATCTGTTCCATCGGGTTCCACATATTCCCCGGTATGTGGGCTCTGTTAAACAGATTTTCCGTGCGGCCCAAGGTCACCCTTGATTCATGTAACCAGCCTTTGCAGATGGGTTAAATGTGAGCCTCCCAACAGCAGCAAGAATCAACATCTAGAGGTACCAAATCACGTCCTCCGACGACAGAGCCCAAATAAACAGTCCACCGTGTCGGCAAAGACAGAATATCCACATCCCTAGACTTCTGAAAGGAGTAGATCCCAAAGACACTGTGACAAGTGCAAGATTCATCTATTAAACTTCCTATAAAAATGACTTCACTGTATAATTAGAGAAGCCCAGGGGTGAGGAGGAAATAACCCGCTTTCAAGAGCAGCTGTTTAAGTGATACAAGCGGAGATCCCCATGTTGAGTCCTCTCCCTTCTTGTGAACTTAAAACTGAGCTGAGTACTTTTCCCTCTCTTTTTCTCAACTCCTGCAGAAGTTCTCATCACTCCCCTTGAGGTGATTCAAGTCAATTAAAATATATTGATCTTCTCAGCACCGGGGATATAAAAAGACTCGCAGGCTGCCTGAGAAGTAGGTACCAGGCTAGACACAGAGGAGGGGTGATTAATAAGGAGGGGCAGTAATGGATGTGGATAACTTCACCCAGGAAGGGGCGAGTGAGCTGGTTTGTAGGGTGAGCTGGTGGTCCTCAGGCAGAGGTGTGGGAGAAAAAGGGCAGGGCGTTTGGGGCAAAGAGAGCATGAGTGTAAAGGCACACAGACATGAAACAGCATAGTAAATACAGGGAGGCGTAAAATAGATGCTATTTGTGCAGCCGAATTTTTCCTTAGTATTCTTAGCACCCCTGCTGTAAGTGCTTTTGCACTGTGGGGTTTGGGGACTTAATACAAAAAAGAAAACTTTGTGTTGAATTCTTTCCATACATGTGCCATGAAATAATATTTTGAGATAGTTACTATTCTCTGACTATGAACGTTTGTACCAAAATCTCATTTTTTAAAACAAAAAGAAACTTGTATGTTTATCAAATGAATGCTCTGAGCTCATGTGAAAAAGAGACCTAACCTAGTTTGGGAGTCAAGAAATGCTTCCTTGAGGAGGAGATATTAGTGCTGAACTTTGAAGGATGAATGGGAATTATCAGGGGAAGAAATGTCCAGGCAGGGGGACCAGAATGTCAGGACACTCTGAGGTGACACGGAGCCTGGCAAGTTGCCAGAAAGGCCTGGGATGCAGCGACAGGGAGAGGTGGCAGGGAGCGTGGGGGTGGCGGAGGAGACAGGGTCAACTCATGCTCAACCTCAGAGGACACATGAGAAATCTGGGGCTTTATCCTGAGCAATGGGGAATGCTGGAAACTTTAAGTATAGGAGAAATATGATTATATTTATTATTTAAAAAGTAACTTTACTTCGCTCTGTTTTGACAGACTTCAGGTCCACCCAAATCTCTTCAAATGACCCAATTTCATTCCCTTTTATGGCTAAGAAAGAGAAAAACAAATACCATATATTAACACATGTATGCAGAATTTAGGAAAATGGCACAAAATGAACCTAGTTTCAAGAGATGCAGACATAGAGAATAGATGTGTGCACACGAGTTCGGGTAGGGAGGGTGATATGAGCTAGGAGATGAGGTTTAACATAAATACACTTGGCTGCGTGCTCAGTCAGTCAGTTGTGTCTGACTCTTTTGTGATCCCATGGACTGTAGCCCACCAGGCTCCTCTGTCCATGCAATTTTTCAGGCAAGAATGCTGGAGTGGGTTGTCATTTCCTACTCTAGGGAATCTTCCTGACCCAGGGATCAAACCTGCTTCTCTTGCGTCTCCTGCATTGACAGGTGGATTCTTTACCATTGTGCCAAAGCAAATAGTTAGTGGGAAACTTCAGTTTAGCACAGGGAGCTCAGCTCCGTGCTGTGATGACCTAGATGGATGGGAAGGGAGGGGAGGGAGGGAGGCTCAAGAAGGAGAGGATATATGTATACTTATAGCTGATTCACTTCATCATACAGCAGAAATTAACACAACATTGTAAAGCAATTATACTCCAATAAAAATGTAAAAGAAGTGAAAAAAATTTAAATCACTTCAGTAACTTCTCTGGTGGTCCAGTGGCTAGTACTCTGTGCTCCCAATGCAGGGGGCCCGGGTTTGATCCCTAGTCAGGGAACTAGATCCCATGTGCTGCAACTAAGGTTTAGAAAGAAGATCCCACATGTGGCAAGTAAGACTCAGTGCAGCTGAATAAATATATGTATATATACATATATATGTATAAATATATGTGTGTGTATATATTTTAAATCACTTAACTGTAAGATGGAGAAAGGTTTGGAGTGGATGAGGGGGAAAGTGTGTTAGGAGAGAACTTACATCAATCCATAAGATAGGATATTGGATTGGATTCAGAGAGAGAGATGGAGATGGAGGAAAGGGAGGGATTTGAGAAATACAGAGGAGGGAAATAGTCAGGACTTGGTAATAAATCGACAGACATGACATGTCAAACTTCACTTCTATCTACATATATCATATGATATAAATAGATGTTTTTATACATCCCCATATTTGGTTTTTAGTTTGGTTAAACGTTTTTTTTTTTTTTCAATTTACATTTTAAACTCTTATTTGATTAAAGTCCAACCGGATGGAGACTAATGATAGTAAATATCAGAAAATAGGTTCAGATTGTCTTGATGACATATGACCCTGTAATTCTATATTTTGTAACAAAGCAGTTTGACTTCTATCCTATCCATTTGAATAATGCTGTTCCACCTAGGAAACTAAATATGTGTTTTAGAATAGGATAGGATTGGGCTTGTATATACGTTAGACATGGGGGAAATGAGACATAGTGTCTTGGGTTTGAAAGACACAAAATTAAAGCAATTCTTTTTTTTTTAAGTACAAATTCCTAACTCCATTTCTATAACTGAAATTAGTTTTTTTTAAGTAAGACTAATAGCTTGATTTTCCATATCATAATTTAATCTCATTTATGCATTTTGCACTTAGAGCTGCACATAGCAAATTATGGACAGATATGTACACATTATATTACATTGCTCTCCCAGCTGTGCATGGATGATTTGGTGCTGGCAGTTACGTTCAATTTAGTAAAAGCTATATTCCACTGTGTCTAGAATCTTTGAGCTTTTTAAACAGCTAGTACATAAAAATGTACTTCCTTTTACTGCCTCCATAAAGAGCAAAGGAAGAGCAGAAGGTAGAGTATAAATGAACCAGGGCCAGACATGCTTTTGTACAGGAGAAAGAGAGAAGCAAAATCCAAGCAGAAAGACTGAGAGCAGAGGCACACCTGATGAAAAATCCCTGTGTCTCCATGACCCAGGAGTTGCTTTTTCTTTAAAAAAAAAGAAAAAAAAAAAAAAAAAAACATAAACTAGAGAAACTAAAATGATGGAGTATGATCCTATGTACTTACTTAAATTTTCTGTAAACTCCCTGATACACACAAAAGACAAAGCCTTTGAGAATTAACTGAAATGCATTTACCTAAAATACTTCTGGCTTCTCTCATGGATGTCATTGTGTGCTCTTTCTTTACACGCCAAGATGTGTTAAAAAGTGAACATCTAAAACCACTAAGTACATTTTAACCAAGGTGTGTTTATAATGATTAAGAATCACAAAGTATTTGGTTTAAGGAATGGATTACATTAAGTGCATGAAAAATAAGTCAAAGGAAACAAAATATTTTGAGGTTTAAGCACTAGAAGAACTGATTGCTGAAGCTGAAGCTCCAATACTTTGGCCACCTGGTGCAAAGAATTGACTCATTGGAAAAGACCCCGATGCTGGGAAAGATTGAGGGCAAGAAGAGAAGGGGGTGACAGAGGATGAGATTGGTTGGATGGCATCACTGACTCAACTGACATGAGTTTTGGGAGCTCTGGGAGTTGGTGATGAACAGGGAAGCCTAGTGTGCTGCAGCCCGCAGGGTCACAAAAAGTCAGACACAACTTAGTGACTGAACAAGAAGAAGCCTATACTAATTAGAAGATATGCATAATTTTAAATTATTGCTGGTAGTTTTTATGTCAGTTTTTACTGTAAGTTGAATATGAGCAGTTCTACCAAACTATATTTGGTATATTAGAGGCTCAAATTTTCCCTTCTTCATAAAATCAAATGACCACCATGTCAATAATACGAGAGAGATGTAATGTGAAATAATCTTAAGAGTGTTTATTTTATCCTCTAGGAAAGGAAATTAAATGCTGTCCCTCAGTCTGTCATAGTGAGATGCAGGGCCTTCCTCTCAATATTTTTCTTGGGCTTCCTCCCAAATTTTGGTCACCTGTCATCAAACCAAATTTTAAAGGATGCTTTCTCAGAGAAAGACTGGGAGATGACACAGAGGATTAAATAGACACCAGGAACTGGAGGAGGAGAAACACGGAACTGAGTGCTCACTTTGCCTTGGTGACAATATGGTGTGTTTTCTGGATGGATTTATATAAACCAGGGGTGGGTGCTGCCTTCAAGGTCAGCACCAAGGAGTCCTTCATTCTCCAGAATGATGTCATTTCATTTCTGCCCAATGGCTGCAGTTGAGTCTCCTTCAGAGCTAGTTTGTGCCTAAAATCACAGCTTCCTTTCACCTAGAGCTACCAGTCTCCTTATTGAGGTCATATGTGTGTTCTGCTCTCTGATGAATAATTGTGATGACTTCTGTTTTGACACGTTAATTCTCCTTCACCATCAGCAAATTTAGGTGACAAAGCCAAATTAAATTGAACTCATCAGAATGCAGGGTGATGAGCTAAACTATATAGCCTCAGGTTTGTTTTTTTTTCAATTTTGGTTATTAATATGATCCTAAATTTTTTAAGTGTCAAATATAACTCAAAAGAGATGTTAGTGTTATTGGAGTCTTAAGTGTACTTTTATTGTCTTGATTGCTTCTATTCCCATGATGATTTAAACAGATTTTTAATACAATTTGGTGTCTTCCTTTAAAACCAGGATGCTCTATATATCTTATTGCTTGAAACATCATAATTGAAGCAACTCCAAACATTAAAGAACATAATTAGATAATCTTTCACTTGTTAAAATTATGTCTTTTTAATTTATACTCTTTTATGAGCTTTTTGAGTGATTACAAAGCAAAGACTATAGAAAGTATAGTGTTTTTATAAGAAGGTTTAGGATTTCTAATTGTGAGAAAATGTTAATAATATATTAATGGATGATGGTAGTCTTTTTAGACTAGAAATAGGAAATTTAACAACTGGATATACCTACATTACTAAAATTATTTTTTGTCAATATCATGACATTGATCTTGATGTTTAATTTATAAAAACAACATTCATGTCAATGTATGGCAAAAACCACTACAATATTGTAAAGTAATTAGCCCCCAACTAAAATAAATAAATTTATTATATATAAAAAAAAAACAACATTCACCCATCAAAATGATTTGCTGCCTTCAAACATGTTAACATCTACCTACAGTTAACAGCTTCATTTAAAAAGAAGACAAACCGAAGAATTTGATCTTAAATTTCCATGTTCACTCATTCCTCCTATTTAAGCTTTGGTTTCTTACTGGTTAGAAATATTTTAATAGAATTCAGTAACTACTGAATTGGAATTTCTGGATGTTATAAGTATTACCGAGTTAAAAAATGAACAGCTGTAGTAGAGTTTCTAAGAAGAAATCATGCATTTTTCTATAACCCAAAGCTGCAGATGTAGGGAAAGGATTATTTAAATTCATTCATAACCTGACATTACCCCCACCAGACTCCATTTAAATCCCCAGCGCTTCAATGCCAGGTTCATCGCCCGGGTAAATTAATTTCTTTCTAAAATTGTCTTTATGCACTCGTCTGTTTTATAAGCTTAGCTGTACGCTCCAAAGATCAGTTCTTGAAGTGGGGTGAACAGCATTCATTTCTCCTTCGTTGACCCAGAGCTGCTGCGGAAGGTGATGGTATAGACGCGTTAATCAACACCCTGTCCAGCAAACGAGACGGAGCCATCGCCAACGCAGCCACGGTGCTGACGAACATGGCCATGCAGGAGCCCCTGCGCCTGGGCATCCAGAGCCATGACGTCATGCACGCCCTGCTCAGCCCGCTGCACTCGGCCAACACCATCGTGCAGAGCAAAGCCGCCCTCACCGTTGCTGCAACCGCGTGTGATGCAGAGGCCCGCACAGAGGTGAGCGTTAGTGTCATTTTCCTTCTTTCTTCTGGTCGGAATCTACCCTGCATTCATTTGAAACATTTTCAAGTGTTTCACCGCATCCATCGTTTAAGTCCCTAGAGATGCAAGATGTTGGGAAACAAACTGACTTCATCCAGCCAAGAAAGTGAGTGACTGAGCACTCATGTAAATGGAGTATGGTCTATGAAAATATTGAACTGCTATGTTGTACACCTGAAACTAATATAATAAACAAACTATATGTAATGCATGTAGTATGTAAACCAATTATACTTCAGTTTTTAAAAAAGGAATAGGTACATTTGTCATCCCCATTTTACAGAGGAGGAAAATGGGGCTAAAAAGAATTAATGTGTGTAAAGCAGAGCTAATTGGTCAGGAAGTCAGGCTTCTGAGAAAACATCTTTCTCAGCCCAGAGCCCCTGTCCTCACACAGTGCTGTCTGCTCAGACAACTGACAAATCTCCTCCTCTGTCTCTTAGATGTTTTTCCTACCCCCCCGCCTTTGTTCCTATTGACTCAATTCCTTGGTATTCATCTCAGACAGTAAAAAATTTTCTTGCAATCCAGGAGACCCAGGTTGATCCCAGGGTCAGGAAGATCCCTTGGAGAAGGGAATGGCTACCCACTCCAGTATTCTTTCCTGTAGAATTCCATGGACAGAGAAGCCTGGTGGGCTACAGTCCATGGGGTCACAAAGAGTCAGACACGACTGAGTGACTTGGCACTGGCACATATTTCTTTGGCTGCCCTGGGTCTTAGTTTCAGCATGTGAACTCTTAGATGCAGCATGTGGGATCTAGTTCCCTGACCAGGGATTGAACCCGTGCCCCCTGCATTGGGAGAGTGAAGTCTTAGCCACTGGACCACCAGGGAAGTCCCAAAACTGACCTTTCAATATATGAGCCTCATCACATCACTGCAAGTCCCTGGTGGTGTGCCACTGCCCCATGGGAACAGCTATGTAAAGGCTCAAGATGATCCATCTGTGCTGTCTAAGCCTGAACTCACCTCCAGGTGTAACTCTACACTCTAGAAATACCATATGATTTGTAATTGTCAGCATGCTCGGTTCTCTTATTTATACCTCCTTGATGTCTCTGCTCAGAAAGCTCGTCTCATGTTTGTCCACCTGATAAATGCCTGTTTCTCCTTCAACATCCACCCCAGCCATTCCGTCCTCCATGAGGCCTGCCTTCAGTCCTCAAACAGGGATTCAAACGTCCTGCTCTGTGATCCCACCACTCCCCGTGCATGCCTTCCTTGAACTCAGTTTTGCATTAGCTTTTGTACGTAAGACCATAACTCCCTGAGGCTTTAGGGAAGGGAACTGAAGTTTCCGTTCCCTGTGTTCAAGTCATTGATATATATCTGGTGCACAGTACACGCTTAATAAGCAGTTGCTGAATGAATGAGTGGAGGAATAAATGAATGGAGGAATGAGAGGAGAAATTCATAAACGAGTTAGATTTGCCGAAAGAGCACATGGAGTCAGATAGCTATCTTGTATTTTACTCAGAAATAAAGATGCTCAGAAATTTGGCTTGCTAAGCATGAGATGCTTCAAGTAAACTTTTCAAAGCTGCCCAAGTTACTTGTACTAATGTGTATCTCCTTCAGAGCCCCTGTGTTTGAGAAGAACATGATTGAAAGTGGATCATGTCTCATAAGGGCTCCTGTTTTCAAATACTACACAGAGACACCTGTAGAATATTTCTTTGTCCTCCAGGCTTAGGTAGCACAGTATTACATTTCAGACAGGGAGACAAGCGCTCTGTCAAATCTTTTCTACCCCCCCCATTTGAATAATTTTATACATGAGTGATTTCTTTTAGTAGTGTAATTAGTATAGTTCTCCCCGATTCTCTTCTTGTTCTTTTTCTTTTTCACTCCTTGAAGAAATATGAATGATAAAATGGATCTTCCTCTGGAGAACTGCTTCAGCATTGTCTTGGCCACACGGCTGGCTTGGTCACAGTGTCTGGTGACATGGGTGCCACTTGCCTGCATTAGTTACTCCTGCCCAGCTTTGGAGACCATGTCTGTTTTCTACTGCTGCCGTAACAAATGACCACAACTCAGTAGCTTAAAGCAATTGTTGTTGTTGTTGTTCAGTTGCTAAGTCTTGTCTGACTCTTTGGGACCCTGTGGACTGCAGCATGCCAAGCTCCCCTGTATTTCACCATCTCCCAGAGTTTGCTCGAATTCATGTCCCTTGAGTCAGTGATGCTATCTAACCATGATGCTATTTAACCATCTCATCCTTTGCTGCCTCCTCCTCCTTTTGCCTTCAGTCTTTCCCAGCATCAGGGTCTTTTCCAATGAGTCAGCTGTTCGTATCAGGTGGCTAGATACGATTCTGTTATCTCACAGTTGGGAGGTCAAGAAGTCTGAAAATGGGTCTTATGGGTTAATGTTAGGATATTAACAGAGCTGTGATCCTTCTGGAGACTTGATGGGACTGTTTCCTGACCCTTTCTAGCTTTGACCATCTATCTGCATTTCTTGGCTGTGGCCCCTTCCTCTATCTTCCAAGCAGATTACTGCAATATCTGTTTCTACAAATTTCCTTTCCCTACTCCTCATACTCTTATCTCCCTCTTCTTATAAGAACCCTTGTAATTAAATTGGGTCCACTTGATAATCCAGGACAATCTTCCCATCTTCAAATCCCTAACTTAACCACATCTGCCAGAACCCTCCAGGGTACACGGGCATCTCTGGGGGCCCATGGTTCTGACCACCACAGGGCCAAATGCACCAGCAGTGGTGAGGAGCAGAGTGGATGAACATGGGACACTGCACTTAAGGGGAAGGAGGACAGGTTCTTTGCCCCATCTCTGCCCTGTGTAAAATCACAATGACCTCCCTCAGGGTGGTGTGGCCAATTCATGTTGTTGTATGGCAAAAGCCATCACAGTATTGTAATTATTCTCCAAATAAAATAAATTATTTTTTAATATCCATTTTCTTGTTATTTATTTAGTTGGCTTTGGACTTCCCTGGTGGCTCAGATGGTAAAGCGTCTGCCTACAATGCAGGAGACCCAGGTTCGATCCCTGGGTCAGGAAGATCCTCTGGAGGAGGAAATGGCAACCCACTCCAGTACTCTTGCCTGGAAAATCCCATGGACAGAGGAGAGTGGTAGGCTACAGTCCACGGGGTCACAAAGAGTCGGACACGACTGAGCGACGTCACTTTCACTTTCACTTTAGTTGCAGCATGTGGGATCTAGTTCCCTGACCAGGGATCAAACCCAGGCCCCCTGCATTGGGAGCACAAAATCTTAGCCACTGGACCACCAGGAAAGTCCCTCCCTCATGTTGATTTTGAACAGAAAACTGGGCTCTTAAGTCTAAATGTGGACACATCCTAAAATATTTTTACATATTCAACACCCTTTCAACAATCAAATAATGAGATTTTTTTTTAAGCATAAATGTTTATGTTCTATACACTTAATGTGTAAAATTCTGGTTTCTACTTCTAGCTGAGAAATGCAGGTGGGCTGGAGCCACTGGTAGAGCTCCTGCGTTCCAAGAATGAGGAGGTTCGGAGGAACGCCAGCTGGGCCGTGATGGTCTGTGCCGGGGACGAGCCCATGGCCATGGAGTTGTGCAGGCTCGGGTGGGTGGCACGGCCTGGAGGGTCTGGCTCAGATCAAGGACACACACTTTCTTCAGGCCGGAAGAAGGTCCAGCAGAGTTTCCATGCCCATCCTCAGGCTGCTGGGCATCATTCAGAAGCTCTGTGGGTCACAGTCCCTCTGAAGGGACTGCCTGCAGAAATGAGGTCCTATACCTCCCTTACCACCTCCACAAAATCATCTTCAACGTTTCCTTTTCCACTTTTTTGTCTTGATAAATGCTCCTCTTTCACTTTCCCCTGGTTTGCTCTCTCAACTTTCAAAACTGAATTTAAACAGTTAAGCCATGACTGTCATCTGTCTTTTTCTGTCACCCCCAAACTTTTCCACCTCAATTATGCCTTTAAGCAGCTTCACCACATTGGTCTCCTTACCAACAGCCTATGAGTCACTTGCTTTTAGCATCATAGTCAATAGGGTTTTAAGGTTCCCCAGACAAGTTTACACTATTTCTAACCATTTTTATTCTTTGCATATATCACTTGGTTAGCTGAAAAAAATTGGAGTCCAATACTAATTTTTGCTTTAAATGAACAACGTTTTTATTCTGAAAGTGTCTTTTTCAGACTGTTTGAATGTAAGTTACTACATGGCATATATGTTCTCAAAAAGGGCAGATATGTCTTTACAATTCTGTCAGGATTAGTTTATCTAAATGGGTGGGATGGTTTTAACCTTTCCATCTCAGTTCTTCAATTTAGGATCTTAGTGAGGTACATAAATGGGAACTTAATGTTGGATTGCTTATATAAGGCAAATAATGTCATTTTTGCTTTTATTGACAGGGCTTTAGATATCCTTGAAGAAATTAATGTATCAGTAAGTCGAAAAAATAAATTCAGTGAGGCAGCTTATAACAAACTGCTCAACAACCACCTGTCTCTGAAATACAGCCAGACTGGCTATTTGTCATCAAGTAACATAATTAGTGATGGATTCTATGATTATGGTCGGGTAAGTGGCAGCACTAATTTGTATTTTAGTATATGGTGATCAGTTCTTTCATCATGATGCCATTACATTGCAATTTTATAACCACCTGACATAATTTTTATTTTTATAGACAGAAACTTGGGAATCAGAACTTCATCCTTAAACTTCGTCTGGCTATAAGATTTTGCATTTGTGTACCGTTTTAACTAGATTTTAATTATTTACACTTAAATTAGCTTGCTAATGCCGGTCTCAAGTTTCAGAGAAAATCAAAAAGAATCAGCTTCTTTTATATTGCTTCTAGGGCTCCATGTTAATTATAATGTTAACAATAGAAGTATAAGTCTTCATTTTATTAATTATAATCTCATTGAAATGAGCCATATTGGAATACTGAATTATAACATGTAGTGCAGAATAATATTATTTTTTACTTAGCTGCATTTATGATTATGATTTTAAAACAACTTATAGTGTAGTTCAGTGTTAATGTTGAAAGAAATGGGAAGCTAAACTTCAGAATCTTGAAGACTTTTTGACATTACTGTCTAAATCAGCATTTTCTACTTCTGGAAACCAAAAGCAGTAAGGAAAATGGAGAAATTTTTTAAAACCTACAAACCCCATTTTAGGCATAAGTAGGAGACAGGTATGATCTGCAGACTTCAAACATTTAAAAGTCCCTGGGATCAAGCAGAAGCTATATGGAAGGAAGAATGAGAAAGGGGAAGAAGCACAGAGCCGGACAGGAGTGGTAACCCATCTCAGAGAGCACCATCCAAAAATCATCAGTGCTAATTAAATGGGACATAAAGGAAGTGAGCACTTGTTGGAAAAATGTTGCCATGGAACAGGTAAAAAACTGTGGCAAATATATGTGTTTATGAGTTAAAAAAAAAAAACAACAACAAAAAACAAAACTTAGTGAGACCATTTCTTTATGAAGGAGAATTCTCTGATTCAGCGGTTCCCACTCTTTTTGGCATCAAGGACCAATTTCTCAGAAGACAATTTTTCCACAGACCAGGGATAGGGGAGGATGGTTTGGGGATGATCCAAGTGCATGACATTTATTGTGCACTTTATTTCTAATCTAATGCCACCACTGATCTGACAGGGGATACTGGTCCACAGCTCAGGAGGTTGGGGACCCCTGCTCTGATTAATTCTAAATATTAAGTTTCTGATATTTTAGTCTTTAAATACATCAGTGAACAAATGAGACAAAGATCTTTTCTCCTGTGGTACCAGTGAGAGGAAACAGATGATAAACGGCAAATCTCACAAATTGTATCACATGATCAAAATGAGAACTACTACAGTGGCTGGGGAGGAGAGCAAAGAAGGACCAAGGGGCTCTATCGTGCTGAGGATCCTGGGGTGGACAGTCATAATTTGACACTGAGGTCAGGTAGCCCCACTGAAAGGGTAACATCCGAGCAAAAATTTGAAGGAGGTGAGGGACTTATCTTTGGAGAAGGAGTTTTATCGGTGGAGGTGCAGAAAGCATGAGGAATAAACACAGTTGGCACATTTAAGGAAATCAAAGTCAGTGAAGCTAGAACTGGGTCAACCAAGGGTGGAACAATAGACAAAATCACAGAGGTAGGAGCTCATGATGGGCTTGTAGACCATTGCAAAGATGTGGGCCTTTACTCTGAATGAAATGGGTAAATATGGCAGAGTTCTGGGCAGAAGAATGACATGCTCTGTCTTACTTTAAAAGAAGAGAGGTATCTATTACTTGATTAGAAAAGGACCTCACAAGATGATCTGGTCTAAACCTTTTCACCAGCCTGATAAAATTGCTACTATAGGGCTTCATCTAGCTTGCTTTTAGTCATCCTCACAACATTTTTGGTGATCTGTTGAATAATTACTTACTGTTACAGACAATAAACTCTCCCTTACATATGTGGATGGATTTTCAAACTCAAATACTTCCATGAGCCAGTCTGATCATTATGGTGTGGAACAGCTGAGCATCAAGCTACAGAGACTTGCAGGGCTGGGGTGAGGAGTAGGGGCTACTGGAGAGTATGTCTTGTCCAAAGATAAGACATCCACAAGCTTCAGATTCCTATTTCCAAGTGTGTGTGTTTGTGTGAAATTAGATACTTGAAATAATTGAGAACCTATTATATCAGTATACTTTTTAAAAATATATAACCCATGCAGATGTTACTTTTCAATTCTTAAACTACCTACAGATAAATCCTGGCACCAAACTTTTGCCTTTGAAGGATCTCTGCTTACAAGAACCAAGTGACCAACGTGCTATTCTCTTAATTAACAGTAGATCTTCTGATGTGTGAGTCTTTGTGGGGAGCAGGGATATGGGGAAGCAAAATTTTTGTCTATCATCATGTGAATACATAAAGGTTCCCAGTATGGTATCTTTTATTCCTTCCTGTGTCTAGCACCACCATGAAAGTAAATACTGGTTGGTAAACTCATAGCCTAACATAGTAAAGACCACGGAATAGTCACCACCATAGTTTTTCCTTTGACTCCACATTACCACTCAACTCCACATGTATTGCTGCAGTCAAGGATTCTTACCCTTCTGGCAACATCAAGTAACTGAAGAAAGTATAAACAGAGAGGAGCAAACCAAGATGAATTTTGTTTACAAATCTCCAGAACTAGATGCAAGAACACCACTGGTGCCCAATTTTTCTAATAAAATAAAAAATAGTAGAAGCTATACATTTTATGTGACACATCTTAAAAACTATTTCTGGTTCTAGGTCATGAAAAGCTTTATAGTATTCATTTTATCTTTTCTTTACCTCTCCTTTATGCTATTAAAATAATGTGTCTCTGTTAAAAGTCAGCTCCAAATACAATTTTTCAGGAAAAAAAATCTATTTTGTAGGACAAAGTTAATATTGACAAATTATTTTAATTTGTACATAATTTCAAATATGTAACTTTTAGTTCTCCACCTCCATCTACGGAAGATAAGTCATCAGACGTTGGTTATGGACGAAGTATTTCTTCTTCATCTTCTTTAAGAAGAGCAAGTAAAGAAAAGACCAAGTAAGAAAATGATGTTTTGTCTACACTCAAATAATTCTTCTCTCTCTTAATTTGGGAGTAAAAAGGAAATTTAGATTTTAGGTTTTGGAAGCTTAATTTTTATTCTTCTCACAGTAACACAGTTTTAGGATGAAAACCAGGAAACTTGGCTTGACATTCTGTCTGCTATGAACCTCGAGTAAGATCTTGAGCCCATGACTCATGGTCTATGATCAGGCTTCACATCCTTATTTGTAGATGGAATAATGCCTGGTGCCCTGTTTCTTCTCATTGATTGGAATCGAAACATAAAATGGAAGTGAAAATGCCTTATAACCTACAAAATGTCTTGCAAATGTAGCGTATTGTTCTTTTCAAATGATTGACATTGGTTGTGGTTTTTTCAAATGACAAAAGAAAATAGTTTTCATTTTAGTGCTGGATTTGGATCTCCCACCGAAGAGAAATCAGAACCTACTTCAGGACGCAATACGGCTGTTAGCAAAAGCACCACTAAAGAGAAAGGATCAAGGTAGGAAATACTTAACTGTAGTCTTCTAACTGTAATCCCGTCAAGTTTTAATTACAGACAGAGTTGGGGAAAGGGAAGGGTGGCTTTTAACTAGGAAGCTCTTCTCATGGGATAAGATATAGAGCTAAGCAGGACTCACAAAGTGTAATTAAAATTACCTTTATTTGTGTCTCTTGTTGTCTCTTTAAAACTTACCCAGAGGGAGTTTCTTCTCCTGTCTCTGGGTGAGAACTCATGGCACTTTGACCAATGTAAAGTCCTACAGTCACTTTAATTCAGAAATGACAATGCAAATAGCAATCTCCAGTCAGCCCTTTAAAAGTCTAGCCATGTGTAGGAATCAACCTAAAATGAACATTTCTGCCCTCTCCTGGTGGCTGCCTTTACAGGTGGTGAGCTGCAATGACTGGAGTGTAAGCCTTTCCTTACCCCTGCCTCTTACTTCCATGTCCCCTTCCCATCTTGCTCACAGAAACCTGTGACCCTTCAAGAAGCAATGAGAAGAGGGAAAGGAAACAGGACCACATTCTTGACTTGGTTGGAATCATTATAATATTGTTCCATGTATTTTAAATGCTGTCTATGAACAAAGCTAGTGGAGGTGATGGAATTCCAATTGAGCTTTTTCAAATCCTCAAAGATGATGCTGTGAAAGTGCTGCACTCAATATGCCAGAAAATTTGGAAAACTCAGCAGTGGCCACAGGACTGGAAAAGGTCAGTTTTCATTCCAATCCCAAAGAAAGGCAATGCCAAAGAATGCTCAAAATACAACTGCACTCATCTCACATGCTAGTAAAGTAATGCTCAAAATTCTCCAAGCCAGGCTTCAGCAGTACATGAACCGTGAACTTCCAGATGTTCAAGCCGGATTTAGAAAAGGTAGACGAACCAGAGATCAAATTGCCAACATACGTTGGATCATCGAAAAAGCAAGAGAGTTCCAGAAAAACATCTATTTCTGCTTTATTGACTATGCCAAAGCCTTAGACTGTGTGGATTGCAACAAACTGTGGAAAATTCTCAAAGAGATGGGAATACCAGAACACCTGACCTGCCTCCTGAGAAATCTGTATGCAGGTCAGGAAGCAACCGTTAGAACTGGACATGGAACAACAGACTGGTTCCAAATAGGAAAAGGAGTACGTCAAGGCTGTATATTGTCACCTTGCTTATTTCACTTATATGCAGAGTACATCATGATAAACACTGGGCTAGATGGAGCACAAGCTGGAATCAAGATTGCCGGGAGAAATATCAATAACCTCAGATATGCAGATGATAGCACCCTTATGGCAGAAAGTGAAGAAGAACTAAAGAGCCTCTTGATGAAAGTGAAAGAGGAGAGTGAAAAAGTTGTCTTAAAACATTCAGAAAACTAAGATCATGGCATCTGGGCCCATCATTTCACGGCAAATAGATAGGGAAACAGTGACAGACTTTTTATTTTTCTGGCCTCCAAAATCACTGCAGATGGTGACGGCAGCCATGAAATTAAAAGATGCTTACTCCTTGGAAGGAAAGTTATGACCAACCTAGACAGCATATTAAAAAGCAGACACATTACTTTGACAACAAAGGTCCATCTAGTCAAAGCTATGGTTTCTCCAGTAGTCATGTATGGATGTGAGAGTTGGACTATAAAGAAAGCTGAGCACCGAAGAATTGATGCTTTTGAACTGTGGTGTTGGAGAAGACTCTTGAGAGTCCCTTGGACTGCAAGGAGATCCAACCAGTCCATCCTCAAGGAGATCAGTCCTACGTGTTCATTGGTAGGATTGATGTTGAAGCTGAAACTCCAATACTTTGGCCACCTGATGCAAAGACCAGACTCATTGGAAAAGACCCTGATGCTGGGAAAGATTGAAGGCAGGAGGAGAAAGGGATGACAGAGGATGCGATGGTTGGATGGCATCACCGACTCAATGGACATAAATTTGAGTAAACTCCGGGAGTTGTTGACGGACAGGAAGGCCTGGCGTGCTGCAGTCCACAGGGTCGCAAAGAGTCGGATACGACTGAGTGACTGAACTGACTGACATGTTGACATATTTTTATGCATATTCTTTCTCACGAGCTCTTTCCTGGATTCTTCAGAAAACCACTCAGACCTCCTGCCCCACTCCATGACCCTTCAATTAGAGTTGGCTTAAGCCCTTGAGAACCACTGGGGTGCTAGAGGCTATTTGGTCCACACACAAACACTTGAGCATCTACCTTCTAAACCAAGACTGTCCCCTAAGGTCTCCTAAGGAATTGTCTGCCATCCTCTGCAGACCTCAGAGCTTTGTGTTTTCAATTTCTGACTTTATTTTCTCCTGTCAGTCTCTGTGGCTCACTGTTCTGATCTCTGCTTCTGATCTGCTCCTGCTGTCCCAGCCCTCATCGTTTTTGCCTGCCCATCACCTCCTCACCTCTCCCATTTCCTTTCTCTCCTGTCTTGACTTCTCTTCCTTCTCCTCCACTGGACTGAGAACACCTTGAGGACAAGAACATGTTCTAACTCAAATAATTTCTCTTTCCATCCCCAGTATTAGTGCTTGGTTAGCATACCTAAGGCATTTGTGTTTGTTCAAGAGAATAGAAATCTGAACTTTTTCAGGAAAAGGTCCCCACTTACAAACTGTATCTCTTGAACACATAAGTTACCTTCTCTCTGGCTGAATTCACTCATCAGTAAAATGGAGGAAAAAAAACCCCTGCAGTCTGTTCCTCATAGTGTGTTGAGAAGATTAAATGAGTTAAGAGACATAATGTAAAGGGTTTAGAGCAGAGCCCAGCCCGGAGTAAACACTCAACAAATGTTAGTACTACTGGATGAACCAGTTACAAGGAGCCCAAACCCACTCCAGCCTTGCAAGGATGAGAAGAACCCCCAAAATCCAGCACATGAAAGAGGCTGGGAGTCAAGTCAACAACAATAGGGTCTGCTCATCTCTCTCTCTCTCTTTCTCTCTCCACCTGCACAGTACCTTTTACAGTTGCTTTGTTATCTACCTTGACTTTCTTTTGATTACCACCTCACCCATAACTGTAGCTTATATGTGACTCTGATCTGCCATGGGACCAAACCTGGCCCCAGTTCCAAGACCGTCTTTTAATTCTAAAGCATAACAATGGTCAGGTACAGTCTGTATCTCTTATGTGTATTTGTGAGGGAGGCCATCTTAATGTCACATGCTTGACAGGACATTGACTGGCTCTGAGGCAGGTGTCTCCCTATAGTCTCCCCAACTGCGGTTCTGGGGAAGAATCCACCTGGCTTATTTAAGTGATCGGCGTGTGTTCAGGCTCTTTCCTCTTTCTTAGCCCTTGGTCAACTAGGGAATAGACTGGTTATAATTTTGTTGTTTATCTTTCATGATTTATTTTGTTGTTTACCTTTTTTGTTTCTCATCTTGTGACTGTTAAAACTTTGGACCCCTAGATATAGAGTAAAATATTTTAACTCTACTCATCTGAAAATGTCACAGAGAATATTGTCACACTGACAAAAAGAGACTGAGCAATACTGGCGAAGAACCATGAAACATATAGACTCACAAACTGGCTGAATTTTTGAAAGGGAGAGGAAAGAAGAGATGGGAGAAAACTGTGTGTGAGGTGCCAGACAAGGAAAGTGAAAATCTGGATTTCCTTTTCTTGATGAACATTATTATCATATAAATTAAAATCATTGAGCAAGAGGCTCTCATTCGGTGACAAGCCACCATCTTATTTCTGTTTTCAGAGGTTTTAATTGCACTCTCGTTTATGGTGCAACACTCCTAGGAGAGGTGATTAATTTATTTCTTGTTTATTCAGACACCCTCCTCATACTTACCTAGGTTTCACTGAAGCCAACATGTCTAATGCCCTCCAAAGCTTTTCCTTATAAAGATCATTCTCCTTACAATAAATATTTACTATACCTATTCATGAAAGGAATTATAAGTTCTACCTACACTATATTTTTTATTCAGACTGGTTTTCATAAATATTTAATTTGATTGCATGTGAGTTTGTTATACACACTTAAAAGCATGTTTTTCTGTCTCCAAATAGAAGGATATGAAATACATATCCTTCCAGTCTGTTCATCTTTGGCAACTTTTAGATCTTTACTGCATATAAACTTTAACATTTCTGGTACTTAAATCATTTTTATTCCCATCACAGTGACTTCCTAAAACATTTTTGTTCTAAAATAATTTCCCTCAGAAAACTGGACAGCCATGTGCATAAGAATGAAACTAGACGACTATCTTATACCATAAACAGAAATTAACTCAGAATGTAAGACCTGAAGCCATAAAACACCTAGAAAAAGACTTAGATGATAAGCTATTTACTTCAGCCTTGGCAATAAATTTTTGGATCTAATTTCAAAAGCAAAGGCAAAAAGCAAAAATGAACAACTGGGACTATACCCAACTAAAAAGTTTCTGCATAGCAAAGGAAACCATCAACAAAATGAAAAGGTAACCTACTAAATGGAAGAAAACATATGCAAACCATATATCCAATAAAAGGTTAATATCCAAAATATAAAAGGAATTCATAAAACTCAGTAACAAAAACAAATAAGTAAAACAATTTGATTTTAAGAGAGCATAGGATTTGAATAGACATTTTTCCCAAAAAGGAGATGCAGATGGCCAATAGGCATGTAAAAAGATGCTCAATATCACCAATCACCAAAATATTGAATTAGAAAATATAAAACTTTTTTTAGTATTTATTATGATTAGAGTTTTGTATAATTCTCCAATAGCAGCTGATTGGATTATTTTTGTATTTTTTTTCCCTCCAAATTAAAGAGAAAACTCAAATGGTCTTGAGTTGATCTCTCTTGCATCCCATGCTTCAAGTAATACTTAAAGGTAATTACCACCCCTAATTTACTGCTACTGGAACAGAATACTCCATATTTATGAATATATAGTTTAGGAGATCTACCTGTCTACACTAGCCTAGTTCCATCCATTTGGGGACCTTCAAATATATAATCATGGCTAAAATTTATTATAGCAAAAGATACAATGCAAGATCAGCAGGAAAAAGGTACACATAAACAAAGGCTAAAAGAAGTCACACACAGGCTTCCCAGTCCTTCCTCCCTCTCTGCTAGCATAGCATAGGATGCGATTTTCTCATGTGACATAGCTCCACCCAAGAAAGCCTACCTGAGTCATGGAATCCAGACTTCATAAAGGTGCAAATTCTGATTACCTATATGGAACACCTATTTGAATGACTGGCTTCCCAGGTGGCTCAGCGGTAAAGAATCTGCCTGCCAAGCAGCAACTGCAGGAGATGTGGGTTTGATCCCTGGGTCGGGAAGATCCCCTGGAGGAGGAAATGGCAACTGAATCCAGTATTCTCTGCTGGGACAACCCCATGGACAGAGGAACCTGGCAGGCTATAGGACTTGCAGAGTCAGACACAACTGAGTGACTGAACAGGCATACAAAGATTTCTCTCAGAAGGAAACAGTACATTTTTCAAGCACTAAAGGAATCAACCATGTGTTCTCTATCCTTCAGCAATAAAGAGGGGGAAATAAAGGCATTTCCAGATGAAGGAAAACAATTTATTGCTAGCTGGCCTACCCTTACAGATTGGCTGGCTAAAGGAAGTTCTTCCGAAGAGAAGAAAATGCTGAAAGAATCTGGAAGGATTAGGAAGAAAGAAGGAACTGAAATATGGATATATATAATTGACTGTTTCCTCATGAGTTTTATTTTTATACATTATATTTGATGATTGAAACAAAAATTATGATAATATCTGATACTCAAGAAAATTATATTTAAAAGTGGAGAAAGTAAAGAGACCTCCATGGATGTGACATTTCCATATTTCCCTCAAAGTTATAAAATGTGGATACCAGCAGACTGTGATAAGTAATATATGTCTATTATAGTACTTACCATAACAATGACAAACCAAAGAGCTACACTCACAAACAGTACGATAAATCAAAAAGAGCTCACAAAGAGCTCAAAGAGCTACACTCACAAACAGTATGATAAATCAAGATGGATAAAATGTTCAAGTAACACACAGGAAGGCAAGAAAAGAAAAACAAAGGAAAAGAACAAATAAAAAGGCAGATATTGGCAGAGTGTATTTAAAAGTTATGATTCAACTACATACTGTTTAAAAAAACTCACTTCAAATTTATCCATCTAGATGGGTTGAAAGTGAAAGGATGGAAGAAGATACCATGTAAACGTTAATTTTTTAAGAAGCAGAAAAGGCTTTTCAAATATGTATTAAAGTAACTGCAGAGTAAAGAAAAATTCTAGAGAGAAAGAGGGACATTATGTATAATAAAATTAATCCATGAAGGATACATAATAATCTAATATATATGCACCAAACAACAGAGCCTCAAAATACATGAGGCAAAAACTAATAGAGCAGAAAAGAGAAATAGATAAATCCAGAATCGTAGTTGAGGACTGCAACATGCCCCTCTGAGCAACTGATAGAACTACTTGACCTAAAATCACCAGCAAAATAAAGGATTTGAACAACAGCAAAGTAAGTAGGATTTAATTGACATATTATGGAATATTTCATCACCAACACAGTTTTTCAGCTGCATTTGGAACATTTATAATACTCCGGGTCATAAAACAAAACATAGCAAAAAAATTTTAAAATAGTTTAAATCCTACAGAATATGCTCTCTGATCATAATAGAATCAAACTAGAAATTAATGACAGAAAGACAAGAAGAAAATCTTTAAACATGTGGAAATTGAATGATACCCTTCTAAATAATCTCTGGGACAAAAGGAAGTCTCAAAAGGATTTAAAAATACAAAGAATTGAATGAAAATACAGCCAAAGCAATCCTGATAGGGAAATTTATTTCACTGAAATGTATTAGAGAGGTTGTAAATCAATAATCTAAGTTCTCACTTCAAGAATCTAGAAAAGTAAACTCAATACAATTAGAAGGAAGAAAATAATAAAGAACAGAAATCAATGAAATTTAAAACAGAAACAGCAGAGAAAGTCAATGAAATCAAAGCTGGCTTTTTAAAAATGTCAATAACTATGTCAATCCTACTATGAGAATTGTAATCAGCAACTTAGATGAAATGGACCAGTTCATCAAAAACTACAAACTATCACAACTTACTAAAGATGAAATAGATGTTAAAATAATCATGTAATTATTAAAAAAGATGATTTCATAAAACCCAAAAGAGAAATCTCCTGACCCAGATGGTTTCATTTGTGAATTCTGCCAAACATTTCAAGAATTAACACCAACTCTAAACAATCTTCCCCAGAAAATAGAATGTTTCCCAACTCATGATACCAGCATTATTCTAAAGCCAATACCAGACAAGGACATGATAAAAGAAACTTACAACATGTTTGGGGTTCCGTTGTGGCTCAGTTGGTAAAGAATCCGCCTGCAATATGGGAGACCTGGGTTCCATCTCTGGGTTGGGAAGATCCCCTGCAGAAGGGAACAGCTACTCACTCCAGTATTCTGACCTGGAGAATTCCATGGACTGTACAGTCCATGGGGTTGCAAAGAGTTGGACACTACTGAGTGACTTTCACTTTCACTTTGTCAAAATAGTTGAGTGTACCTGTGGGGGTTTGGGGCTACTGTTATGTTAATCTGCGTGTCTGTCCCTCAACTAGTATCACTCTATCTAGATTACTGTAGCTATATTGTTAAGACTTTTTATCAATCACTTTTGATTGTTCCCATGTTATTCATCACGTTTGATTTAGCTATTATAGGGCCTATGCCTTTCCATATACATCTTAGAATAAGATTTTCTATTCTACAACAAACTTTGCTTGGATTTTAACAGGAATTCCATTAAACCTTGAGATCATTTGAGGAGAATTGTATCTTAATATGTTGAATCTTTAAGTCTATGGACACAGGACATCTCATCATGTATTTAGATCTTCTTTGATTGCTTTTGACAACACTTTTTAATATTCAGCACACAAATCCTGTACATGTTTTGAGAAGTTTATACCTAAGGATTTCATTTTCTTGGCATACTTGTGAGTGCTCCAATTTTTTTTTTTTTTGGTTTCCACATGTTTGTTTTCACTATATAGAAACATAATGGATTTGTGTGTTGTTCTTACATCTTCAGATTTTGATGAACTCACTTCTTAGTTCTTGGAGTTTTTTTAGGAGATTCTTTGGGATTTCCTATATGGGCAAGTCTTTTGTTTTCAGTAGTTTGATGTCAATGTGTCATAAGTAGATTTCTTTGGGTGTACCTTATTCACATTCACTGAAATTCTTGACTATGTAGATTTATGTCTTTAACCAAATTGAGGAAACCATTTCAGCCCTAATTTATTCAATTTTTTTTCCTGTACTGCCTTCTTTTTCCTCTTCTTCTGACTCTATGATGATACTAATATTAGCTCTTTTTATTGTACCACAAGTCCCTGAGACTTTGTCAATTGCTTTTTCAATCTTTTGTTCCCCGTGTTATCCATATCACTTACTTTATATTGATGTATCTTCAAGTTCATAGATTATTTTCTCTGTTGTCTCCACTTTGCTGTGAAACTTATTCAGAGAGTTGTGATTTTTAAGCTTTGGTTATTATATTTCTCAGCTCCAAATTCTATTTTTATATCTTCTTTTTCTAAGACTTTCTGACTCCCTGTTCATTTCAAGAGTGTTTGACCTTACTTGTTGGAACATTTTACATCTGTATCATCTCAGCATTGATGTGTATTGATGGCCTTTTCCCATATGAGGTGAGATTTTCCTGGCTCTTCATATGTTGAGTAATTAGATTGTAATATGTTATAAGTCCTACAGTTCTTATTTATGGATCTTAGACACATTCTAAGATGAATGTTTCTTTGTGTGTGTGTTTTAACAGTCAATTGCCCCAGTTGCTTTCAGTCTTCAAATTCCAACCAGTTGTCATTCTACTGTTTGTCCCATTTTCAAAGGCTTTGCAGTGCTATTTGGATCAGCCCTGCATGTGTGCCAACTGAGATCCATTTGGGACTTGGGCAGTGGTCTATACCATAGTTCCATCTTCAAAATCTATGTATGTGCTGTTTAGGGTCAGAACTATGTGCACACAGCTTGGATTTAAGCCTAGGAATTCATAAACACTTTCATAGGGTTGCTTTCCTGAGCTCCTCCCTCCCCATGACCTCACTTGTCTGTTCTGGTTCCTTGGAGCTTCCCTTTTGGTCCTTAAGCCAAAAAAACCATTTACCCTGTGCTACAACACTCTTGCTATGACAGCATCCATATCCACAGCCAAACTGCAGGAGGACTGAGCATGAATAAGGCAGTTTTAGATTCTTAGGGATCTTAATGTTACCACTGCCACCACCATCACAAGATTCCTTAGGGACTGGGGCACAAGAGAATGGGTAAAAATAAGAAAAAAGAATCAAAATCAGGGCTTTCCTCCATTCTCTCTCTTACCTATTTCTCAAGTAGACTTCTCCTTGAGCCCTCTCTTTACGCACTGACGCCCACTTCCAGACTTGGGGCGATGTTTACTTCAGCTTGGAGAATAGTGGAGGAAAATTAAAAGATAAGCTCACCACCAATTCAGTAGTCATTCAAACGTTGGTCTTTTCTGATCTTTCTGCTATGAATTACTTTTCAGAGTTTTCAAATAGCTATTGCATGTACCCTGTCCAGATTTTAGGACTGTATTCAGTAGGAGAGACAGGATGAAGTGTACTTACTCCCTGTTACTTAGAATGAGAACTCCAGTCATTGTTTGTTCAACTAATTAATAATGAGAGAATTAGTGAGATGTTAATATTGGTTCAAAGATCACTTGAGAATATATGTATTTATATCCAGTTTAATTAAAGAATATTAGAAAAAGATTGCTGAGCTACATTTTAAAAACTTGCAGGATGACTAATGTCTTACAGGACAATAAATTGTAACCTTTGGGAGTATCTTTTCCATTGAACAGAAATAATTTGCATCTGTACTAAACAAAAATCTGTATGTTAACTAGTAACTTCTCTAAGTCTGGAACTTTTCATTGAGAGTAAACAGTATCCTTACTGTTTACTAAGTACATTCTGTTTTCCTTAAGTACAGAACTAAGTACATTTCCCTAGATAAACTTTGCATGAGGTCTTTGTCCCTGCATGACATGAAAATTCCTTGCCATCCTTATTTTGTTTTTGCCTGTTACCATGTTTTGGATATGCGTGCATGCTAAGTCGCTTCAGTCATGTCTGACTCTTTGTGACCCTATGGACTATAGCCCTCCAGACTCCTCTGTCCATGGGATTACCCAGGCAAGAATACCGGAGTGGGTTGCCATGCCCTCCTCCAGGGGATCTTCCTAACGCAGGGATCAAACCTGCATCTCTTATGTCCCCTGCATTGCCAGGCAAGTTCTTTACCACTAGTGCCACCTGGGAAGCCCTCATGTGTTGGATAATTGTTCTCCAAATTCTTCTTGTGGAAGGTCTCAGCAAGAGATGATAAAAGACTGGCATAGACTCCCTGAGGAGGCAACCTATTTTTTCCCCAATTTGTTAAATATTTATTGCATACCTACAGTGTATCAAATATCTTGATAAGAAATGATGCATAAAAGCAATATATGATTTTCATAATATGTATCAATCATGTAGTATTCTCTTGAAAAATAATTTCTCCCACAAATAGAGAGACTGTAAAACTCCTATCCTTGTCATGGAAAATTTGAAAAATGTGTAGGGTATGGTTATTGAGATATACAGCAAATACTATATTTCCATGATGCTCTTCAGATTAACTCAGAGCACAGTTAGTGCTTATTCACTCTGTTATTTTGTCTGCTGTTGTTTATTCTCTAAGGAAAGGCAGAGGGAAAAAAGAAGAGGAAAAAGTGAAGGAGGAGGAAGAGGTTGTAGCAGCACCCAAATTGACTGGAGAAGGAAGCCTTGAGAAAGAATGGTTCCCTCCCTCTGATCCTGACTTCTGTGTTTACGTGTATGAAGTGACCAAATCCATACTTCCCATCACCAATATAAAGGAACAGATTGAGATTCTTGCAAAGTAAGCTGTGTATACATACTCATTTTCAGCTTTTGAAAAATATTTTTGACGTTAGTGATTTGCATTGTTCTGGCCAGTTTTCAGACAACTACACCATAATAAAATGGAACTTTAACAGCACTCTGACTCTGAAGCAGAAACACAAAGAATTGGAAAGAAAGCCTCCATTTCTACTTTGGATAATATTTCTGCCAAGAATCAGAACTAGGAGCTAGAAATTACTTAAAGAAAAATGTCTCTGTCATTTTCTCCTGCTAAACCATGAAAAGCATCTTTCAGGGTGATTCCAAAGAAGTTATAAATGAAGGAATCCTATTGTAAATTATTTGTAAACTCACAAGTTGGTTCCTAATACAAATGGCCATCTGCTATTTTTATGTTATATGTCTGATATTTTGTGTCTCACATTGCTCTGAAGTGGGATTGCGGGTATTCTAAGAGATGGTTCGGTGCTCTGTATAATCCAGTGAGGTTGCCTCCTAAATGAGAGTGTTTACTCTGATTCCACTAAGAGAAGACTGAGAACTTGACCTTATAGCTGACAGAGATTAAGACTTATTAGAAATGGAGGCTCACTTTCTTGACTGACACCAGCCAGTCGTGACTCCTGGCTTGTGCAACAGCTGCAGTCTCTGTGAGAGCTTGTACCTTCTCCAAATAGAAGTGAGTTGCAGGCACCAAACCTGGATGTGACAACTGCAAGAAACACAGCCGCCAGATCACTGACTCCTTGTCAGCTGGCTCTGGAAGGCAACGTTTTTTTGGCTACTGAAGTTTTCCTGGTGTCCTTGAGAAGTGATGACTCAAGCAGAATTCTGACTTAGCTCGTTTCAACATTTGTCAAATTTCCTCATGCTTTGTTCCTATCAGAAATCGTTTTCATCATTCCCCAGTTTTTTTTTTTAATCTGAGCCCACACCAGGGGAGTGATACAGAGATGTGTCCCCATGCATTTGGCTCCTAGTGGGATACCTGGCTGGCTGACAGGTCAGTGTTCTGCCCAATCCTTTCTCTTGGTTTTCACCATTGCTCTTCTTTGTTGGTTCCACAAACAGCAAGAGGAAATCCTTTCTTAACGATGTGCAATTCTGCCTGTACTCCATGATGTAGTAGCCTCAGTTGACAGAGGATTTTTACAGGTGTGCTGAGTGACATCTTCAGTGAGAGCCTACTTTTAGGAGAAACTCACAGGCAAAGTACAACACCCCCAACTCACCTCCTCATGTAATTGTTACTTATTTTTTCCTTTGTGCCTCTTCCTCCCTCCTCTAACTTCAGTGTTACATAAATGCCATATGTCTTTCTCTAAATTAAAAATAATAATAATAATATTTTAAAAAAGAAGAGGATAAAACTTGAAAATAATTGTAAACCTAATGGTACACAGTGGTCCTATGTGTCTAAAATTCCTTGAAAATAATTGTGAACTTAATGGTACGCAGTGGTCCTATGTGTTTTAAATTCCTTAAAAGAAGGACCATATGTCAGGACAATTCAGATTCAAACATTTGAAAATACTTTCCAACAGTAAGATAACACTCAAAAACTGTATTGATACAAATGTAACATGATATTGATATGTATCTTGCTATAAACATCAGGAAAATTAGCAATCATTTCTTTTTTCCTGCTGAATGAAATTTGTTAGAATTTCAGCTTATATACGACAGTTTGAAAAGAGTAAGCCTAATGCTGTGTGTGTGTGTGTGTGTGTGTGTGTGTGTGTGTGTGTGTGTGTGTGTGTGTTCATGCATGCGCACTCAGTCACTTCAGTCGTGTCTGACTCTTTGCAACCCTATGGACAGTAGCCCACCAGGCTCCTCTGTCCATGTGATTCTCCAGGCAAGAATACTGGAGTGGGTTGCCATGCCCTCCTCCAGGGGCTCTTCCTGACCCAGGGATTGAACCCACATCTCCCGTGTCTCCTGCATTACAGGTCGATTCTTTACCACTGAGCTGTCAGGGAAGCCCAAGCATAATCTTAACTTATAGTGAATACATAAAGTAGAACAAAAAGAAGAGGGAAAACATGTTTTACAAGTATAATTACACAGAAGACAGTGAAATATTAAACTTGACTGATTCAATCTCACTGCAATGGATGCAGGTATGTGGCTGAAAAAATGGGCGGTAAGATTCCAAAAGAAAAACTACGCGATTTCAGCTGGGAGCTTCATATAAGTGAACTAAAATTTCAACTTAAATCCAATGTTGTACCAATTGGACTGATCAAAAAAGGAATCTTCTACCATCGAGCTTTGCTTTTCAAGGTATTTAAGATGTTGTGCCTCATTTCCAATTAAGTAAAAATATTTTGTCTTCATCATTGTGGAGTGAGCCAGTTGCTAACAATTAACTGTGTAATACTAATACTATCATTTAGATGTACTTATATTTGGCATATATATGTATGTGTATTTACATACACACATGTAAGTTCACCAGACTGCTAGAAGCATATTCATTTTATATTTGTGACACACCTACTCTAGACCAGGGGATGACAGAGGATGAGATGGTTGGACAGCATCACCAACTCAACAGACATGAATTTGAGCAAGGTCTGGGAGTTGGTGATGGACAGGGAAGCCTGGTGTGCTGCAGTCCATAGGGTCACAAAGAGTTGTACACGGCTGAGCGATTGAACTGAACTGAACTCTAGACCAGAGCCTCTTCCAAGGTCAGGAATATAGGGATAATAAAGTGACAATCCCTGCACTAAAGGGGGTCTGAAGCCAGACTTGTGGGTTCTCAGGTGACTTCAGGGAAGGTTTCAGGGGAGGAAGTGATATGTGGCCTCAGCATTAAAGGCTGCATAGGACTCCAGCAGGAAAGAAGGAAAGACAAGGATGTTCTAAACATTTTATTCAAAATAATAGGTATGAGAGTCAGTGATCCACTTGAGGGATGGAAAGTAGGTCTGGATCCAGAAAAGCAGGGAAGGGTTGGATGGGCTAAAGGACCAGACAATAAAGCACCATGTGAGTTTGCACTTGATTCTAAAATCTGTGCGTGGCCACTGAACGTTAAGGGGAGCGTGGTAACTTGATTCTGAAAGACCATTTGGGCTACAGAACAGGGAATGAAATAGAATGTGGCTAAGACTGGAGACAGGAAGACCAGCTGAAAGGTCCCTGGAGCAAGAAGTCTGGGTGACAGATACAAAAGCCATGGAGGAGGCTGCAAACGAGCAGTGAGTTTAGAGGGAGACGCAGGAGATAAAACTGAAAGAAGCTGCTGACTGCCTAACAGCTGTATGAGAGGGTGCATGAGAAGAAGAAAATGATTTCCAGACTCTGGTCAGGGCAACTGGAAATGATGGCATCATTCATGGAGATGAGGACACTAGAGCCAGAAGAGGTTAAAGGGAGGGGATGATCTTTTTTTTCCCTGCATTGTATTCAGTGTCTGAAATATAATAGGGGCCGAGAAAATGGTTTCTGAACCACAGATTTAAATGTATAAAATTCCAGCCTTCTCCTGAATACCTACAAACTTCATTGCATTTTGCCTCCAGTTTCACGCTAATCCTATTTGTAGCCCAAATGCTAGTATTTCCTATTTGCTGGGATTTCTTGCTCTATCAGTTCTTCTCTCCCAGATTAAATCTCTTTTACTCTGCCAGCTGTTTCTCCTTTCAAATCTAAACTTAAGTCCATTCTATCTAAAGACAAAATGTAAATCTTTTCTCATTATCTCTATAACCACTCCTGTATACAGTCCCATCACATGACAGTCGTCATCTTGAGCTTATGTACCAGGCATTTGATAAACATAATTATGAACAGTCTCAAATAGGCCAAAGGCTGGAACTACTACCTTTGTTTTAAAGACAAGAAAATTGATACTTAGACAAGGAATTTACCCAGAGATACAGCTGGAATTTGAACCCATGCCTATCTGAGCCAAAACCTTCTACACTGCTTCTGTCTGAAGATAATTCTCATTCCTGGTCAAAAATTCTGAGTGATCTCAACTCCTTGATCTCACTTTTATCCTCAGCTCTCTGCAGTCTGGCCCTTGCTCCCTCCCGACAAGAATCATAATGATCTAGTGTCTCTTTTGTTTGATATGTTAGAGAATTTGTTATTGATCCTTCCCTTTCTTCAGCACCACTTTCTTCAGTAACTTCTGTCCTCTCATCATTTCATCTCAGTCTCCTTTGGAGACTTCTTTTCCTCCACCCTTGTCTTAAATGTTGGGGTCCTGACCCAGAACTCAAGGTTCTTACATTTTTCCCTGGTAAAATGTCTCATCCTTCTATTTCCTAAATCGTTCACTCCCCCTACACATACTGTTCATCTCCCCCATTTTCTTCCAGCTCCTTTCCTCCATGGCAGCCTAGATAAATTGTCCACAGACCTTATAACCTGCTCCCTGATTTCCCTCATCTTCATGTCCCCCATCCTTCCCCTCCTCTGCCTTGTCTGCCCACCCTAGACTGATCCAACTGCCTGCCCTTTCCACGGTGACACTCAGGCTGCAGAACGTGACCGTGGGGTGTGCCACCGCCAATTCAGGATCCAAGATGGTGGTTCGCATGCTGCCTGGCCACCTTTTCCAGCTAGCCAAGGGCTTTTCTTATTTTCCTCAGCAGCCATGCCCCAACATCTGCCCTCCTTCCTAAGCCTTTCCATCTTTACATCTTCCTATGAGCAAATGACCTTTTTTCCCATTTTACGAAGTAAACAGAAACTTCCAGGTTCAACTCAGCTGAGGTTAAGAACTCAGACTTTGGGAATTCCCTGGCAGTTCAGTGGTTAGGACTTGGTGCCCTCACTGCTAGGGCCCCAGGTTCGATCCCTGGTTGGAGAACTAAGGTCCTACAAGAACTCAGACTCTGGAGATAGATTCCATGGCTTTCATGTTAGGTCAACACTTATGGTGACCTTGGGAAAACTGTCTGACCTCAGTCTTACTCTCTGAAAGATGGGGAATACGATAGTATTCCACAGGGGTGTTTTGGTGATTTAAAGTGCCTTGATATGGAATAAGAGATCACTAAATACTATTTTGGGAAAGATGATTATATTTGTGTGTGTGTGTGTGTCTACCACCTACTGTGAGTGTAAAATGATTCTAGGACCAATTTCAAGGGGATCAGGGGCTTGTTCCACACATCCAAGCAATTATTTGCTACCAGCTGGGTGTCCTACAATTCAACTCAATTCGGATACTCTTTACCTGGAGATGGGGTCAGACCCCACAGGTTAAGAGCTCAGTCCTAAAAGACAGCTTCCCCACTCACCACTGCCTACTTCAGGTGACAGTCACAAGCCCAAGTTGTCACCTGTGCATCTGAGTCACCAGGCTGTCGATTGAAGGTTCCAGTAACCTCCTCCTTGGGTTCAATTAATTTGCTAGAGTGGCTCACAGGAAGTAGGGAAATATATTATTATTATTATTACTAGAGCAGTGTTTTATTATAAAAGAGTATAACTCAGGGACAGGCAGGTAGGAGAGACACATAGGGCAGGCTGTGAGAAAAGAGCTCTGGGCTTCCATGCTCTCTGAAGATACTGCTCATCAACCCAGAAGCTCTCCAAGAGTTTGGGGTTTTTAATGAACGATGTATAGCATAGGTGTGATTAACTAAATCATTTGCCATTGGCTATTGATTCAACCTCCAGCCCCTCTCCCCTCCCTAGAGGTCAGGGGGGCAGGAGTGAAAGTTCCAACCCTCCACTCACACAGTTGATTCTCCTGGCAACCAGCTCCCATTCTTAGGTAGGGTCCAAAAGTCACCTCACTCACATAACAAAAGACACCTTATGGATCTCATCACTTAGGAAATTCCAAGAGTTTTAGAAGCTCTCTGCCAGGAGCTGGACAAAAACCAAACATATATTTCTTATTACATATCACAGGAATACCAAACATCCAGATACTGTTATGCTACCATTGACTGTTGATCAGACTATTTGGAATGTAAGGCCCTAAAAATAACAACCATGCCTCAATCATCTTGGTTCACCCAAGACCCCTGGTAGCAGACTTTACATAGTAAGCAATCAATAATGACATGAATGTAGAAATATAGAGATGATCGAATCAACACAAGTGTTGCCTTCTAGTACTAGGAACGTTTATTGAGCCCTTACTCTGTGCCAGCATTCACAGCATGAGTTCAGTTGATCTTTACACCCACCTGACAAGGAAGGTGGTAACACCATTGTTATCATCCCACAGATGGAGACACAGAAGCACAAAGAAGTGAGTCATTTCCTTAAGGTGATGCTAGTCAGTGGCTGAACTGAAATTCAAACCCAGTCAGCTCTCTTATCCCCTATGATGGGCTAGGAACTTTCCAGATTATTTAAAAAGTGCTTTTAAAATCAGGACAAATTGAAGGAAGAGACAGCTTCCAAGGAACATAAGCAACCCCTGAGGACTGGGCAGCAGGCAGCCCAAGGACCAGCTGCTCACAGTTCTGCTGGCCCGGTTCCACCAGTCTACACCACACAGAACAAACAGGTCTCTCCCACCCCACCCCAATCTGATCCCTCTCTTCAATCCCACTGCATATCTCACCCAAAGAACAGCCCAGGAGCATGGAAAGATTGATAGACACAGTAGTGCTGAAAGCCCATGGAACAGCTTTTTTCCAATTACATTATCAATCTTGTGCTGATACAATGCAGCATACCTGCCTGAAAAATGTTCCTTCCCAGCAGGACCTACACACAAATTTCAAGTCCACAGAATCCTGAGGAACAAGGAAACTTAACACATTTTACCGACTCCTGTCACAACACTGTACATTTTTCCAGCCTCCTTTCTAAGCACTTTTTTTTTTCTTTGCAAGAGTGTATATTTCACCTTCAAGCAAGGTGGGTCTTTCAACCAAGCCTTTTTCTCCGCCCCTCCCCTCCTCACTCTTGGTTGATCTCGTGTTTTCTCCCACAGGCTCTGGCTGATAAAATTGGTGTAGGCTGCTCTCTTGTTCGCGGGGAGTACGGCAGAGCCTGGAATGAAGTTAAGCTGATGAACGAATCCCGAAAGGGAGTGATGGGGGCACTCCCTCCCCTGGAAGTTTACATAGTTGACCTCATGTTCCATCCAGGGTCCCTGATAAAGTTAAGAAGTCGCGAGGCGGATCATTACAGATTTCTCTAAACTTCCAAATGAACACAAAGGGGGTTCAAGTAAGAAATGCATTATATACCTTTCTATGAAGTTCACCAGTGGATTTTATTTCTTTAAATAAAAATCTTAGAAATGCTCTCCCTGTGTAGAAATGAGGTCACTTGGATTGGACTCAGCTGTGCTTCTGATTTCAGGCTTTTGGCAAGCAGTCAGTCTGATGAGATCATATTGTGCTCAAGGAAAGCTTTTTATTCTTGAGATTAACCCCCCCCACCCCTCCCATTTCCTGAGGAGCATCTCTGCCCTTTGGTAATCCTGTGTAAAAAGCCCACACTTATTGTTCCCAGAGAGTGAGTGCCCTGTGACTGCTAGGCTTCATGTTCAGGACACTCCAGGAAGACTTGGTTAAATAAAGTCAGTGGTCTTTCATGTTTTCAGTCACCTCCTCTTACTACCATAAAGTAAGAGTATTAATATTTTGAACATTTGTAGATCTATTTTAGTATCACAAATTCCTTTCTAAAGTTTCTGGTTTATATTTTTCCAAATTTATCATGAAGAACACTGTTTAGTATACTTCACTGAACTGAAAATATTCCTAAAAACTATTTTCATACACGGTGCTTGTCTATGTTGACTTGGAAACATACCTTCAGTTAAAAATTCTGATTTGCTTTTTGCACATTTTAATGCTGGGTTACAAAAATATGATTTCAAATTTACGTGACTAAAAAATTCTTCTTTTCTGAAAAGTTTTGAAACATAAGAATAGGGTAAATCTTTGGGGAGAGATTGTTTTGTCAGTACTGAGCACAAAAGGGGGAGCAAGCATGCATTCCAAATAGTAAGAGAAAATGGATCTGATATAGTATAAACATTTTCCTCATCATACCTTAAGTCTAAAGCTAACCCATCTAATCATTTTACTAGAAGGCTTTTAAAAGTGAGTTTGATTTTAGGAATTAAGGTGAAGATTATTCTGCGTGAACCAATGTGTAATTTCAAAGAATGTGTAATTCTTTATTTCAAAATAAAGTTGCTTACATTAAATGGTGTGGTAATTATATTTATCACCCAATTTCATGAACCAGAGCACAGATTATAGGATACATACCCATCAAAGCATTTCCAAGTCTCTCTTGATGGATTACAAAGGTATATAAGATGTAACAAGATAAAAAACAAATGAGCAACAGGCATAAGTGTAGAAAAGAAAGTTCGACAAGGCTGAGACTAAGTTTAGAATTCAAAATGCATTCTGTGAAAATCCTGCGTACTTGTTAGAGGTAAGTGAAAATTTGACTTGGCTGTCTAGCAGCCAGTGCAGAGGGGAATGCTGTCAGTGACATGATTGATGACAGGGTCCACTAGATAAAAGCACAGAGCAGCTTCTCAAGAGGAACAAAGACCAGGGGAATTCTTCTTTGGGAGCTTCATACAGATGACAAATGTAATATAGAAAATAACATCTTTGAAAAACAACCTCCCGGCAAGTTCTGGAAAGAGTTTTCATAAGCCAATGGCCAAACATCAAAATGGAATGAGGGAAAAGTTCCATGCTGAGCCACTGTAATGTTATTCAGGTAGACACGACATTTTTTAGTCTGGTACAGACCAAACACACATTCTTTTTTTCATCTTAGAGATGATTTTGATATACTCTCTCATTTAGGTTCTAGGTAATAATTGTCCTCCACTTTTAGTAAGTAGGTTTCAGATATGTCATTTCCTTGTCAAAAAGCAGCACTGTCGATGATGGAAAATATTTTCTAGAAACTCAAAATGATGTGTCAAATCAAATGGATATTGGCTTTTTATTGACATAAAATTAAATAGTAACATATTTCTCAGCAAGATTTCCTCATACTATTTGTCTGCCAAAGGCAGTAATCTGAAGATACCTGGAGATAAGAGGTAAGGAGCTTCAGGAAATACATTTCCCTTTAGAACCATTCCCAGAAGGGCTATAAACCACTTACTGGTGGTTTGTTTCCTTTTTTGTTCTAACCCAGTTGATGGGTAAGATAAACTGACAATATGAAAACTATATGGAGAATATCACCATTGGGCATATTTTGGGGAAATATTTTTTAGAGCAATACAATAGTATCAAATTACTTGAGTTTAGTATTTAAAAGTCACTGGAGAAGGAAATGGCAACCCACTCCAGTATTCTTGCCTGGAGAATCCCAGGGACGGGGGAGCCTGGTGGGCTGCCGTCTATGGGGTCGCACAGAGTCGGACACGACTGAAGCGACTTAGCAGCAGTAGCAGCAGTATTTAAAAGTACTATTCTTAATCTAAAATTACCTGAATATTTTTAGATAGATCACTAGCAAAAGCTTTGCTTAGACTTATACTTTTAAAGCCAGAAACATCATTATTTTAATAATAAAAGTAGACTTGACTTCAAAGGACAACCATTGAAGTGTCAGGAATGAATATATTAATATAGCAAATTTAAGTAAGGCCCTGGTAGAACTCACACAGTACAAAGGGCCTGTAGGATATGCTAATAAACCAAAAACTACAATTTGAAAAATAGCATTGTTGGAAAAGGTAAAGAAATGTTACTGTGGTGATATTCCTTATAAATTTAATAAGCCTTTATTATTGAGAAGCAATATAATAATAGTGGCAAAAAGCCCAGATTTGTGAGTTAGAGTTGGGGATAAGTTCTGCATCCACCTTTTTCTACTTATGTGGTTTTGAAAAATTACTCAACCTCTCTGTCTCTCAATTTATTCATCTGGAAAATGGAGATAAATGATAATGAATAGTTACATGTTGTTTACTATGTACCAGAGGCTCTTCTAAGCCTTCATTGAATCCTTTCAGGAACCATTTGATGTATAGGTGATATTACCCATGTTTGGCAAGTGAGGCACAGAGAAGTAACTTACCTCTAGTTCACTCAGGTAGTAATTGGCAAAGCTTTAAATCTGAACCTAGTTTGTCTGTAGAGGAGATGCTCCCAATCTATATCTAATAAAGCTACTGCAAGGATGAAGTAAGACCATGCATGTAAGTGACATGTGTGTGTATGTCTGCATGGAGGAATGGGGAGGTTATGTGAGTACATGTGGGTGCTTATAGCTTTGTATTCTGTTCTCAATGCTCTGTTCACACCTCTGTCTTTAGCATGATTTGAGGGCATTCTTTATTCTTCATGTATCTCTTCTTTTAGATCAGAGGTTAGCAAATATTTTCCTTAAAGAGTCACACAGTAAATATTTTAGTCCTCACAAGCCATACAGTTTCTATTACAACTCAGCTCTGTTATTGTAGCACAGAAGCAGCTGGTTGATCATACCTAGACAATAAATCTTATTTAATAAAACAGATGTGGGCCAGACTTGGCTCACAGGCTAGCTTGTCAACCCTTGCTTTAGATGATGAGCACTTTGAGGGTAAGGACATGGAGAGAACTGTATTTAACCTAGTCCCTGGGCTTCCCCAGTGGCTCAGATGGTAAAGAATCCACCTGCAATGCCAGAGACCTGGGTTTGATCCCTAGGTCAGGAAGATCCCCTGGAGAAGGGCATGGCAACCCACTCCAGTATTCTTGCCTGGAGAATCCCCATGGACAGAGGAGCCTGGTGGGCTACAGTCCATAGGGTCACAAAGAGTCAGACATGACCAAGCAACTAATCACTGGGCACTCTGAATAAGTGTTAAAGAGAGACACAAGGGCATTTTGTCTTCTTTGGTTTCTCTGGGTTCTAAGATGGATATTCTTGATAGTAATCTGATGGATGCCAAAGCAGCTGCCTTATTTTTCAATAAGGATGAGGACAGGGACTTCCCTAGCAATCCAGTGGGTAAGAAACCATGCTTCCACTGCAGGGGGCATGGGTTCAACCCCTAGTCCGAAATGAAGATCCCACATGCTGTGCAATGAGGGGGAAAAAAAAACAGAAAAAATTAAGGGTGAGGATAAATTTGACCTATCTAAAAAAGTAAATAAATTTCCCTACCTTTGATGTGTGAAGAGTCTGAGGTTTCACCCCAGTTGCAAGCTAAGTGCTATCATTTTTGTTGGCATAAACATGAGATACCCGGGTCAGAGACAAAGGACTTTATTCTTCATTGCACAGCAAGCAGCATGAGACAGCGTATCATATCAGGTGCCCTTGCTCCCAAGTCTCATGGGCAGACCCAGATGGATGTCTGCAAGTGCAGTGGATTGTGTCCCAGGAGAGGAACCCTGAGTTCAGAGAACCTAATTTTTATGTGGGCAGGAAGCATCTACCCTTTATACTATCTTCCCCAGGCTTGTTCACTAGCATCCTTGAAGACAGGGTCTAGAGCAAAGGGCAGTCAGGAAGCCTCTTTTCATAAGACAGAAAAGAGGGAGATCCAGGGAGAATTGTCTCCCAATAGCTACATCACTTCTTCGAGTGTGTGAGGCTTTATGGAATTTTTCATCTATAAAATAGAGATATTGATACATTTTGATACAAAATTTTTAAAATTTTATGAACATGTATGAAGTCAATTCTATTTATAACTATATTATTTCAAGAAAAGTGACAATAGATCAACTCAGTGACTCATTGGCCAACTTTTTCTTTTCTCTTGGCAGCACAAAAAGAGCGTTAGTGAGAAAGTAAGGTAGTCATCCTCAATATCACCCTACTAATCTTTGGACTACAAATTCAAATCCAAACTCAGATTAAGCTTCACCTTTTTCCCTAAGCTTCCTCAAGATGCTCTTCGCTCTTCTGATGACCTGCCATGACACTCATCTTAACATCTTCCCTCAGGCTCACTGCCTGGCACTGCAACTTTCCTCATACACATGGCTACTACGTAGCAGCTGAGACCACACCTGGTCTTTGGAATCAGAGAGACTTGGGTGCAAGAATCCTGCTTCTGCCATTCCTAACAGTGAGATGTTGAGCAAATATCTTGGCATCCTTGTCTCTAAAATGGGGATGTAGCTATAATAATGACCTCATAAGGTTGCTCTGAGGAATAAATAAAAGGATGGACATATTCAGTACAGCTCTAAACATAGTAAGCATTTGACAACTGTTAGCTATTAAGTGTTCATCTCTCCCAATGAGACAAAAAGCTATTTTAGGTCTGGCATCCACCTTACAGGCAGAGTGACCCGCACAGAGACAGCCTGAACAATATTTGCCGACTGTCTTCGTGTCTTAAACTAACTCATCTTAAAGACTACAACAGGGTTTTCATTTTCACATGGACTCTTTTGAAAGCCGTTGTGTGGTAAAGAAAATCACCCCCATCTCAGACTCCCTTTTGCGTTTCAATGCAAAGGGTACAGTCAGTGATCCACAGCTACTTTTGAACTTGCTCTACAGGAAGTGAATATGCAGTGAGCATTTCTGCTCAATGTCTTTGAAGTTCACGGTTGAAATCATTCCCCACGATGCCTCTCTTTTCCTTTTTTTTTTTTTAAAGTAATTTTATTATTTATTTTTGGCTGTGCTGGGTCTTTTTTGCTGCATGGGCTTTTCTCTAGTTGCGGCAAGTAGGAGCTACTCTCTAGTTGCGGTTTGCAGGCTTTTCATTGCAGTGGCTTCTCTTGTTGCGGAGCACAGGCTCTAGAGCTCGTGGGTTTCACCAGCTGCTTTGTGTGGGCTCAGTAGTTGTGGCTCCCTGGCTCTAGAGCACAGGCTCAATAGTTGTGGTGCAAGGGCTTAGTTGCTCCATGGCGTGTGGGATCTTCCCAGGCCAGGGATCAAACTCAGGTCTCCTGCATTGGCAGGCTGATTCTTTGCCACTGAGCCACCAGGGAAGCCCTGCCTCTCTTTTCTTTTGATTGCATAGTCTTTACTTTGAGAAGAATGTTGAAAATCCCAGATGAATCCATTTATACCTATATTCTCAAGTCATTTATCTGCTAAATTGTTGATGTTCATGATCCTGCATATACAATCTTCTAATTGTGAAGTCATGCCCCCATCACCAACACCTTGCCTACCCCCAGGATGTGATCTGTGTGTGGCCGCTTCTCTGGGAAAGGACATAACATTACTTCCATGGCTTGATAACTTCTTACTGCTGCTTGGTCCAGCATGTCTATGATTTTGAAAGGCTCATCTTGCACATTTCCCCTTGAAAATACTACTGGTTTGTATGGTTAAGACTACTTTGTGTCTTTTTAACTTTCTAACCATGCATAAAGCTCCCGATTGGCTCAACCTTTCCATTAAGCTGAACCAACGTGTGGGGCAGGCCCTAGATTTTACAAGTCCCCAGCAACAAGCATCCACTTTAGGAATATATTTCAGTCACAAGCATCTGGGTCTGATCTCATCAGGATGAGCTAAGAGCCACCCACTTCCTTTTCTAACTGGTAGGTATCAGCTCCCAAGCTCTGCAGACAGTCCGACTCTATCTTGAGAAAGTCCCAGTTTGTTTTACACAAGAACAGCTGGCATACAAATGGAATCGAGCACTTTTAAGTAGTCATTAATCATAGTGATGAGAACAGCTGAAACAAACAGTGTTCCCTAAGTACTTACATATCTGACATACAAATCGAGTGATAGTCCAATTAGTTTATTTATGGGTTCCTTTCTTTGAAAAATCTGAATTAGTACCTATCTGTTCCTTTCATTTCATAGTCTTTACTTTTAGAAAAACTTTGAAAAATCCAGATGAATGCATTTATATCTGTATTATCAAGTCATGTATCTGCTAAATCAATGGTAGTCATTATCTTGCATACAGAATTTTCTAGCTGTATGATTTCATTTGTATGGCTTTCTAGAAAAAAATTAATCTCTTTTTATCAATACAAATAAAAGAGAGACAGATAGGAAGAAAGATAAATATGCTGGTTCCTTAGATGCTTATAGAATAGAAGGCTTGGTTTGTATCCTTTGTATGCAATTATTTACTTCTTTGAGAATTAGGATGAAAGGGAAATAAATGAACTGCTGAATGAGATAAGGAGACTTTCCTTGAGCAGTTTTTTACTTTCCCTAGCTAATGGGAGAATAAAAAATAAAAGGAAGCTAAGAATTGCTAGAAATGGATTGTAGGCTCCTTCTCAGAAGTAACAATATGGAACCCATACTAGCTGGCCCTGGAGAAGGGCATGGCAACCCACTCCAGTGTTCTTGCCTGGAGAATCCCATGGACAGAGGACCCTGTGGGCTACAGTCCATAAGATCTCGTAGACTCAGACACAATTGAAGCGACTTAACACACACATGCATCCTAGCTGGCTTTAAGCAGTGGCACAGGGACTTCCCTGGTGGTTCAGTGGCTAAGACTTAACCTTCCAAGGCAGGGGGTGTGGGTTCCTGGCTGGGGAGTTAAGATACCACAGGCCTCATCGCCAAAAAACCGAAACATAAAACAGAAGTAATATTGTAAGAAATTCAATTAAGACTTTTTTAAAAGATCCACATTTTTAAAAATTAAAAAAAAAAAAATGAGTGGCACAAAATTTAGCAACAGGAAAGCCCTCTCCAGGCCCAGGATCCATGATTGCTAATTAAACATTATTGGTGAATTAAAAACATTTACAGGATAACTCAAATGCTCTCCTCTGATGCATGTTCTTTATGAAATGAGTGCCCTGGGACTCAGAATCACCGAGTCTTATGCTGTTACAACATCACGTTCAGAGGATATGCTCACGAATGTGAAATCCCACAGAAAGGAAAGGAAGAAATGAAGAGGGTCATGGAAAATCTCTTAATACAGACTGTCTGCTTAGTTTCAGGTTCACCACTGAGTTATTGGCACAGTCCCAGAGGCCTGGGCTGGGTGAGGGTGGAGGGGTGGCATCTGGCTGAGAACCTGGTCCAGAGCCTTAACATAAATCACCCCAGGAGAGAAGCCAGATCTGCCTTCAGCCTGCCACTGACTGAACTTCAGGTCCCTTAGAGTCAGAGGTCTTGGAAAGTGACTCCTCCAAGGACATGTTCTGTTATCATTTTTCACGTACAGTTGGCACCACTGTCAAAGAGGCCATGTAGGAAGGATGCAAAAACACACAGAGTTCAGCTATGAGCCAGAAACCTCCGTAGAGAAGGTCAGAGTCAGTCTTTGTTGAGCACCTCAAAGTGTTCCTTCAGCTCATGTTTTCACACCCAAGGCTAAGTGTGGATATTAAGACCTTAATCCAAGCAGGAGACTTGAAAGTAACTGTTCTTCAATTTTTTTAAATATTGGAACTAAACTTTTGTTTTAATGTGTGTTCATGTCTATAAAAAGAATTAAAAAATACATGAACTAAATCGTTTAGGAAATTTGAGAATGTCTTGGTTGTGAATGCCTTCAGCTTTAAAGTTTTATTATTTCACCTTTGTTGTTCGCTGAAAGCAGGGCTGAGAACATGTGATTGCAAAATACAGCAACTTGGCAAACTGAATATTTTTAGCTGAAGGAACCCGAGAAATGGCAGGTGCAAGCAGGTCTCCCTGACCTTCTCCATCACCCTGAAGGGTCATGAGAACCTCATGTGAGAGCCAACCTCCTTATACCAGGAGGAAAGGAGAGTCCTTATCTCCCTAGATCAAGGGACTCACAGGACTCTGAACAAACAGATCTTGATAACTTTCCCTCAGGCTTCTCTGGTGGCTCAGTGGTAAAGAATCTGCCTGCAATGCATGAGACACAAGTTCTACCCCTGGGTGGGGAAAATCCTCTGGAGAAGGAAATGACAACCCACTCCAGTATTCTTGCCTGGTAAATTCCACGGTCAGACGCACCTGGTGGGCTACAGTTCATGGTGTCACAAAAGAGTCAGACGTGATTTAGCGACTAAACAACTTTCAGTTTCCTACAATTAGCTCATATCCTTTTCTCTCATCAGTTTTACCCCACAATTTCTAGTCTCCATCAAACCTCATATGAACACTCTCAGGTTTCACCTGTCTTGGTGTCTTCACTTCTTTATGAAAGAAAGCTCTTTTGTAACATAAGGCTTATATTAAATAAATGCATATGAAAGATTAAAAACAATCTATGCCACAAGTTCCATACTTTAGGCCAGGGGTTGACATTTGTTGCAAATTTGAGACAACATATACCCAAATATTTATTAGGAAGTGTCTCTTAGATTTCCCAACCCATTAAAAGCTGAATAAAAATCCTTGCAAATTTTCAATTTTGTATGAACTGATCTTTGATGTTGTTAGAAAGGTCTTCCAGTCTATGGGCAATTGTTTCCCAGCTTAATTGAAAATCTTCCACTTTTTGTAAATTATCACTTTTAGTAGTTTCCTCACAAGTTTCTTTAAATTTTCAGTAAGTGGAATAATAATTCCTTTTATTATCTATCAAGAAATGGTTCTGTGTATGTATGTGTAAGAATCTGAGCCATTTCATAGCTGGCCAAAATTATAATCAGATTCTGTTAAAAATCTTTAAAATTTTTATTGATTGATGTTCAATTCTGATATCAGGTGACAAATTAAGTCAATTATTTTTTGACTTGAGGAGGAACTTATCACATTTGATATAAATTTCTCTGTTTTTCTATTATCTTTTTTTAAAACAAAACAGAAAACTTCTTTGTTTTATTCTGCAGCAAATTGCCATTGCCATTCATAGTGAAGTTTAAAATATTTGTTTTCCAGTCTCTGCTTTTCTTTTCTATCCTGATCTTAATATTAGTTTTGCCATCTCCACTCAATTCAGGATCAGTAGTCTGCTTTTAAGTTTTTAAAATTTGTCTGTATTTATTTTTATACTAAAAAATAATTCCATTGTATTATAATTAAAACACTAGCAATACTAGCAAGTATTTCAATTTAATTATCAATTAAGATTTACACAGTTGTCACAATAACTGGAGCTGTCAGAAAAAAGTATTCCAAGAAACATGCACACAAAAAATAAAAAATAAAATAAATAAAAACTAAATGTCTGTGTCTTTCTTTCGTTAATCTGCATTTGTCAGTCCAATTTATAGGGACCTAGCTAGAGGACCCAGGAAGGTAGTGTGAAAAGACTTTTTCTTCCCCTGCACTGAAGTGGGCTGACTTGAGTGGGTTTGCCTACTTTTTTGTCTTTATAGATTTATGCCATTGGGATATTTAATCACTAAAATACTTTGACCTTGAAAATATTTAGATGACAGGCTTCCAGTGGGCACCAGTATTTGTTGTTATGCTATTTTTATTCTTGGGATTTGGGAATGTGGTTTCCACAGGGAGTAATATTTGTACCTCTCTTCAAGCAACTGAATCACTCACTCCCCAGTCTCCTAATTACAGATGTAAATTGTTGGCACATTATAATTAGCATAATGCCTGGAAAGGGTATTCCATTATAATTATTTTTTAAGACTTTACACACAGATGTAAGCAAAATTTGAAATGACCATCTGCAGACAGAACGGTGGGAGACAGTGTGGGTCATGGTTATAACCAAAGGCCATCACTGAACACCCAGGTTCTTAGCCTGGCCCTGCTACTCACTGACCGGATGGTCTCAGGCAAGTGACTCCCTGGGCCAGAGTTTCTTTGCCTAGAAAATGGCAATGACAATAGCTCCATTCTCATTGGGGTGCAGAGAGAATTACATGGATGAATAATCGTAAAGCAGTAAAAAAAAAAAAAAAAAAAAAGAAAGTAAAGAAAACAGTGTCTGCCACAGAGAAAGCACCAGATGAACATTAGCCCTTTTTGGCTGGTTCATGCCATGCCCAGGGACCCAGATTTTCAGACATAATCAAGAGAAAGGAGAATCTGCAGGTAGAAACGATTCGCAGCCCGCTTTCATTCAGTGAGGGCTGCCCTGGATATAATGAGAACAGTCCATCAAAACACCTCCCAGACCAACCAGAAAACCTCCTTCCTCTCCTCACCCAGGCTTGTAAGGGTGAGCTAGGGTGAGGACAGGCATGCCTTCTCGCTTTTGCATCTAAAAGCAAGACTAGCAAAACCTCCAGTGGTTTCTGACAGCCCCAGGAGTATGATAAAAGGTTTCTTTTTTCTTAAAATCACTTTTTTCTTTTAATCACTCAGTGTCAGGAGATGGGACTCTCTTGTCAAACACCTGGAGACTCTGGTTCCCTTTTCTGCCACCCTGCAGAGTAAGGACTGGAGGAGGCAAGAGCCTTGACAGAATCCTTGAAACTCAAGGTCAGGGGAAGGGCCCAGAAAGTCCAGTGTTTCCTGACCTGTAGGGCTTCAGATAACAGCTGGGCTTCCCAGGAGTTCAGCATTGCCTGCAAAGTGGGGAGCATCTCCACCTTCATATTTGACACCTTCAGGTGCACCCCTGGCAAACCCTCTGAGAGGAAAGCTGCTTTCCTTCCACTCTTCCCTCCCAGCCCCTGACCCCCACCCCTCCTCAGAGCCTGTTCTCTAGGGCCTGTCAGTTCCGAAGGCTTCTTCCCAGAATAATGAACTCCTCATCCAGGCTGTAAAAGACACCTTCTAGAAGAACCTGCATTTTTAAAATCATAAAAAACTTGAAACTGAATGAATGACTCTTGAATTGTGGAATTTCAAGTATCGGTGAACATGTATAAGATGTATTATTTTGTTTTTAAGAGATTCCCACTCATTCTACACAGTATGGAAACTACTGCAAAGAAGAAAAGCATTTTTCTATCAAACTAGAATATTTGTGTTTTGATATATTCCTTTCCATTCTATTAATCTGGACTTTTAAAAATGTAATGACCTGCTGAATATGCAGATTTTGTTCCTAATCTGCCCCTCTACACCCACCCGCCCCCCCCACACACACAGAGCACACTAATTTAGGAAGGATATTGGGGAGAAGGGTGGGGACAAGGGAGCTTCTCCCAGCAGAAGGCAGCCTTGGGCACTCAGAAGTCTCCCCACAACCCCCAGCTCCCTGCCCTGGGTCAGCCGCTGTGCCTCTCCCTGTTCAAGGGAGGGCTGAGCGGCAAGAAACAAAGTGGGGAGAAAAGAACTTGAAAGTGCTACATTTCCTACGTCCTCTCCCTGTGCTCTGAGTCACTGGCCCTTTCTCAGAGGCCTTGGTTTTATGGAATAGCAGCCACAACCCGTGACAAGCTGGGTGATAAATAGGATATTGATGGGCAATTATCTGACACCAAATAGCTCCATAAATCAATGTGCTGGAAGCTGGTACCACAGTCAAGGGCAGCTCTCAGCGAAGGCAGGCCCCACAGCCCTGCAAGGGTTGGCTGGGGAGCTGAGGCGGCTTTCTGAGCACCTTGCGGAGGATGGGAGATTTGCTCGGTAGGGAGCAGATGACCCCACCCCTGCCATGCTGCAGTGCCAGGGTGTGGGGAGTCACTGGCAGGGTTCCAGCTCTGCACTCCTGCCTCTGCACATTCCTGCAACTGCCAGCTCCATACCTCCTGACCTCTGCCAGGACTGAGAGCCTTAAAAATAGTGTTTAGGATTCTGAAAGTAATACATCTCATTGTAAAGAATGTAGAGAGCTTTAAAAATGTAGACAAATATATAAAGAAGTTACTGTCACCTACAGTCCCATGACCAGAGGTAACTAATTACTATTAGCTTGTTGTCCCCTTATGTGTGTGCTTAGTCGCTCAGTCATGTCCAACTCTTTGCAACCTCATGGACTATATAGCCCACCAGGCTTTTCAGTCCATGGAATTTTCCAGGCAAGAAATACTGGAGTGGGTTGCCATTTCCTCCTCCAGGGGATCTTGCTGATCCAGGGACCAAACCCACATCTCCTGTGTCTCCTGTATTGACAGGTAGTTTCCTTACCACTGTGACCCCTGGAAAACTCCTTGTCCCCTTAAAGATTTTAAAAAATAATTATGCTACCCATCATCCAGGATGCTAAGAAGTGGTACATTTTCATCCTCCTCCCCCACCCAAGGACACCCACTCAAGGACAAAGCTTTCCCCTAACTCCTACCCCCATCTCAGAGCCAACTCAGCTTTCCCTTGCTCAAAAGGCATGGAACTCAATTTCAGGCAGCCACTTTCTTGCCCAGAAGCTTCTAGCTGCCCTGATGCCTGAGAGGCTAAGTCCTCCCTGTGCTGTGCTTAGTTGCTCAGTTGTGTCTGACTCTTTGAGACTTCCTGGACTGCAGCCTGCCAGGTTCCTCTGTCCATGGGGATTCTCCAGACGCAAATACTGGAGTGGGTGGCCATTTCCTTCTCCAGGCAATCTTCCCAATCCAGGGATCGAACCCAGCTCTCCTGCACTGCAGGCAGATTCTCTACCTTGTGAGCCACCAGGGAAGTCCTCCCTACTCAGTCTTATTCAGGTATGACAGAATGTGTCACCCCAGCCACAGACTGTCCCCACACCCCTGACAGGAAAAATGTCTTCCCACAAACAAAGACAAAACCAGAAAGCTTAGACATCTGGTCTTAAAGATATACATTTCAGAAACTCCAAGCAGAACTGTTTACAGAAGAGAATGTCGCCAGAGAAAACCTTGACAGTCCTGTCTCCCAGGAACCTCCTTCCTGGGACGAAAAGAAGACAGAACAAAGGCCCTATTCCCTCTGCCCTATGGGAGCCATACTTAGAAATAATAAATGAAGTGAGGTTGCATGATTTAATAAAGTCCCCTAATATAGTTATTTTGCAGATAATCACTGAAGCTTTTTAAAAAAAAATTCCTTTAGACAAAATTTTAAATACGCAAAAAGCAGGAGTTGCCCCCAGATGAACACTCCTTAAGAAGTGTGCATCTTTCAGCCAGTCTATGTTAGACCAATCCAGGGCACAGACATTTTGATTTGCTGTGGGGCCAGAACTCATTTCTCATAAGGTTCCTTCCCAATTACAGCCAAGATGGAATTTACCCCTGTGCTCATAGTCACACAAGCATGTCTTAATGAAAAACACACCTTCTTGGGGCCCTCTAACAAAATCAGTCCCTCAGCAGGAGAGTGAGAGCTTGTCTGCCATTCTGCATGGAAATGCACATTTGCATGCTAATTACGCAGAAAGCTCCTGCAATTCACTGAGGTGTTACGGAAATGCTAGGTCAGAATTCCAGAAGTCCCCCATTTTGCTGTCCACAACCACAGAGGGGAGCAGGAACTGAGGATGGTTTAGCAGGAAGCAACTGGAATACAATTTATTTTTAGTCATTTAAAAAATCCACTTTGGCTGAATTACTCATGTCCGGATTAAGCAGAGAACGCTCTCTTGGAGTTATGCTGATTGTGGATCAGAGCAGACAGCTTATTCTTTTTCCCGTCATTTACAGCTTAAGGAGGCCCTTTCACTCTGAGCACAAATAGAAGAAAATACAAACATCTGAACTGGCAGACTGCTCCACAGAGCCACAGAACCACCACAGCTCCAAAAGCTCTGTTCAATAGCTAAAAAGACATTGTCTTCAAGTAGGGTTATAATCGAAAAGAATTATTTTTAGATGAAATAAAATGAAGCTGCATCTCTGCAGCAAAGTCAATCTCTGAATACTATTTGAAAACTGCTTTCTTTGGAGGAAAACAAGGGAAAGATGGGGGACCTACTTTTACTCATGCATATAAATGAAAAGTAAAAGGCTCTTTGGTTTTCTTTTCTCCTTCCTTTATATTTGCAGGTGATGGGCTACATTATTTTCCTTTTCAGGAGGAGGCTGTTTCTTTTGTTCTGCCATTTTTCTGTTTTGCCTCTGGAAGGTTTTGCCACCCTGAGGATGCCGGAGGGAAGTGGATGTTTTTCGTACTATTTCTTAGACTTTGACCGTTGGTGATTTATGTTCTGACTTCTCTCCGTTGGTGCTAACCTTTCATCTGTTCTGAGTGTTCTTTCACAGACTTGTGAGATTCCCTCTCAGAGCAGCGTTCCCATATTAACCAGAAACTCCTAGAAGGCAGAGACAGTGTGCCTGCCTTCTCATCCTTACTGGATCCAAAATCAGCCCAACCCAACTCTCCTGGAACTAGAGGCCTGGATGGAGGGCACAGGCAATAACAGATACCCACTGTACTGACGCCCTCCAGTTCAAAATCTGTCTCTCAAAATTGTCTGCATTTCGAATCTTGAATTAAAATAGTGGATTAAGTTCAAAGAAAACACGTTCCCTGTTTTGAACTGTTTCATAGGCAGTGTCAGTGAACTCCCAAAACCAAGGATCCTAACTAAGTAATGAAGAAGGCAGGGTATTGAAACATGCAGTGTAGACCATGTGACATATGTCTACACTGAGATAGTCACTTAGCACTTTCTGAACACCAGTCAACAGTATACAGGGTTATTCAAATATTTTCCTCTACAAAATGGTGGAAACATGAGCAAGACCATAAACATTCTGGCAGTTGTCTTTGCATAGTAAACATTGTGTAATGGCCACTATTTTCATAGAAGTGTAGAGTTTGGGCTAGTCCTGGGGCTTGATTCAGATTTAGTTTCACCCCACGTCTTTCAATCCAAGATTCCAAACCACTTACAAATATGAGTGCTCATCAAAGTAGGGATCTGAGGATTGCTTTATTAACCAAACAGGAATTTATCCTTTCACTAAACCCTCATCCCCTCCTCTATTATTTATTTGTAAAACAACTATAGAGAACTTATTATTGGATAATTATTTCAAACAGTCACCTAAAAAAGATTACACTGTCCTAGAAATTAGATTATTTCTTCCCACTGACAAATATTATTTTCCTTAACCAAACTTTAGCCTAGTCTAGTTGTAGCCAAAATCCTACTAAGTCAGTTCAGCGAGAATCCCCTCACCCTTGAAATCTAATCAAATTCCTCACTCCCCATCCTTGACATCTCATCACCCAGCCTGCTTCTAGCAAGAAATCTGTTGGGTGGGCTTAGTGAGAATCTCCCTTGATTTATCTCAACAGAATGATCTCTGTTCGTTTCCAAGGCAAACCATTCAATATCACAGTAATCCAAGTCTATGCCCTGACCAGTAATGCTGAAGAAGCTGAAGTTGAACGGTTCTGTGAAGACCTACAAGACCTTCTAGAACTAACACCCAAAAAAGATGCCCTTTCATTATAGGGTACTGGAATGCAAACGTAGGAAGTCAAGAAACACCTGGAGTAACAGGCAAATTTGGCCTTGGAGTACAGAATGAAGCAGGGCAAAGGCTAATAGAGGTTTGCAAAGAGAACACACTGGTCATAGAAAACAATATCTTCCAACAACACAAGAGAAGACTCTACACATGGACATCACCAGATGGTCAACACCGAAATCAGATTGATTATATCCTTTGCAGCCAAAGATGGAGAAGCTCTATACAGTCAGCAAAACAAGACTGGGAGCTGACTATGGCTCAGATCATGAACTCCTTATTGCCAAATTCAGGCTTAAATTGAAGACAGTAGGGAAACCCACTAGACCATTCAGGTATGACCTAAATCAAATCCCTTACGATTATACAGTGGAAGTGACAAATAGATTCAAGGGATTAGATCTGATAGACAGAGTGCCTGAAGAACTATGGATGGAGGTTCATGACATTGTACAGAAGACAGGGACAAAGACCATCCCCAAGAAAAAGAAATGCAAAAAAGGAAAAATGGCTGTCTGAGGAGGCCTTACAAATAGCTGTGAAAAGAAGAGAAGCAAAAAGCAAAGGAGAAAAGGAAAGATATACCCATTTGAATGCAGAGTTTCAAGGAATAGCAAGGAGAGATAAGAAAGCCTTCCTTAGTGATCAATGCAAAGAAATAGAGGAAAACAATAGAATGGGAAAGACTAGCGATCTCTTCAAGGAAATTAGAGATACCAAGGGAACATTTCATGCAAAAATGGGCACAAAAAAGGACAGAACGGTATGGACCTAAAAGAAGCAGAGATATTAAGAAGAGGGGGCAAGAATACACAGAAGAACTATACAAAAAAGACCTTCATGACCCAGATAACCACAATGGTGTGATCACTCACCTAGAGCCAGACATCCTGGAGTGCAAAATCAAGTGGGCCTTAGGAAGCATCACTATGAACAAAGCTAGTGGAGGTGATGGAATTCCAGTTGAGCTATTTCAAATCCTAAAAGATGATGCTGTAAAAGTGCTGCACTCACTATGCCAACAAATTTGGAAAACTCAGCAGTGGCCACAGGACTGAAAAAGGTCAGTTTACACTCCAATCTCAAAGAAAGGCAATGCCAAAGAATGTTCAAGATACTGCACAATTGCACCCATCTCACACACTAGCAAAGTAATGCTCAAAATTCCCCAAGCCAGGCTTTAACAGTATGTGAACCGAGAACTTCCAGATATTCAAGCTGGATTTAGAAAAGGCACAGGAACCAGAGATCAAATTGCCAACATCTGTTGGATCATCAAAAAAGCGAGAGTTCCAGGAAAACACCTACTTCTGCTTTATTGACTATGTCAAAGCCTTTGACTGTGTGGATTACAAAAAACTGTGGAAAATTCTGAAAGAGATGGGAATACCAGAACACCTGACCTGCCTGCTGAGAAATCTGTATGCAGGTCAAGAAGCAGCAATTAGAACTGGACATGGAATAACAGACTAGTTCCAAATAGGGAAAGGAGTACGTCAAGGCTGTATATTGTAACCCTGCTTATTTAATTTATATGCAGAGTACATCATGAGAAATGCTGGGCTGGATGGAGCACAAGCTGGAATCAAGATTGCTGGGAGAAATATCAATAACCTCAGATATGCAGATGACAGCACCCTATGGCAGAAAGTGAAGAAGAACTAAAGAGCCTCTTGATGAAAGTGAAAGAGGAGAGTGAAAAAGTTGGCTTCAAACTCAATATCCAAAAAACTAAGATCTTTCATCTGGTTCCATTACTTCATGGCAAAAAGATGGAGAAACAGTGGAAACAATGACAGACTTTATTTTTTGGGCTCCAAAATCACTGCAGATGGTGATTGCAGCCATGGAATTAAAAGATCCTTGCCCCTTGGAAGGAAAATTATGACCAACCTAGACAGCATATTTAAAAGCAGAGACATTATTTTGCCAACAAAGGTCCATCTAGTCAAAGCTATGGTAGTCATGTATGGATGTGAGAGTTGGACTATAAAGACAGTTGAGCACTGAAGAACTGATGCTTTTGAACTGTGGTGTTGGAGAAGCCTCTTGAGAGTCCCTTGGACTGCAAGGAGATCCAACCAGTCCATCCTAAAGGAAATCAGTCCTGAATAGTCATTAGAAGGACTGATGCTGAAGCTGAAACTCCCATACTCTGGCCACCTGAAGCAAAGAACTGATTCATTAGAAAAGACCCTGATGCTGGGAAAGATTGAAAGCAGGAGGAGAAGGGGACAACAGGATGAGATGTTTGGATAGCATCACCAACTCAATGGACATGAGTTTGAGTAAGCTCCGGGAGATGGTGAAGGACAGGGAAGCCTGGTGTGCTGCAGTCCATGGGGTCACAAAGAGTTGGACACAACTGAGGGACTGAACTGAACTAACTGATCAAGAATCTCCCTTGATTTATCTCCTCTTAGTGACTTTATATCCATTGATCCACTCACTCTACTTAACTATAACCCTCCAGCAACCATTACTGTATTTGCAGTTAAGCCCAATCTCTCTCCGCTATTGCAGTAGTCCTGAATAAAATTTTCCTTAGGGCCTCCCTGGTGCTCATTGGTAAAGAATCTGCCTGCCAATGCAGGAGATAGGAGTTTGATCCCTGGTCTGCGAGGATCCCTTAATGCCTTGGAGCAACAGAGCCTGTGCACCACAACGACTGAGTCTGTGCTCTAGAGCCCAGGAACCACAAATACTGAAGCCTGCACACCTAGAGCCCAAGCTCTGCAACAAGAGAGCAGTCCCTACTCATCACAACTAGAAAAAAGGCACAAGACCCAGCACAGCCAAAATAAATATATAAAATTATTTTTAAAGAAATTTTAAAATAAAGTCTTCCTCACCCCTTTAACAAATGTCAAAATAATTCTTTCCTACCATCTCCTAAATATTCTTACTCAGAGAACACCTATATGAACTAGTGTCCCTGGTGGTTCAGATGGTAAAGAGTCTGCCTGCAATGCAGGAGACCTGGGTTCGATCCCTGAGTTGGGAAGATCCCCTGGAGAAGGGAATAGCAACCCACTCCAGTATTCTTGCCTGGAAAATCCCATGGACAGAGGAGCCTGGTGAGCTATAGTCCACAGGGTCGCAAAGAGTAGGACATGATGAGCAACTGACACACACTATATGAATTATCCACTGGATATTTTGTTTTTTACTTCTTCAGAAAGAGTTTTTTCACATTATTTTCCTCATTGCAGATATACCCCCATTAAAGATGGAGATGACATTCATAATATGCTTAGAGAAATCAAAGGATCCCAGAGCAAATGTGTGTTTCAGATTTACAGTTAATAAATCAAAGACTAGTGCATGACATTCAATAATATTGATATAGTATCAATACAAAGATAGAATTTCAAAGCTTGAAGAATTCCTAGAAAGCATCTTGTTCAAACTTCTCATTTGACAGCAGAGAAAAACTTAGAACCAGAAAAGCAAACTGATTTGCTCAAAGTTTCTAAGTCCTTGGCAATGCTGATTCTGAATACAGGTGTCAGTAATGCTGTATTCAGAAACAGTGCCTTCTAGTTGGTGGCCTTCACCAGAGCCTGTTGCCCTGACACACCCAGCCTTCTCCGCCAGGAGTCAGCACCATTCTGGGTGTTCTGCATTCTGGGTGAGGGGTGAGTATCAGGCCCAAGTGCAAGAGTGAGATTCTCATATGAGCACTGCAGGAGACTTGAGTTCCTCACTTCCCTAATAAAAGGGCTGGCTCAGTGGGCACACCCCTGCATGTACTTCCTGGTTTATCAAGCTCTGTCACCTAGGGATTCACCTGATGGTTGCAAAGACCTGGGAAGCACAGCAGATGCTGCTCATTCCATCCACACCTAAGAGAAAGTGAGGTTCAGCAAGGTTGTCACTGGCCCCCTTTTTCCATAACCACTGGGAGCCAGGAGCACAACAGCCCCTGACTCTAAACCATGTGTTCTTCCCTCTTTCCCACATGGATGCCACTCTAGGTGACTTCCAAGGTCTTCTAACGTCAGAGACAGAAGATAGAGGAGAACGAGGGGGAGGGGAGGGAGGAGGAAAGAAAAGGGAATTACATCTATGACTTTGTGTGGGCACGTACCTTTCCACATCTCCTTACTGAGATGATTCATGAGAAACCCTCCTTATTTCATCACTGGCACAGTTGAAAAGAAAATAATTTATAGTGATCCTGGATAGACTCACAGCACTATGTCTACATTATATATTTCCCCAGGGAGCTCAAATAATCCGAAATCATGGCAGATGACTGGCCTTAAACAGTAACCACAGTGGCCAGCCTCCTCTCCTAGGCAGAATCACATTGGGCGTGTCCTGTCCTGGGGGCCGGGTCCTCTGCCCTGAGACCTTCATAGAAATTCTCCCACAGTTCAGCCAAATAAGAAACTGGCTGATGTGAGGGAACTCTTTTAACACAGGGAGAGCACAATTTCTCTTTGCCTGGAGTGTGTAAAACATGAACCACATAGCATAGAGCAGCTCTTAAATCACTTACATTTCCCCTTTTTATGATGCCATTGCAAATTAGCTATTTCTTGCATTGGTAATTAGAGGCTGGAACAGATGGGGAGGCCGCAGTTCAGAGAGATAAATTTGCAGGCGTGCAATGGCTGTGCAGGATTTCCTCCCTGCAAGTCACCCAAGTACTTTCCAGTGCAACTCCCTCACACCCCCACCCCCTGCAACTCTCTCCCCATCAGGGAGAGTCCTGTCTGCCAATGAGGGCACCTTCCCAATCCCTGAGGCGAATCCTTCAAAGTAGAATCTGTGTTTCTCACAAATCCCTTCAACTCTCAGCTGGATTCAGAACAAGTCACAAGGACTCTATCCATCACATGTAAACCCAGGACACTGGTTTGAAAGTCACAGAGCTAAGCATTTTAGAACAAGAGCTGATCGTAAGTCAAGAAGCACAGGGGAAGGAAGTAGGGGTCGCTGCTCATCTCCAGTGTCTGATTTTTTTTTCTTCTCATTTTATTTGGTATAATTATTAATATTGCTGATGTCTTTTACTTTGTTTTTTAAATTATAGGTGACTTTTAATTTTTTTTTATTTTTTAACTTCTTATTTGACATTGAGGTATAGCCGATTCGCAATGCTGTGATAGTTTCAGGTACACAGCAGAGCAACTCTGCTGTATATAAACGTGTTTTGCCTAGAAAATGAATTTCAAGGAAATAATGCAAAAGCCTCCTGAGTGTCTTATGTGACTTGGTGGCTGCCACGTGGGCGATCTGTGATAACTACTAGCGAAAGGATGCTTGCTGGGGAGATAAAATATACAGGAACTGGAAGGTCCTTTTGCTGTTCAAGGCTCTTTCTGAAGGAAGGATTCCTCCCCCACCCAGGGCTGGGCTCCTGCGCCCCGTGAGCTGCCCCAGAGCTGGGAGCCAGGCAGGACCCTGCTCCCACTGCCCCCAGCTGGGCCGGCCTTCCCTATTCTTTCCCAGGGTATCTCCTCTGACCTGAGAGCACATCCAGCTGCAACCAAGAAATTGGAAGGCCTCAGAGAATGAAAGGTAAACTTTCCAAAAGCCTCAGTCTCTTTTTCAACCCCGCAGGAAGCGGTTTACGTCTAGGGTATTGGATAGCAGTTTGGGCCCAGTTAACACATCTCTCCCACCACAAATCACCCCGTCGCATACTCAGATGACATTGGCCAAATAAACTTTGGGATCGCAAGGCACTGCTGCCTTTTGTTGAAATGTAAAACGAGGGAGGGGAAACTGGATATAGGACATTGGTCTGAGAATCAGGAACTGACCTGAAATCCACTTGGGATCCCGCTCCTGTTCCCGCCGCCGTGAAAATGCAATTTCGGGTACACAGTATATGGGTAATACCACACGGCCCTCCCTTACAGTTGGTCCTGTCCAACTTAAACTAGCCTGCAAAGAGCTGCTGACAGCCAACAGCTGAAGGAAGACGTTTTAACTAGTAGCAGTGAGCAAATGTTTGTATGCTGAAGTCTTGGATGGGTTACGGCATTTTAGGCTTGCTTTGCAAACTAAAACCCTCCATGTATTACCATTTGGAGAAAACAGAGAATTATAAAGAAGGGAATTCTAAGAAAGAATAAACTGTGCTCAGGAATTGGTTTAAACTATTTTTCTTTTTTTTTTTTCCAGTTTTTAAATTGAAATATAGTTGACGTGCGAGCCACCCGTGGTTCAGATGGTAAGGAATCTGCCTGCAATGCGGGAGGCCTGGATTCAGTCCCTGGGTCAGGAAGATCCCCTGGAGAAGGGAATGCCTATCTACTTTAGTATTCTTGCCTGGAGAACCCCATGGACAGAGGAGCCTGGCAGGCTACAGTCCACTGGGGTCGCAGAGTTGGACACAACTGAGTGACTAACAGGCGCATAGTTGATGTGTGGCTTAAACATTTTTTTTTTCTTTGTCATGCTGCAATTATGGGATCGAACCTAGGCCCTCAGCAGTGAAAGTACAGAGCCTATAACCACTGGACCACCAGGGAATTCCCTGGCTTAAACTTCTTCTTAAGTGCACTCCCCACGATACCCAGAGTAGCAAGGAGAAAACTTAAGGTTTGCCACTTGTGGTTGGATATTTCTTTTAGAATGATCCAGCATCTTTCAGGTAAATGCCCAAGGTGGCAAGTTTCGCCCCTGCACTGCCTCCCACCCCATTCCTCCCCAGGATGACACCTGGGTGGTCACAGGTCTGCAGGGGACCACAGTTGGGGAGCTGCTGGCATCTGGCTTTAAGGAGGCAGAGAATATTATGGTGGCACCATGGTCCCAGCTATTTGTCTCTGGCCACAAATTTCTTGTGCTCTCTGGTTTCTCTTGTCTGTCTTCAGTCAGCTCATGGACTTCTTCAGCCCCTTGGTGGGGCATTCAGTAAGTTCTAGACCCTCATCAAACACTTATGAAGACTGGGAGAGTCAGGAACACCACATGCTATGGCCAGTGGCCCATACATCTCCTGCTGCCAAAGCTGGATGACAACTCCCTCATGTTCGGTATGACAGATTCTTCCATTCTATACACAGGAAAACAGAGCTCTGGGTCCTGACACTCTCAGGTTTTCCAAAATCTCACCCTTCCAAACCCTCATACTCAAGAACAAGGAGAAAGTAAGAAGCTTGACATTGATCTTCCCATCTTACTTCTCTGACTCCCCATGTTCAACCAGTGAAGGGAACAGGCTTTTCCTTTGTCATCATATCTGCCTGCTTCCTTACTGCAGCCTCATGATGGATCAGTGCATCAGCTCTTGCTGTGTAGCAAACAACTGTATATCTTAGGGGCATCAAACTTGTGAGCATTTATTTAGCTCACATGTTTGTGGGCAGGCAGGAAGTTAGCTGACTGATCGATGTGTCTCTCACTCCCCTTCTCAGACCAGAGGGCGTGCCTGAGCCATGTTCTCATGGAAATGGCTGAATCACAAGACAGCAAGTGAAAACACACAAGTCTTCTTAAGATCTAGGTGCATCCTCTTACTTGTAACCTTATTCTTTTGGCTAAGGCAAGTCACATGGCTAAACACAAGGTCATAGGTTTGGGAAATACACTCTGCCCCTTTGGTGGGAGAAACTGCAAAGTCACAGGGCAAAAGGAGTGAATACAGAGAGGGGAAAAGATCTGGGGGCAATGACAGACCCTATCATGGTGCAGGAAAGGGAGAAACTGGCTTGCTAACAATGGAATATAATTTGGGGATTCTTTCAAAAATATTAGATCTACAAGAGACTGTTATACAGAGTGAAGTAAGTCAGAAAGAGAAAAACAAATATCGTACATTAACACATATATATGGAATCTAGAAAATGGTACTGGTGAACCTACTTGCATGGCAGGAATAGAGATGCAGACGTAGAGAATGGAATTGTGGATGCAGTAGGGGGCGAAGAGGGCAGTAAAAGAGTAGCATTGACATATACACAGTACCATGTATAAAACAGCTAGTGAAAAGTTGCTGTATAATACCAGGAGCTCAGCCTGCTGCTCTGTGACGACCTAGAGGCGTAGGATGGGGCAAGTGGGAGGGAGGTTCAAGAGGGAAGGGATATAGGTACATTATGGCTGATCGACGTTGTTATGACTCAACACAATGTTGTAAAGCAACAATCCTCCAATTAAAAATACATTTGAAAAAAAATTTTAAATACTAGATTCATTACTTTTGTCTGTACGCTGGTGCCAACAACCCATGGTTACTTGACCCACTAGGTAGATTAATTGATCTTTGGGAAACATTCCTGCTTTCTTCCTCATCTTGCTGGTAGGTTACAAGTGGGAATCTTCACCAGCCTGCCAAGGTGTACAACTGTTTATGAAAGGTGGTTCACTCTCCCAGCACTGTCCCTGCTAAGTGAATACCTTACAAAGAGAAAACTACTTCTCTACAGGGCCGTCCTCCTGGCCTCTGCTCTGGTCGCCCACCCTTGGAGGATCTCCAGCGTCCAGACTGTGAAGGAGGCTGCTTGAAAAGCTAGGCTGTGCTCCCCTGACCTGTCTGTTTAATGGAAATGCAGTAATAACTAGTGTCAGTCCCTTCCTCACACACAGATCACATATTCTATCCTCACCTCCATATAACAGGTTAATGACAGGAGGAATGCAGATCTTTTGCTGCCCAGCTTGAGGATCCACAACACGTATGTCTTCATTAGAAACTCTGGTATGGGAAGAAAACTGCAAATGATAATGCTTAGAACAGACATGATCTTTTGGAGTTAAATATTATACCAAGATGGGTGTTATCTCTGTCTCCAGAATTGCCTGATTATTTAAGATTAAGCATACCAATAAACATACCAATATACTTCCCTCGTGGCTCAGTGGTAAAAGAATCTGCCTGAGATGCAGGAGATGTGTGCAGGAGATGTGGATTTGATCCCTGGGTCAGGAAGATCCCCTGGAGGAGGAAATGACAACTCACTCTAGCATTCTTGCCTGGGAAATCTCGTGGAAAGAGGAAACGGGAGGGCTGCAGTCAATGGGGTTGCAAAAAGAGTTGGACACAACTTAGCAACTAAGAAACAACAACAATACCAACATACAGCAGATATTAAAGCCAAAGAGAACATATGATTTAATAGGAAATATATAGGGTGTCACCATTTCAGCCATGAAATTAAAAGACGCTTACTTCTTGGAAGAAAAGTTATGACCACCTAGACAGCATATTAAAAAGTAGAGACATTACTTTTCCAACAAAGGTCTGTCTAGTCAAGGCTATGGTTTTTCCAGTAGTCATGTATGGATGTGAGAGTTGGACTATAAAGAAAGCTGAGTGCCGAAGAATTGATGCTTTTAAACTGTGGTGTTGGAGAAGACTCTTGAGAGTCCCTTGGACTGCAAGGAGATCCAACCAGTCCATCCTAAAGGAAATCAGTCCTGAATAGTCATTGGAAGGACTGATGTTGAAGCTGAAACTCCAATACTTTGGCCACCTCATGCGAAGAGTTGACTCACTGGAAAAGACCCTAATGCTGGGAAGGATTGGGGGCAGGAGGAGAAGGGGACGACAGAGGATGAGATGGTTGGATGGCATCACCGACTCGATGGACATGAGTTTGGGTAAACTTCGGGAGTTGGTGATGGACAGGGAGGCCTGGCATGCTGCGATTCATGGGGTCACAAAGAGTTGGACACGACTGAGCAACTGAACTGAACTGAACTGATATAGGGTGTCAGAATCATTTAACACGGTGATAATACTAACATCTGAAGCTGAAACTCCAATACTTCGGCCACCTGATGCAAAGAGCTGACTCATTTGAAAAGAACCAGATACTAGGAAAGATTGAGGGCAGGAGAAGGGGATGACAGAGGATGAGATGGTTGGATGGCATCACCGACTCAATGGACATGGGTTTGAGTGGACTCCGGGAGTTGGTGATGGACAGGGAGGCCTGGCGTGCTGCGGTTCATGGGGTCCCAAAGAGTCGGACACGACTGAGTGACTGAAGTGAACTGAATACTAACATTTTGAATACTTACATTCCAGATACTGTTCTAGGCATTTGTATACATTCCTCATTTAATTATAGTTACAATTCTTTGAGGGTACTATTATTATCTTCCCTACAGAAATGAAACCTGACGCTGGAAATTTAGATAATCTGTCCATTTAGGGTCACTTAGATCGTAAATGATGGGTCTGTGATTCCAACCTGTTTATGGAGAAATATGTGGTCAAAAGTCATTCACTTTCCCCTATAGGTCTTAGCTTAGCCTTGAGCTATCCCATTCTGATTTTGTATGAATTTCTTAATTGGTGCAATTTAAGTTACTATTTTATTGTCTGGAAGACACAATGTCTGGAATTTATATTCTTTAAGGGAGACTAGAACAATATACAAAAAACATTCATCGTGGTTCATTTTTAGGTGGTGGGGTTTCAGGGGCTTTTTGCTTTTTTCCTTTTTCTTTGTGCTTTTCTATTATCACAAAGTTTTCTGTATCAATAATATTACCTTTATATTGAATAGAAAATTGAAATTTCCTCCTAATTTTTAAATAGATATAACTGGCATGGAGTTTTGTATTAGTTTTAGATGTACAATGTAATATATAATGATCACTAACAATAAGTTTGTTAACATTCATCACCTCACATAGTTACAAATTTATTATTAATATTTAAAATTATTTCAGAAACTAGATATTTTCGGTAAAAATGTGTTATTTACACACATGAATGGGTTTGTTACTATTATTTTTAATGAACCAATAAATAATTGAATTTCAGTTGTAATTTCTAGCACAGTAAATGGTGACTAATTTAACCTACAGAAACAATTACTATTTAAAACCTTCAGTAATTAGAGTGCAAAGAGGTTCTGAGGCCAAAACTTCTGTGGAATGGTGGTGGATAGGATACAACAGGATTTGAAGATGGAAGTTCTAAATTCAAATTCAAATTCCATCACCAAACTGACTTTGATTTTTGGTAAATTACATAAGGGCAGGCTCAAAAGTCAGAGTATCTGGGGTCATAATTTTGGCTCCACTGCCTGCTAGTTGTGTGAAATCAGGTGAGTCATTTTACTTTTGTAAATATGAATGACTACGATATACCTTCATCTGATTGCTGCCAGGATTAACTGGTATCATCTTTTATAGATGCTAACAACTGTTCCTGCAGCAGAGAAAGAGCAACTGTTATGAGTCTCAAACTTTTTTCTTTTTTTAGCCCATGCCCCCTGCAATGGGAGCATGGAGTCTTAACCACTGGGCCACAAGGGAAGTCCTTCAAACATTTTAAAATAGAAAAATAAAATTCCTTCCTTGTTCTTCATCCTGTGGCTCAAAACTGTCCATCATATTAATAACTACATGTGATTCTCCAGGGCTGGAAGCGGTAAGAATGCCCTTCTCCATCTTCACGTCCTGCTTCTGTAGGGCACACATGGAAGTCAAAATGGTCATTGTTATTTTCCAGGAGGAGGACATGAGCAAGGCAAGTTGTGACTCTATTGCAACAGAAAAATCAGGGAGGTTGCAGGTTGACACAGGGGCCTGGAAGGACCCTGGAGAGATCTGGACAGCCAGGCGCACAGGATGCCTGAGACCTCCCGCACCTGGGAGACACATCCTGGTCTCCTAATTCAGCTCATACCTGGTTCCTTCCCTATCTCCTCCCTGCTTCCCAGTATGGCCCACCAAAATACCATACCCCAAGGTCTCTGGAGCGCTCCAGTCCTACAAAAATCATCCTTCCTGTCCATCCTCCCTTCCCTTCTCTAAATCTCCCTCCTCACCCTCCCATCTAGGGGCTGGCAGCGCTCTTCTCTGTCAAACCCATTAACAGACAGATGAAGGCCTTCCAGGAGCAGTTCCAGAGCCTCTGGAGTTAAGAGGCCTCCCAGCACCAGGGCTGGCAACCGGCCTTCTCTCTGCACAGAGACGAACTATCCTGAGGCTCTCAGCGCCCCCTAGTGGGCTCTTCCTTCTACCAAATCCCACAAACAATTCTTGCCTCACCAGCGAAGATGCCTTTCCTTAGGAGCAAGAAGGTTACAAAAGAATAATTCTGTCTCAATAATACAACAAAGCCCTCGACACCTCTGCTCCCTCTCCAAAATATTTTTCTAAGCAGGTAAGAAGAAGAGAAAGTTGTTAAGAGTCACCTCACTCTACAACAGTGTTCAATTTGTCCAGTGTGCTCAGTGACTCAGTCACGTCCAACTCTCTGCGACCCCATGAGCTGTAGCCCACCAGGCTCCTCTGTCCATGGAATTTTCCAGGCAAGGATACTGGAGTGCGTTGCCATTTTCTTCTCCAGGGGATCTTCCCAACCCAGGGATCGAACCTGCATCTCTTGTGTCTCCTGCATTGGCAGGCAGGTTCTTTACCACTAGCACCACCCGGGAAGCCCCTCAATTGGTCTAGAGTTCCTAGTAAGATTCCCTAACAAAAAAACAGAGTGAAACAGACTACAGAGGAAACAGGGATGCAGAGATGGTACCGGAAAAAGCAAAGGCAGGAGAGATGTGGATTCAACAATAGTGGAGGCTTGACCCAGCTCTGGCACTTTGAGCTGCTGCTATATATTTGAACATGACTTCAAGATCAGCAAATGGAAGTTCAAGAGCATTAAGAATGCTCTTTGGGGAGATGCACAAGCAGGACAATCAGGGTTTTCTCTATACCCTGCTTTTCTGTAGTTGCCCTCCTCAGGCAGTAAAACTAACCCCTTCCAGACTAGAAGAGAAAATGTTTCTGAGTATGACACCCTGTGCTTCAGGCTACAGCTGCCTCAGGAGGCGCCGAAGAAATCCCAGCCACAAATGCCGGCTCCTTCCACTGCCAGAGACCCCCCATTCTCTTTAAATGTCAGATTGTTTCGATGGAAAACCTTTTTTGTACAGTCAGCTCAGGATGAGAGTAGACTGCTTTCAAAGTCAGGTTGTTATAACCTAGAACTCTGGGAAGCATCGTCATGAAATCATCAGAGCCTGTGTTTAGCCAAAATGCGGTATGTTCTTGTATCAATCATTCATGCAATCCCGTACAAATGCAATTTTAACAGCTGTTAGTATGTACATGAGTTGGGTGAGCATGTCCATTAATAACTGTCTGCTTGTTCTGGGAGAATAGGAAGACCTCTTCTCAGCTACAGGCTCAAGTTCCGGGCAGGCTGAGAATAGTATTTCCACTTAGACATTTTTAAAGTAACATTAGTAGAAGCTTGAAAGTGTCTGACAAATAGCAGGACATAAATATGTGACCCAGTGCGATCGTTTTTAACCCATTCATGCAGGTAGTCATTTCTCCTCAGTCTTACTTGATGTATGCTAATTGCTACCTTTTCCAAATTGATTTGATTTGAGGTCCCTGGGTCTCTTAGTGACAACAGGGAAACTAAGAGGAAAGGTGACATTTCCTGAGAAAGAATAACAATTCCCACATGAAGAGGCTGCTGTTGGGGTCAGGTGGTGGCAGCTCTGTTGCAGACACAGACACAGGGAGGAAGCTAGGGCAGGTGTTCAGGGGCTGGAATATCCTGGCCCCAACCTTCTCCTTGGCAATTGCCCATTTCATTAATAGGAGAAAGCTCATGAAGCGGGAAAGACCCTCTACCAGATACAGACAATTTTTTTTTAAAGATTTTTTTGATGTGGGCCATTTTTAAAGTCTTTATTGGATTTGCTGCAATATTGCTTCTGTGGTTTATGTTCTGGTTTTTGTTGCTGGTTTTTTTTTTTGGCCATAAAGCATGTGGAATCTAGTTCCCTGACCAGGGATTGAACTGGCACCCCCTGCATTGGAAGGCAAAGTCTTAACCACTGGACCGGAAGGCAAAGTCTTAACCACTGGACCACCAGGGAAGTCCCTAGACACTCTTCTGACTATTCCTAAAGGTGAAGGCCCAGGAAGATCTGTTAAGTATGCTGATGCCAGCGCTTATCTTTCAATTGCACATTTGATGTAAAGTTCTTGTCAAAATGTTATAGGAATCCTTGTAAAATGCAGGAATGGACACATGTTTAAAATGAGGGTCAGGGAGTCTGTGTCAGAAAGAACAGATAGGAGTTAGAGACTGGGTGATTCAAGTGCTAAACTACTACTGTCTGCAGTGTCAAGTTTACAGCAGTTCAAGAAATTTTGCAGGAAAAAAAATACATACTTTTTTTAAAAAGAAAGAAAGAATTTACTCTATAAGATCTGGTTGTTTGTCACCTGTCAGAGTAGCTGTCATCAAAAAGAAGTGCTGGAAAGGATGTGGAGAAAAGAGAACCCTCCAACACTGTTGATGGGAATATAAATTGGTGCAACTACTGTGGAAAACAGTATGGAAATTTTTTTTTTAAATTAAAACTAGAACTATCATAAGACTCAACAATTCCATTTCCAGGTACCTATCTGAAAGATACAAAACCACCGTTTCAAAAAACTCTGCATCCCAGTGTTTTTAGCAGCACTATTTACAACAGCCAAGGTGGAAGCAACCTAAGTGTCCATCAACAGAACAAATGGATGGATAAACACACACACACACACACACACACACACACACACACACACACACACACACACACACACACACACACTGGAATACTATGCAGCAGTAAAAAAGAATGAAATGTTACCATTTGCAGTAACAAGGATGGACTTGGAGGGCATTATGCTAATGAAATAAGTCAGACAGAGAAAGACAAATGCTATATGTTATCACTTATATGTGGCATCTAAAAAATAACAACAAACTAGAGAATATAACAAAAAAAGAAGCTTACTCACAGATACAGAGAACAAATTAGTGATTACCAGTGGGGAGAGAAGTGAGAGGCGGGGAGAAGGGCAATATAGGGGTAGGGGATTAAGAGGTACAAGACATGAGGTATAAAATAAGCTACAAATGGACGTTGTACAACACAAGGAATATAGCCAATATTTTATAATAACTATAAGTGGACTATAAACTTAAAATATTATGAATCATTATATAGTATACCTATAACATAAAATATTATACAGCAATTATACTTAAATTAAAAAAAAAAGATCTGGTCATCTTTCTCTGATGTGCCCTTGGTCATGATTGAGGAATCAGCTGTGGGCTGTGCCCAGGTTCAGGCGCGTCTCCAGAATATTGGCTGCTAACCACTCAATTTGTTGACATCATTGTCTAACTATAAACAGTTAAGTAATTACAGATGCTATTAACTTAAGCCAAGGAGTTGTGGCCCCAAAACCACAAGGTACTTTAAAAGAAAAGTAATCCTTTATGTTCTATTCATTAACTACTACTTTGCATTCACTAAACCTGGACATACTCCAGTACCAGAAGGGGAACCTCACTCTCAGATTTCCTCATTTAGTAGGTTTGGGGTAAAACCAGAGGATCTGTGGTTGCAACAAGAAACTATTTCTGCTTGTCTGGAGCCATCCTTTGGAAACCAGTGACCTAAAACTGGAAGATATCTCCCACTTAGGCTAAGCTCTTTCTTTCCCAGCATATGGTAACAGCAGATACTACTCAGTTCTGCAATGTTAACTACCATTTTGACTCCTAACTGAAGGATACAGGCAGTTTTGAGAATTTCTAAAGTCTCTTTGCTAATAATCCATAGGGACCTACATTTTAGCCTTCTTCATGCCCTGGAAAGACTGTCATTAGAAACAAGGAAAACACTACATTCAGAAATGGGCCATAGCTCCCACCACATGGAGGGCATTTGAACTGAATAAAAGTAAGCTCAACTGGTATTTCCCTGGTGGTCTAGTGGTTAAAACTTTGTACTGCCAATGCAGGGATGAGGGTTCAATCACGGGCTGGGGAACTAAGATCCCACATGCTGCCTGGCCAAAAAAATGAAAATAATAAAAAAAGGTACATTCAACACTGCTGTATTTGAAATAGATAACCAACAAGAACCTACTGTATAACACATGGGACTCAGCTCAATGTTATGTGGCAGGCTGGATGGGAGGGGAGTTTGGGGGAGAATGAATACATGTATATGTATGGCTGAGTTCCTTTGCTGTTCACCTGAAACTATCACAACATTGCTAATTGGCTATACCCCAATAGCCAATTATAAATAATAAAAAGGTTTTAAAAAAAGGTACATTCAACTATTTTTCCCCTATTCTTTACACTGAATATATTCAAAGTCAGCAGAATCTCTCAGATGTCTGGGACTGAGAATGAAAAGTAAGGAGTTAAGATCTAAATGCAACACTTCAAAAGTAAGGGAAGAAATGCAGAAGCACTCATTAGCTTTATTATTCTCAATTGCACATTTTCCTACTGATTATCACAGGGAACTCTACCCAGTGTTCTGTGGTCACATAAATGGTAAGGAAATCCAAAAAAGAAGGGATGTATGTGTACATATAACTGATTCGCTTGGCTGTACAGCAGGAACTAACACAACATTGTAAAGCAACTCTACTTCAATAAAATTTTTTTAAAAAATTTAAAGTGTTATCACATTCTTTTTTGAAGACTTTATCATAAATGCCAATAAAAAATAAACATTGAGAAAAAATTGCCTATTGTAGCACAGGAGTTTTAAATTGGAAAAGAGATAGCAAATTCTACCTATAACTGCATCACAAGGACTCTCCATTCACTCCCTAGTCTTCAGCCCTGCAGATCTGTAGAATAATGATTCAAAGGGGCTATTGCTTAATTATATGTGCAATTAATGAGTAATTGTATGCTCAGGGTGCAGCTTTAGCTGAGTCTTTTGCATCAGGAAGATGCCCTCAACCTCAGCAAAGAGCTTAGCCCATATCTGTGTTCATTCATTGATAATTTCCATTGTCACAGTTAATGATGGTGACAATACACCAAAGGCCACCCCTATAAATGTCTATGTGGGACTTCGTGATTGTATCATTTAAAAAAAAAGACAGAATGAACACATCCAAATTCAGGTGGAGGTGTAAGTTCCAGTCTCTGTTAAAAATTCTGTCAAACTACTTCACAGTAAAACACATTAAACTGTTCTACATATTCAATTATATCGATTCATATGGTGAGATTGGGTTTTTAAAGAGGAATGGCCATGCTTTCCTTGAATCTCAAGACTGTGTATGTCATGGTCTAGTGAGATCATGAAGTCTGGGGTCCTGCTCTTCAGAGCTGAAAGGAGGAAGAGGAAAGAAGAAATCGACAGATTCCAGGAAGAGAGTGGAGCTCTGAGCTGGGGGCTCCCATGGGTGCAGACTGGGCAGGAGATGGAAGAGCATGGAAATCCACAGAGAAAACAACTCTGGTGTTCCTGCCACACATGAGGTGATTACATGCAAAGTCCAGACTTACACCTGTTTCCAGCAGGAATTTCCTCAACACTGAAGGGAAAGATGCTTTCCGTCTGAACCCAAAGACTATGAGTCCATCTCTTGGCACCTCCAGCAGCACTGTGTTCACAGTACTCAATAAAAAGCTGTTGTTATAATGAAACTTTGCCAGGAACTGACACTCCAATGCTTTGCAACATCACTAAACACAGCTGGATATTCATCTAAGCACAGGTGAAACGATAGATGTAGATTTTGTTTTCTAAGAGTCAGAACAATAGCTCTGCTTCCAGAAACCTAAAGCTGTCAAATGCCACAAATTTGCCTTTTTTAATTGGTATTTTATATCCTACTTTGTTCCACAAATAATTTGAAGAGGCTTATAATATGCATGCCACCTTAAAATAAGAAAATGTGAATGAAAAGAATGAGCAAAAATGAGGAAAGAATGGAAAGACATGATCAAAAGGCCTTATGCAATTTCCAAAATTGGAGACCAGACCAGATATTGGGCCCTGAGCTTTTCAGCAGCCATAATATTAATGGAAAATTCATATTGTCTATCAAACAAAAGCATACCAATTCACCAGAAGGAAGGCTTTTTCCTAATTTGGGGGTTGAAAGTACATATCTATGGGAGATGGCCTGGCCATGGTGGGTTAGCCTCACCCTTCCAGTCAAGCCTGTCAGAGAAAATAACAAATGGAATTGATGTCAGAAGATGTGCATCTGAGCAGTGGTTCCAATTGATCTAGGGTTAGTCACTTGCCTCTTATAAAGCAGGAAAACATACTCCACAGCTGGTATGAGAATTAAGATGAGATAAACAAAAATCACTAAGTGCTGTTCAAGGGGAAAGCATTTTAAAATCATGTTTTATTACTCTTTTAGTTTTCCTTGCCTTGAGATCAAGCATGCCCTCCCATGCATCCTCCTGGGTCCCTGAGATCTACAGGTGCATCTCTGGATTCAAAACCAGCCTACATCCTGGAGAGCTGATTTACTTTGGGGGCTTGTTTTCAGTAATCAGTAACTGTGAACAGCCCCTGATTTATTACAGCCCTTCTCAAATTCAATCTCTTCACCAGAAAGTCAGAGATTAATCTGAGAAACCCAGTCTGTGTTCATTTGTCACAATTTCTACTTTTTGCCCAGCTCACTCCATCGTCCTTTCTCACCATCTTTTCTTCACAGTGGCGCCTGACACATCCCAGAAAACCCCTGCATGTATCCAAAATTGAGGGCAGAACACTGGCAATGAATTCAATTTTATTTTGTTATTCAATTCTTTAAAATCCATTACACTTGTTCTTAAAGCTATGTAGAAATGAAATCAGTTACTTAATGTGAAATGTTCGATATAACGAAAGATTGTTTTTAATCCCAAATTTTCAAATACCAGAGATAAAATACAAACTATAAGAAAAGTCCTACAAAGCCAAGGTGAAAATTTTACCAAAAGACCATCAAAAACAGAGGCTCCAACTTGTAAGTAATATGCTAACATTATGGGAATTTGTATTTACTTTGATATTGTTGGTGGTGACTGGACCACTTAAGATGATAAAATCTCTTTACTCAAAGCAAAGGAATTCACACAAAAGAAAAGAAGAAGGGGTTATCCATTTCTTGTTCTGTAATTTTTCATCAGCTCTACTTCATATTTTTCCTGACGCATGGAGACAGGTCCTCCAGGTGAGAGGGGGCTCAATGGCTCACGTTAATAAGATACATGAGTGCATTTCATCCATGAGATCACCATACGGAAAACTGCTGTCTCAAGACACTGACCATAGGTGAATGAATGTAAGTGGTACTTTCATACTTAAAGAGATAAGATGTCTTCTATTTGAAGAATCTACTTCACTTGTTAATAGGACACTATCCATACCAGATCCCAGTAATTTCTCTGTATTTTATTTTTTAAGACAAGCGATGAAGTAGAACTATATTAATACTTTATCTGAAAAAAAGATTGATAACTTATAAATTAACTTTCTAGATAGAGTAATCTTGCTGCTTTAAAATCCCAAACTTAGGTGAAAAAATCTGCCACCTTGGATGGCAATCTTTCTAAAATGAAGTATGTATGTAAATGATTTACCAAAGAATTTCATTTCTTTGAGAATATAAGGATAGTATTTTCACCTCAACCACCAGTTTCAGTGGTGCTATGTCAGCTGAGCTTTCCCCCCTAATGATGTCCTTTGGCAGAATCTGTCATCACTGGTTACTTTCAGTCATTAGAACATAGCTAAATTCAAAGCTCCTCCCTGTACCTAACACAGGCTAGATGTTTGGGGGCCAAGAGCTAGGAGTGGGGCCTGGACCATGGTTTGCTTATTCTTTCTTTCTCCTACCCTAGCAAGGTGGATTTGAGTAGTGCCCCACTCCTGGGTCCATCTGCTTCCCAGCAGGAAGGGGAGGAAAGATAAGGAAAGTATCATTGCAGCACTGTGCTCACAGCACTTAATAAGCAGCAGTTGTTATGATAATAAAATGTTTTTTAGGAACTGATGTTTCAGTGCCTTGCAATAACCCTGTATATAGCTGGGGCTGTGCTGTGTGCTTAGTCGCTCAGTCATGTCTGACTCTTTGCGACCCCATGGACTATAGCCTGCCAGGTGTTCTTCTGTCCATGGGGATTCTCCAGGCAAGAATACTGGAGTGGGTTGCCATGCCCTCCTCCAGAGAATCTTCCAAACCCAGGGATCGAACTGAGGTCTCCTACATTGCAGGCAGATTCTTAACCACCTGAGCCACCAGGGAAACCCATATATAGCTGGACATTCACCCAAGTGCAAATGAACAGATGGGTTTGACATGTTGTTTTATAGAACTCAGAAAGGCAGCTCTCTGACTTGCCTTTGGTTTAGTCTGATAGTTGGTCACTTGGGCTGATGGGGTAAATTCCTCACAGGGGGCTTCTCCCCTTTAGACAGATGGGGTTCAGCTCCATCTCAGCCCCTCTGTTACAGAAGACCCCTCAGAGCAGCAGCTAAGCTCCCTCTCTGCCTCTCTAGCAGTCCACATGTCCGGCCCCTTCTCAGAAAGGACCACCCCATCATTTGGCTTGAGGACCTCCTGGGAAGCCTCACAGCTCTTACCCTTCCTCCAGGTTCCATATTCCTTCATGTGGAGCCATGGGAATAACTAGAATACTTTCCCCCTACTCTCAGGAAGCACAGAGAAGTTGGTTGGGGTGGGGCTGCACCCTACTTCTTCCAGGCCACCATTATGGTTCAAGACTTGCCAGTTCAGAGTACTCTACTGGGCACCCCTGACCTAAAACTGACAACAGCCCTCTTGTGTTTGTACACCCCAAACTCCAGAGAATGCACGCTAAGTATTCTTATGAATTCTCTCAGCATCCTTTGCTCTAACTTGTTAAGCCTCCAGTGAAGGGATCAGAATGAAGTCTATTGCAAGCACTGCAAGTTTTATAAATAATTATCTTGAGGAAAAAGAGAGAGTTAAGTTAAAAAACAGATTAAGAAGGCAGAGTTTGCTTAAGTCCTCTTCTGGAATATATTTGACTTGATCAAAAAAGAGAATAGAATCAAAGTCCTCAGGGAAAGAGCTAGAATACTGTTTCACTTCTCTTAGAAAGAGTAACTCCCAAAAAGTTCACTATACAGAAGAAAAAGAGACATATGTGATCTTCAGATTTCCATTAGTGATCAACGAGGTACGTGCTATGGTTTTCTCTTTCACTGTCTCTTAACCCTAGAGAAGAAAGTTCCTTATGCATCATGTCATATGACACAGGGAAATATTGCCTCATGACCAAAAGACAACCTTCAACTACCTTGACTTGTCTGGCATTAGTATGTCAGGATTGATGGAGTGTTCCTCAGGGGGAAATTAATTAATATGCATATGTGACTAAAACTTTTCATTAGTAGTGTGTGTGTGTGTGTGTGTGTGTGTGTGTGTGTATGGTGGTGGGTTAAATACTTTGACTTATACAGTTTGGTCAATGACGCAAGTCTAATTAGAAAACTAAGAAACAGAACTTTCGATTGAAGAGATGGCCTAACAAACCAGAGTTTATACAAGAATTTCATATCAACTATTAAATGTATATAGAGAAGGTGATGGCACCCCACTCTAGTACTCTTGCCTAGAAAATCCCATGGACAGAGGAGCGTGGTAGGCTACAGTCCATGGGGTCGCTAAGAGTCGGACATGACTGAGCGGCTTCACTTCCACTTTACCTTTCATGTACTGGAGAAGGAAATGGCAACCCACTCCAGTATTCTTGCCTGGAGAATCCCAGGGACGGCGGAGCCTGGTGGGCTGTCGTCTCTGGGGTCGCACAGAGTCGGACCCAACTGAAGCGACTTAGCAGCAGCAGCAGCAGCATTAAATGTATATATACCTCCCAGCATAGTGTGGTACCCTCAAAAATGCTGCTGACTTATTATTAGTCCACATTGATACTCATACTCTATACTTTCTTATAGAAAAAGTCTTCTTACTCCTGCATGTACTTGTTTCCTAAGTGCTATGATAATTTTACATCCATGAGTAAATATTCACAGTTTTGGTAGATTAAAGTATTAAACAATTGTATTGTCTTTTGGAGACTAAGTAAATACTGGCTAGTATAATGATATTATTTTCTGGCAATCTTATTATCCTCAGATATTCATCTGAGAGTTCAGTGTTCTTTGTTTGTATATAATGTGACACGTCTGCAAAATATAGGTAGAAATTCAGATGTGATCACATCTCAAGTTTTATTCTGTATCATAACAGAGTAAAGCAGGACAGTAGAATCCTACTAAAGCCACATTAAACTCTGGCTGCAAGTAGTTCTGACCACCTAATCTGAAGGAATGATTTCCAGCATATATTAACCTGGATGTAAACTTGTACAGCAAAACAAAAATTTAATGCCAGCAAAAAGATTTTTCATGCAGCAGGTCCAACCAAAGCTTTTTTAAATTGAAGTACAGTTGATTTACAGTATTATATTAGTTTCAGGTGTACAACATAATAATTCAATATTTTTACAACCAGTGGGATTTGGTGAGAATTTTCCTTCATGCCTGTAATGCTTATCAATCACTCCTTCAACTTGACTTCTTCAAGACCTTTTCCAAGTCTCACCTCTTCTATGAAATGGAAGTTAGAAATTCAAAATTGGAAGCTATAATAATCACAGTTATGATAAAACTTTATCCACACCTAAATAGTGATCTTAAAATAGTGTTGGGCAGAGGGCAGACCTGAGGCTGAAAAGTGGAGTGAAGCTGAATTTAAGTCACTTACCATTGAATGGAATCTAAAATATAATATTAAATGGGTGTAAATCTTCTCAGCCTTCTGGTTTGCAAGGCAGGCGAAAGCATATAAGGTTAGCGTTGGTGCTATTTGCAAAATCCTAAATCAGAATCAGTCCCATAGTCTCACACAGTTAATAAGGATATTTCACTCCTGTTATATCTGATCCCCCTTGCGGAAGCTGCCTGAGAGCACAGTGATTAAGAGAACAGAAAGCAGAGCCAGGCAGTTGGACCATCAAATTCCCACATCCCTCCCCTCCTCCCCTACCACTGGCTATGGAGCCTGGAGCACATCACTTACGTTTGTGAACTTCAATTTCTTCATCTATGAAACAGTGGCAGGGATAATATCTATTTCTGATAGAAGCCACATTCTTAGGGAAGTTAAACAAGATTAGCATGCACTGGAATGGGTAGAGTACCTGGATTTCAAGGAAGGCTAGATGGCATTGGTTCTTATTGATGTCCTCAACCAATGTAGTTCTCACAGACAGCCTGCCTCCTCTTTGCTCTGCATCTATTTGCTGTGCTACTTTTGCTTTGAATGCTTTCCTACCAACTTCAAGGGTCTCTCTTCATACTTACTTCAATCTCACTACTGTAAAACCATCCGTGACTTTCCCAGCTTCTCCACAGGGATGTTTCTGTGCATGCAGCTGTGCATCTTGACTGCCCAGTTTGGTTAGAGACATTATGAAGACAGAAGTACTATCATGTCCTTTATTTTATGAATTTTCACGAGTGTTTACTAAAGGCTTGTTGACTTAGTCCTTCAATGAGGTAGCAGTTACAGTGCTAAGTGTCTACAGATGATGTCTCTTATATCATAATGTGAACATATGCTGCTGCTGCTGCTGCTGCTGCTAAATCGCTTCAGTCATGTCCGACTCTGTGCGACCCCATAGACGGCAGCCCACCAGGCTCCGCCGTCCCTGGGATTCTCCAGGCAACAACACTGGAGTGGGTTGCCATTTCCTTCTCCAATGTGAACATATAAAGTTCTAGAAAATTATAAATACTACAGAATCAAGAAGTAAATGATTTTTATTCAAGTGAAGATTATTTATTTACAAAGGCATAAAAATAGATGACACCCTGTGTGGATAATTATCAAATTTGTGTGAACTTAGCTTTCAGAGAAATGGTGTGTTAAGTTCTGCTTTTTAGTTTGCTATTCAGTCATTCAAAAGCCCAGACAGATCTGGGTAAGTAAAGCGAGGTAAAATACAGTGAAAATAACCTGCAATGGCCTGCTTATTCAGCTGTAAAGTGGATACTTTAAATAAAATGTATGCATTCATTACAACAAAAATGAATATGTTCATTAAAACATAGGCCTTTAGAGCAGTAAACCAAAAATTAAGGAGGTTAGATTGCATCAAGATAGTCAAGGCAAAATAGATATGATCGTTAGTCATTTCTGTCTCACCATGGCTGCCTGCAGAGTTCACTGGTGAACAGAACTTACTGAAAATCAGATATACCTCTGATAAAGGAACCAGAAGAGATGAATATTCCATTTGCACAGTAAAACATAATCTACACTGTAGGTCAGATAACACATGCTGTCAATCTGCCTCTGATCCTTTAGGTATGTGAGACTGGGGAAAACTTCATCCTCCCTGGACTCCATTTGACTAAAATGCAAATGAAAAGGTTGAATCTGATGACTCCTAAGAACCCTTCTACTCTGATATTCAACACAATTCTTGCATAACTCTGATATAATGCACAATTCTTGCATTATCTTAGGCAGATAAACTCCTACTATGCTATGTACTATACTCAAGTTCCTAATTATAAATGCTAAGATTACTGCACCTTTTAAAATATCATTTTATGAACTGTAATGGGTTGACTGCTCTCTAGCTTGGTGGTGGTGTGGATAGATTTTCTGGGGTGGAGCTTCACTTTAACCATGACCAAATTCAGAGTATAGACCATTAAAGTCCTGCTGTTCTCTTAGGATCAAGGCACTTTCCTTGACTAGAAAATGAATCAAAAGGCTCAGGGAAGTTAGGAAGCTTGAATTGGGTTCCCATGGCTTTGTCTGAAGAAAAGACAGGGTTTTGAGACCACTCTTGAATAGTGAGAAATAAGAATGTGTTCATTTGGACAGGAGAATGGGAGGAAGATCAGGCAAACTAGTTTTCTGCCAGCTGTGTGTTTCTGGTCTTTCTAAAACTAGCTGTTTATATGCTGCATATACCTAAATTCCTTCCCAATTCCTTTTTAGGTAAAACTCTAGTATATACAGACTTACTGTTGTATAACATTTTTCTGTAGCTGCCAAATTTCCAGTTTGCATATAAGCAAACCTTGTGGCACTCCTATTATGGAGAATCAGAAAAAAAGAAAGAACTGGATGTAGAGAAAAGGAAAGGAGAGAAAAATTAAAGATCAGTAGATATATTTTCAGTACTACCTTAGGAAAATGAATGGACAAATGAAAATATGGTGTTCCTTCCCCCAATACATGAAGGCTTATATTCCTAAAAACCCTTGAGCTGACTTTTGGGTCTGGTCATGAAGAAGTAACAAGAATCAGATTCACCCTCCCAACATAAAAACTACAAAACTGAATAAAAACTACGAAACTGTTCTCAGGCAGTAGACAAACAGGCAGCTCAAGGCTGTGATCTCTGAAAGAAAGGAAATGGCACATCCACCCTGCAATCTCCCTTAGGGCACTTTCCAAATCATGGCACAGGGAAATCACATTAGAGGAAGGACACTAAAAATCACCACCAACTCCTAAGACACAGTGGAGCCAGAAGTCCAGGGAGTGACATTTTTAATGTGCTGGTGTTTAGTTGGGGGACGGGGAGGGTCTGTCAACCTAGAATTCTCTAACTAGCAGAAATATTTTTCAAAACTGAAGGTGAGGACCTCCCTGGTGGTCCAGTGGCTATGAATCCGCCTGCCAATGCAGGGAACATGGGTTGTATCCCTGGTCCAGGAAGATTCTACTTGCCCAGGGTCAACTAATCTGGTGTGACACAACTACTCTTGAGCCTGTGCGCTGCAACAAGAGAAGCCACCCCAATGAGAAGTCTGCACACCCACCTAGAGAATGCCTGCACCCAACAATGAAGACCTAGCAAAGTCAAATGTAAATATATCTATTTATATTTATATATTTATAAATATATACATGTATATTAAAAGTGAAGGTGAACGGGGTAGGGACAAATTAGAAGTTTGGGACTAGCAGATACAAATTACTATGTATAAAAGAGATAAACAATAAGGCCCTACTGTATAGCACAGGCAGCTATATTCAATACCTTATAATAAGCTATAATGGAAAAGAATATGAAAAAGCTATACATATATATGTGTGTATATATACACACACACATATATATATATATAAAACTGAATCACTCTGCTGTTCACCAGAAACTTAAAAAACATTGTAAATTAACTATAGAGTAATTTTTAAAATTGTTATAAAAAATCTAATTCTTCAAAAAAAATAAAGGTAAAAAAAGAAATTAAAAAGAGAGAGAGAGACTTTGTTGCTAGCAGGTCTGTTTCACAATAAATACTAAAGGATGCTCTTCAAGCTAAAGGGGGAACTAATATCAGTTGGAAACTCAAATCTGCTCAAAGGAATGAAGAAAACCAGAAATGATCAACTTAAAAAAATCTTTTTTGGTTGTTTTTTAAAATTTTCTTTACAGGTTAATTGACTGTTTAAAGCAAAAATAAAACAATGTGCGTGGCATTATAGTGTGTGCTGAAGATGCATAACAACAACAACAGCACAAAGTGAGATGGTAGTAAGTGGATGCATATGGTTTAAGATTTTATCTGGGAAATGGTATAACGAGCTGTGATAAGTTAAGGATGTATATGGTAATTCCTAGGGCGACCATTAAAAAAACTAAAACAAAGAGGTATAACTTAAAAGGTCAAATATCTAAATCTAAATATTGTTCAAAGCATGAGCTAATATAATGAAATTAGCACAGCTTTTAGCAAAAAAAAAAAAAAAAAGAAAAAAGAAAAAACTTGAAAAGCCAACAGAAGGGGGGAAATGGAATACCAAAAATCTCAATCGAAAAAAATTCAACAAATGAGATTAAAAAAGAAACAAAAAACAGATGGAGCAATTAGAAAACAAAAGCAAATGATGCCCAGGCCAAGTGTAATAGTGCCTGGGGGTAGCTCACTTCCTGTGGAAAAATATCTTACTAATATCGTTATGTTCACTAAATCACGTTAGCATAGTGGCACACAAAAGCAACAGTGATGTCTACGCAAACTTTAGTTTTAGTCACTAAGTCTCACCCGACTCTTTGTGACCTCATGGACTACCCAACAGGCTTCTCTGTTCATGGGATAACCCAGGCAAGAATACTGGAGTGGTTTGCCATTTCCTTCTCCAGGGGATCTTCCTAATCTGAGGATGTTCCTGATCTAGGGCTCTAATCCACATCTCCTGCATTGCAGTGATTTCTTTACTGTCAAGCCACAGGGGAAGCCCATGCTAACTGTGCTAACTTATTAACTTTAATAAGTTAACATATATATATATATAAGCTATATACATATAAGTTATATATATGCTAACTTATATATATAACTTATATGCTATATATATAACTTATTATATATAAATTAGTATGAATACGTTCTTAGTAATTCCCATTGACTATGTTGCACTCAAGATAAATTTTTAGGACGTTCTTTCCTAGCACTTGAAACAAAAAGCTTGAAAATCTGCCTTGACTCAGTTCAGTTCAGTTCAGTTCAGTCACTCAGTCATGTCTGACTCTTTGCGACCCCATGGATTGCAGCATGCCAGGCCTCCCTGTCCATCACCAACTCCCGGAGCTTACTCAAGCTCATGTCCATTGAGTCAATGATGCCATCCAACCATCACTTCCTCTGTCATCCCCTCTCCTCCCACCTTCAATCTTTCCCAGCATCAGGGTCTTTTCAAATGAATAGTTTCTTCACATCAGGTGGCCAATATATTGGAGTTTCAGCTTCAGCATCAGTCCTTCCAATGAATATTCAGGACTGATCTCCTTTATGATGGATTGGTTGGATCTCCTTGCAGTCCAAGGGACTCTCAGTCTTCTCCAGCACCACAGTTCAAAAGCATCAATTCTTTGACGCTCAGCTTTCTTCACAGTCCGACTCTCATATCCATACATGACCACTGGAAAAACCACAGCCTTGACTAGATGGACCTTTGTTGGCAAAGTAATGTCTCTGCTTTTTAATATGCTGTCTAGGTTGGTCATAACTTTCCTGGCTGGGGAGTCTGGTGAAACAAAGTCATTACAAACACTTTTATGTCATGTGTGATAAAACAGAATTAGGATTCTATTTATCCAGCATTTAAAAACAACATGTAATAAAGTCAATGCACCATTTTACAATGACTAATAAAATATAATTTAAATACAAACTTTAGTAATTTATAAAATTGAAAGAGATGCCAAGGACCTACTTTTTTTTTACTTCAGTCCAAATACACTAACACTACTTTCTTGTTCTCTCATAATTGTTGATAGTCGTTAAAAGCCAAGCCAAGTTATGACCTACATCAAAAATGTACGATCTTTATAGTGTCCAGAGGTGATTTTTTAACTCCATCATCTTGGTAGTGTATCTAAGGAGGCATTTATACAAGGACTATTCTCTCCTTCATCTGCTTTGTAACTCTGAAATCCTTGTTTTTCCAGTGGAATTTAGGACACTTCACTTTTTTAACCTTGCAGCAGCCATCAAATGAAAGAAAAACATTCAACACCAAATTTTTTTAAAGGTTTATTTATTTTATTTTTTGGCTGTGGTGGGTCTTTGTTGCCACACGTGGGCTTTCTCTAGTCGCAGTGAGCAGGGGCTACTCTTGGTTTTTTGTTCTCATGCTTCTCATTGCAGTGGCGTCTCTTGTTGCAGAGCACAGGTTCTAGGTACCCAGGCTTTAGTAGGTGCAGCACTCAGGCTGTTGAGCACAGGCTCAGTAGTTGTGGCACACGGATTTAGTTGCTCCATGGCATGTAGGATCTTCCAGGACCGGGGATCAAACTGAGGTCCCTTGCATTGCAAGGTGGATTCTTAACCACTGGACCACCAGGGAAGTCCCCTAATTTTTTTTGAGGTAGAACTTCCTTTTTCGTGCTTGAGTATAAATTGTACTTCTATGACTTGCTGAAGGTTGTCTCCAGTTTCCATTGCAGAGTTGTCCCTATAACAAGCTCTGGAAACGTCTTGCCTCAGATTGCCTTGGACCAGAAGCCAATCAAGCAGGCAAAGTCGAATCCAGTTATGTGATCACTTTCCATATACAATGTTTTGATGCTTTGTTTTACTTTAAAACATTCCAATTCCAAATGCCTCTGGACTCATGAGCAAAATCAAAATAAATACACACACTGATGCAGAACAGAGGGAAACCTCTCTCACACTCAGATATAACACAACTCAATCAGACTCAGCTGTCTGCATGGCAAAGGTCCTAAAAATGGCCCTGCACAAAGCTTTTGAGGTTGAGAAACCCAGGGCTATGTAGAATAATTTGCTCTTATTTTTTTCCCCCATGGTTCTGATTTTTAAGTATAGGGGATTACCCATTGCCTGCAGCTCATTAATCATGGTAGCTTTTGATTATGAAAAGTGCAATCCAAAAGATAGTAGTCTGAGGACTTGGCAGAGAAGTTCTATACCCATACCCGAGATGTGCCAGAACACCCTGCACTCTGCCAACAGTGATTACACTTGGCATTAATTGAAGATGCTGAGAGCTATAAGCCTTCCTGAGTTTAGCCACCTGGAGCAGATTAAAATCTAGGTCCTGTCGGTGAGGAGGTTTGAGGGATTGGGAATACAAAGCTGTTTTAATCTTTTCCAAGTCAGGCTGTTTAGAAATATCCATACATCAAATGTTCGTGGATCTCATACAATTTCCTTCTCAGGGGAGAATTCAATCACCAGTAACATGAAGCGGGATTAACTTGTAGAGAGCCATCTGGAGAGAGAGGATTCACCTTACCCTGTAAATATGCTCAGAGATTTGCCACCATGGTTCTGAAGAAGCTGCTGAAGTTGCTCAAAGGTACAAGGTACAAATGATATTTCCTCTGAAAACCTTGTTCAGTTGACCCAGTGAAATTAAAATGCAACTGAAGGAAAATCTAGTGCTTCCTTTGTGTTTTAATATTCCTCCACCACAGGAGGGTGGTATCAGGGTTTCATGGAAAGACCTGAGTTCGTTCAAAGATGTGATAAAAAGCCAGTGGAAACTGTCCTGAAACTATATTGCATAGATAAAGAGAAAGGCTCATGAAATGGAACAGTGAGCAGAAGGAGGGACTAACAGGGAAATTACTATGAGTCAGAATTCAGCTCTCAGGATCATGCTGGTGTGTCAGATAAGGGCTGACTCCCTTGAAGAACACAGAAACAATTGTATGTCTTCCTTTTGGCCACCTCATGCGAAGGGTTGACTCACTGGAAAAGACCCTAATGCTGGGTAGGACTGGGGGCGGGAGGAGAAGGGGACGATGGAGGATGAGATGGTTGGATGGAATCACCGACTCGATGGACATGGGTTTGGGTAGACTCCGGGAGTTGGTGATGGACAGAGAGGCCTGGCGCGCTGCAATTCATGGGGTTGCAAAGAGTCGGACACAACTGAGCGACTGAACTGAACTGAACTGACTTTTGGATTGATCCCTTGATCATTGTGTAGTGTCCTTCCTTGTTCTTGTAATATTCTATATTTTAAGGTCTATTTTGTCTGATAAGAGGATTGCTACTCCAGCTTTCTTTTGTTTCCCATTTGCATGGAATATATTTTTCCATCCTCTCACTTTCAGTCTATATGTGTCTTTAGGTTTGAAGTGGGTTTCTTGTAGACAGGGAGACAAGAAGAATTCTATCAAACATTTAGAGAAGAGCTAATGCCTATCCTTCTAAAACTCTTTCAAAATATTTCAGAGGAAGGAACACTTCCAAACTCTTTCTATGAGGCCACCATCACCCTGATACCAAAACCAGACAAAGACAACACAAAGAAAGAAAACTACAGGCCAATATCACTGATGAGCATAGATGCAAAAATCCTCAACAAAATTTTAGCAAACAGAATTCAGCAGCACATCAAAAAGCTCATACACCATATAAAGTTGGGTTTATTCCAGGGATGCAAGGATTCTTCAATATATGTAAATCAATCAATGTAATATACCATGTTAACAAATTGAAAGATAAAAGTCATATGATAATCTCAATAGATGCAGAAAAAACCTTTGACAAAATTCAGCACCAATTTATGATTAAAAGTCTTCAAAAAATGGGCATAGAAGGAACCTACCTCAACATACTAAAGGCCATATATGATAAGCCTACAGCAAACATTATTCTCAATGGTGAAAAACTGAAAGCATTCCCCCTAAGATCAGGAACAAGACAAGGGTGTCCACTTTCACCATGTTGAATGACTATGTTGAATAACTATATTATTCATCATAGTTCTGGAAGTCCTAGCTACAGCACTCAGAGAAGAAAAAGAAATAAAAGGAATCCAGATCAGAAAAGAAGTAAAGCTCTCCCTGTTTGCAGATGATGTGACACTGTACATAGGAAACCCTAAAGATAGTATCAGAAAATTACTAGAGATAATCAGTGAATTTAGCAATCAATACATAGAAATCACTTGCATTTATATATACTAACAATGAAAAATTAGAAAGAGAAATTAAGGAATCAATCCCATTCACCATTGCAACAAAAAGAATAAAATATCTAGGAATAAACTTACCTAAGGAGACAAAAGAACTGTACACAGAAAATTATAAGACACTAATGAAAGAAACCAAAGACAACATAAATAGATGGAGAGATATTCCACGTTCCTGGGTAGGAAGAATCAATATTGTGAAAATGACTATACTACCAAACTCAATCTACAGATTCAATGTGATCTCTATCAAATTACCAATGATTTTTCACAGAACTAGAATAAAAAATTTCACAATTCATATGGAAACACAAAAGACCCCAAACAGCCAAAGCAGTCTTGAGAAAGAAGAATGGAGCTGGATGAATCAACCTTTCTGACTTCAGATTATACTATAATGCTATAGTCATCCAGACAGTATGGTACTGGCACAAAAACAGAAATATAGATCAATGGAACAAGATAGAGAGCTCAGAAATAAACCCATGCACCTATGGGTACCTTACTTTTGACAAAGGAGGCAAGAATATACAATGGGGCAAAGACAGCCTCTTCAATAAATGGTGTTGGGAAAACTTGATAGCTACATGTAAAAGAACGAAATTAGAACACTTCCTAACACCGTACACAAAGATAAACTCAAAATGGATTAAAAACCTAAATGTAAGGCCAGAAACTATAAAACTCTTAGAGGAAAACATAGGCAGAAGGCTCAATGACATAAATCAAAGCAAGATCCTCTATGACCCACTTCCTAGAGTAATGGAAATAAAAACAAAAGTAAACAAGTGGAACCTGATTAAACTTAAAAGCTTTTGCATGCACAGCAAAGGAAACTATAAGCAAGGTGAAAAAGACAGCCCTCAGAATGGGAGAAAATAATAGCAAATGAAACAACTGATAAAGGATTAATTTCCAAAATATACAAGCAGCTCTTGAAACTCAATACCAGAAAAACAAACAATCCAATCAAAAAGTGGGAAAAAGACCTAAACAGACATTTCTCCAAAGAAGACATACAGATGGTGAACAAACACATGAAAAGATGCTCAACATTGCTCATTATTAGAGAAATGCAAATCAAAACTACAATGAGATATCACCTCACACCAGTCAATGGCCATCATCAAAAAGTCTACAAACAATAAATGCTGGGGAGGGCGTGGAGAAAAGGGAACATTCTTGCACTGTTGGTGGGAATATAAATTGACACAGCCACTATGGAAGATGGTATGGAGATTCCTTACAAAACTAGGAATAAAACCACCATATGACCCAGCAATCCCACTCCTAGGCATATAACCTGAGGAAACCAAAATAGAAAAAGACACATGTATCCCATTGTTCATTGCAGCACTATTTACAATAGCTAGAACACGGAAGCAATCTAGATGTCCACTGGCAGATGCATGGATAAAGAAGTTGTGGTACATATACACAATAGACTATTACTCAGCCATAAAAAGGAACTCATTTGAGTCAGTTCTAAGGAGGTGGATGAACCTAGAGCCTATTATACAAAGTGAAGTAAGTCAGAAAGAGAAAGATAAATATCATATTCTAATGCATATATACAGAATCTAGAAAAATGGTACTGAGAATTTGTTTACAGGACAGTGATAGAAAAACAGACATAGAGAATAGACTTATGGACATGGGCAGAGTGGAGGAGAGGGTGAGATGTATGGAAAGAGTAACATGGAAACTTACATTACCATACGTAAAATAGATTGCCAACAGGAATTTGCTGTATGACTCAGGAAACTCAAACAGGGGCTCTGTATCAACCTAGAGGGGTGGGCTGGGGAGGGAGATGGGAGGGAGGTTCAAGAGGGAGGGGATATATGTATACCTATGGCTGATTCATGTTGAGGTTTGACAGAAAACAATTATCCTTCAATTAAAAAATGAATTAATTTGAAAAACAAAAGAACACAGAAACAAATTTAGACTAGTATTAGAAAGCAGAGGACCCAAAGGAGTATGGAAGGCAGAGAAAGCCTTCACATTTTAATGGAAGAAAATGGATTAGCATAATCTGGGGATAGAGAGAAGATGGCCCAGGAGGTCAAAGAACAACCTCAAGTTCCCTGGGCCAACCTCGGTCATCTGAAATTATGCCAGTCTTCAGAGCAGTCAGTATGGCAGTCTTCTGGAAGAAGAACCAAACCTCAATAAAAAAAAAAGTAAGTGCCAGCCATACCAATTTGACCTGAAAACTCCTGTGATATAGAGGCAGAGTCAGATCAATCAGGAAAATAACAGATTATTTAAAAATAGATTTTATTAAATATTTAACATCTTCACTATTAAAATTATAGACAAACTAGACACACAGTATTGTCTTCAATTTGTATGTCAACTATGATATAAACAATACTGAAGCCATTAAAATTAAGATACATTGATTGATTGTAAACAATATCCATAAGCCTTTAGACTCATTTGGTGGCATAAGTTTGATATCTAGACCATGCAGTGGCACAATGAGAAAAGAAACTTATAAAGTCAACTCAGTTTTGAATATAGATGTGAAAATCCTTAACTAAATATTGGCAAACTGTCTGCTGCTGCAGCTGCTAAGGCAAGAGTACTAGAGTGGGATGCCATTGCCTTCTCCTGGCAAACTGTCTAAAAAATGTGTAAAAAAAATATTGAGTTGGCCAAAAAGTTCATTCAGGTTCTTCTGCAAGATGTTATGGAAAAACCCAAATGAACTTTTTGGCCAACTCAAAATATAATGACTAAACTAGGTTGATCTCAAGATTTCAGTGATGGCTTAACATTAGGAGGAAGTTTATTGACGTAATGCTCTACATTAACATAGTAAAAGAGAAAGGCCATGTCACTAGATACTGGAAAACCAGCAAATAAAATTCAACACTCAGTGAAGCAAAATCTCTTAGTAAACTAAGAACAGAAGGGAACATCCACATCCTAGTAAAGCTTACCAAAAATCTACAAAAAATATCATGTGCACTGGAGAAATGTTAGAAGCATTTTCTTTAGAGTCAGGGAAAAAACAAAGGTGCCTGCTTTCACTACGTCTATTCTACATTTATTGGAAGTCCAAGCCAGCACAATAAGAAATAAAAGGTAATGGCTGGAAAGAAAAGAAAGATGATCTAACAATAAGATTGTTTTCATAGACAATTCAAGAAACTCTTCAAGAAAAACTGTGGAATATAAGAAGAGAATTTGTCAAGATGACTAGATAAAATAACAGTGTACTAGAATTGCATCAAAAACACAAACAACAAATAATTAGAAATTGGAACAGGAGATGAAAGACAAAACAGCAACAGAAGTTACAAATTTTCTATGAATAAATCTAACAAAAGATGGGCAACTCCTTTATCAATAAACTTTATCAACTCATTTATCAATAAGATAAACCTATACAAAAATATAAAGTAAAACCTAAATAAATGAGCCATATTACTTTAATAAATACTATCAAAAATAGCAGTTGTCTGCCCTTTAACTTGTAAATTAAATACAATTTCAACGAACACTTCAATAATATGTTTATACAACTAAATTTCACATGAAAGGTGATCGTGTATTTCATTTGGATGAATGAAGAGCCAAGAAGAGCTTTTGAAGAAGGGAGACATATATTCACTAGATAGTAAGATTTAACATAAAATTATAGGATTAAAACAGTGGGTATTGGCACAGAAAAAACAAACAGGATAATGGAACAGAATAGGCTGTTTAATAAACGGACGTTTAATAAATGGTTCTGACAATTGTCTCTCCATACAGAAAAAGACAAAATTAGATCCTTACCTCACACTAGACACAAAAATTAATTTCAGGTGGACTTAAATATGAAAATAAAACTGTAAGCTTTAGAAGATAAGAAAATATCATTATTATGTAAGATCTGTTAAAAGAAATAAAATAGATTTTAAAAATCCATACAGGTAATTAAAAGACACTTGTTCCTTGGAAGAAAAGCTATGACAAACCTAGGCAGCATATTAAAAAGCAAAGACATCACTTTGCCTGCAAAGGTCTGTATAGTCACAGTTATGGTTTTTCCAGTAGTTGTGTACGGATGTGACAGTTGGACCATAAAGAAGGCTTAGCACCAAAGAACTGATGTTTTTGAACTGTGGTGTTGGAGAAGAGTCTTGAGAGTCCCTTGGACTGCAAGGAGATCAAACCAGTCAGTCCTAAAGGAAATCAGTGAATATTCATTGGAACGACTGATGCTGGAGCTGAAGCTCCAACACTTTGGCCACCTGATGTGAAGAACGGACTCACTGGAAAAGACCCTGATGCTGTGAAGAAGAGGAGGCAGGAGGAGAAGAGGAGGAGGATGAGAAGAGGACGACAGAGGATGAGATGGTTGGATGGCATCACTGACTCAAATGACATGAGTTTGAGCAAGCTCTGGGAGCTGGTGATGGACAGGGAAGCCTGGCGTGCTGCAGTCCATGGGGTTGCAAAGAGTTGGACACGACTGAGCGACTGAACTGACTGACTGACTGATACAGGTAAAATGTTAAAACAAACTATTGAGTAAGAAAAGCAAGTTGAAAAAGAATGCATACATTTTGATATTAGTAGTATGTACTGTTTGTGTAAAATTATGTATGCGCATGTATGGGAACAAACGCAATAGAAGAACATAAGCAAACTCTAAAGGTAGATAACTGACTACTTAAAACTTCTATATAAAAGATATAGTAAAAGATAAAGTAAAAATTAAATTCATATAATGGGAGAAAATAATTTAAACCCATGTAATCATCAAATAATTGATATACTTAATAATAAAGAATTCCAACATGGCTGTAACTAACAATCTAAAAGAAAAAGAGACAAGAATGTATACTATTAACAAAAATTGTGAATTGCTAACTATTAAGCATCTAAAAAGATTCTCAACCCTGTTAACAATCAGGGAAATGAAAATTGAAACCTGATTTTGAAATTGAAAATGATTTTGCACCCATCATATTGGCAAACATTAGTAAATCTCATAACATCAAATATTGGTGAAGATGTAGGGAAATGGACTCATACAAATTATAGGTACCACCACTTTGGAGAGCAATTATTGAAGTCCTAGGAAAGAGGAAGATGTGTTAATCTCTGATCCAGTAGTTCTAGATGTCTTTTCTAAAGTAATCTTGGGTGAACAAAGAGGTTTGTACAAAGTCATTCATTTGTAACATGGTAGTTTGGTTTGCAATAGCAAAGAATGAAAACATCTACTGTCTCTAAGTAGGATAATGGATATCCTCTGCTTTGTCAGTACAATGCATTCTATACAGCATTTAAAATTAATGAAGTAGATCTGTATCTGTGTCTTTCACAATAAATCTTGAAAAACCAAAATATTGAATGATAAAATCAAGTTGGAAATGCATACTGACAGATTTTAGAACACATTCCTTGGAAGGAAGGCTACGACAAACTTAGACAGCGTATTAAAAAGCAAAGACATTACTTTGCCTGCAAAGGTCTGTATAGTCACAGCTATGATTTTTCCGGTAGTCATGTATAGATATGACAGTTGGACCATAAAGAAGGCTGAGTGGCAAAGAATTGATGCTTTTGAACTTTTTTTTTTTTTTAAAGTTCTTGTAGGGCTTCCCTGGTGGCTCAGACAGTAAAGAATCTGCCTGTAATGCGGGAAACCCAGGTTTGATCTCTGGGTCAGGAAGATCCCTTGGAGAAGGAAATGGCAATGCTCTCCAGTAGTCTTGTCTGGAAAATCCCATGGATGGAGGAGCCTGGAAGGCTGCAGTCCATGGGGTCGCAAAGAGTTGGACATGACTGAGTGACTTCACTTTATGAAAAGCATAAATATAAATCAGGTATTTCCCCTTCCTGAATTCTTTCCTTGGGATTTACTCCCCAGAGCAGATTTGCCACATGGAAGGATATGATGAATTCTATAATGCTTGGTATATGTTGTCGGTTTCTTTCCAGAAAAATTATGCCTCTAAATAGAGGCAATGCATGGGTATACCTGAATTTCCAAAGCACTGTTAATTTTGTTTTTTTTAATCTATTATTTAATATATAGGAAGAAGTGTATTGGGCTCTTCCAATTTGCAACTCTTTAATTATTAGGGAAGCTAAACATTTTCCCAGGTGTTTGTTCACTATTTGTATTTTCTCCTGTGCAAACCATCTGCTCATATCCTTTAGCCACCTGTCCAATCAGAGCTGAGTATTGTCCACATAGATAATATTAATTTTCCTTACATTCATAACAGTGAATCTTTGTAGATTATTACATCACTCCCCTTATTGTTTTCCTATTTATTTTTCCAATTTGGGACTGTGATGGTTAATTAAATGGGTCAATTTGACTGGGCCAGCAGATTTTCAGACAGTGGGTTAAATATAATTTGGGTGTATCTGTGAGGGGTGTTTCTGGAAGACAGGAGCCTTGGTGGAGTCTGTAAGCCTGGTGGCCCTCCCTAGAATGGAAGGTGAAACAACCACTTTGGGAAACATTTTGGTAGTTTTAAAAAGTTACACTTATGACCTAGTCATTCCATTCCCAGTTATTTACCCAAGAGAAGGGAAATCACATGTTCATACAAATGAGACAGGCTGGGACCTGGGACTCCGAATGCTTTGCTATAGTGCTTGCACCTGGACAAATGTCTCCTCCAGCAACAAAAGACAAAGAAACTATAAGGGACTAAAAAATAAGTGCATGCAATTGGGACAAATTATGAACAACAAAGTACAAAAAGACCAAAAACAAAACTGCCATTGCTGAGGAGCCAGGAGCAAAAACAGGATACTGCACATACACCCTGCACACAGGACCATCAAGAGGGTGGGCAAACCACCCAAAGAACCCCTCCAGCATGAACCCCGGACCCGCCCCTACCCTCACTCCATACAAGGAACCAGCTCACCCCTGCTCAGGGAGGGATCAAGGGCACCTGTTATTTGTTTTCACTCTCTCCTGTTGCAGCACAAGTCCCAGTTAAGCCTTGTCTGAATTTCTTATCTAGCCTCTTTATCAATTTCTAGTCCAAGAACTGTGGTCGGTAACACAAAGATTTGTACAGAAATGTTCCCGGCAGCTTTATCTCTAATAAGGAAAAATTGGTAATTGTATAAATATCTATCAACAAGTGACTAGATAAATACACGTGGTTCGGCTACAAATGGAATAGTATTCAGCACTAACAAGGAATGAACGGTTGCTGTATGCTAAAAATGGAAGGAGTGTCAAGACATTTATTCTGCATGAAAGAAATCAGACAAAATAAAAAAAAAATGGTCCCATTTATAAGCAATTCTAGAAAATGCAAACCAACTAAAACAGATTAGTGGGCTGGAGGTGGGGAGCAGAGTGGGAATGCATGCTGTTAGGTGGGACCAGAGGAGGAGCCACAAGGGTAGAGGCAGGGATGGGTTTGGGGGAGGCACGCAGGGAGGCAGGAGGGGTACGTGAGCAGAGGGCACCAGAGAAGGCCAAGGGGAGGCAGGTAAGGACAGGAGCAGAAAGGGATTAGGAGGGGGGATGCAGGAAGGGGAGGAGTTCGGGGGCAGGAGCTCGGGAAGGTAAAGGGCGGAGAGTCGTGGTGGCTGTATCGCCGACCGGAGCGGAACCGGGAAGGACGTGCAGCCGAGTCTCAAAGACGCGGGGCGGGTTCTACGCGAGTGGGCGGGCCCGTGGAGTAGGCGGGGCCGTGGCGTGGGCTCCGCCCGGTCGCGCTCAGCGTCATGGCGGGCCTCCTGCGGGTTCTGCGGGGCCTTCCTCTCCGCGAGGCACCCGGGTGGGCTGCGCGGGGCCAAGCGGACTGCGGCGGCCTCCGCGCAGGTGCTGGATCCCCGCAAGCAGGTAGGCCTCGCAGGCCCCGCCCCCACCTCCCGGCTTTCGATTTTTGTTCGCTTGCCGGGTCTCGGGGGCCCCGGCCGGCTGGTCCTGGACCTGACTCGTCCATTCTCGGGAAGCTCCGTCCGGGCGCTCCTGCCCGCTCACCCCCTGCCATCTAAGGACCGCGGGCTGTGAACTTGCAGGGGCGTGGGCGTGGGAGTCACTGACCCGTGTGAGGGTTTGTGGAAAAGTATAGGCCCTCTCCTCACACGTGCACACATACTTGTTTTGTTTTTTTGTATAAAATGTACTCTGGAGCCGGGCTTCCCGGTGAAGGACGGCGGTGTTGGGCCAGCAGCCCGCCCAGAGCGCTCTCTGCTGCAGCCACCCCTGCTCTGTTAATGACACTGTCCCCCTCGTCCAGTTATGCCTGCTGCTTTCCTCGTCTCAGAAGCAGGCAGTTCTAACTTTGCATGCTTGTGGATCTGCTCCCTGACCTCTATTTCTGTGTTTCCAGAACCCAGGGGGAACGTGGGGACTCGTAATCCCTTCCCCCCCTAACCTGATAACCATCGTTAGTCAGTGGCTGTGACACAGACCGGGGAAAAGTGTGCGTTTCTTCTACGACATGGCTTTGTCTGCTCTGTGGGATTGGGACACGCTGACACGTCATCCTTTAGTACATACAGAGTCACCAAAGGGGACTCTAGTGGGATCTTGGGTCAGCTAGCACTGTATTTCATGTCCAGTTTGGGGGACACAATGCCATGTGTTGATTGCCTTTCTGGGCAACTGCCCCAGCTAGCGCATCTTGGAATCCATTTGTTATGTGTCCATTGAAGATATTTAAAGATAAATATCTGTGCTGTAAATGTACCCAGTCACTTGGAATTCTTTTTATCCCCTGAAGTTTTCAAAATGTAGTGTTAAATAAATAAAAGCCCTGGCAGGGTGCAATGGGAGCTGATCAAATATGACATGGGGTCACGGACTTCAGGCCCCACCCTGGTGTCTCTAGTCAGCCAATCTCCTATTTGTTCTTTACCTACTCAGTGTTAAGTGTTGATTTCCTGAGAACCACAGGTGGTAGTTCAGGCATCACAGTTCTGGGCTGGAGCCCTCCTCATTCTCTTTTAGAGGGTGGTGGTTTCAGCGGAAATTTGCCCTTTATGTTTGTACTTAGTGCTGTCGGAAACAGCCTAATAAATTGCCCTGGAATCTGAGGTTCTTCAGCAACATTAAAATTTGGCCAGACACCAATACAGAACAGGAACTGCTCACTTACCAGACACCCACTCTTGGGAATTTATTCTAAGGAAATAATTCAAAAGAAGAACAAAGTTATATGTGCAGAGATGCTTTTAACAGCACAACCCTTAAGAAGGAGAAACTGGCTATAACCCAAATGTCTATCAGTTAAGGAATGCTTAAGTAAACCATGAAAGTTCAATTCAAAAAACTAGTAGGCAACCATTGAGAATGATAGGCAGCTAATAGTTTTGTGGTTAAGGGGTTTCAGTGTTGACAGTGCCACACCCACCGGCTGTGTGTCTTTGGGCATGTCTTGAACTTGGTAAGCGCAAGCCTGTTTTTTTCTTTATAAAATAAGGATAATGATAATAGTAGGGTTATTATCCAGAATAAATGAAAAAAACTAAAAATGTTTTATCACAATATTGGTGCTTAGTAGGTATACAATAAGCATTAGTTATAATTACATAAATGAACGGCAAGGATTAAAGTATAGCTATATTTAACCCTATGCTGTGGACTTAATTATCCACCTTGAGGGAAAACTAATCAGACATAAGAAGTACCAAGGTATGCTGACAGGGAGACATTTTATAGTCTATACATTTTATCACTTACATACAATTGTCACACAAGCATTGTACATGTACTTGTAGCAGTAAACTTAAAACCAGCAGTGGTACACATTGTAAGTAATTATACTCTGTGATAACTTCCATCCCAAACATTGGGGTCAAAAATATGCTTTGAAGCAAAACAATAGCTTTCCATTAGAATTCTTTAAATTTCTTACCCAGTTCAGCATTATGACCTGAAAGTTAATCAAATGTTTTCCATATAATTTAACATACCAAATAATCCTAGTTACTTTAACATTTCTTCTGAGATGCCTATAGGCCCTTTGGGATACTCAAAGTTAGCTAGAGAAAGAAACTTACTCTGTTGTCAAAAGCACCTCAATATTCCAGGAAAGTTTTGATCTCTTAACAAGGAGAAAGAAAACCAAATTCCACTTTTATACCAGCTTACTATTAATAACAAAGTATATTTACCTAATTAAATCCAGTCTTATCTTAATCACTCCTGACAAGTATAAAACTCTTCTCAAAGTTCCTTTTTTTCACAAACCTTTTATCACTTTTTGTATCCATTTGCATTGTCCCCATCCAGAAAAAACTGAGGTCGGAGATACATAGGCTCCTGGGCTGGACAGCTGGTGTTTGTCAAGTGGAATAAAATTCAAGCTTTTTTCTCACCCAGACCCTCCAGTGACAAAGCTAGTGGCAAAAACTGAGCTTGGCTAAAGAGATAAGGTGTCGACTCCTGAGGTCAAAGAAAACTTCCCTGTCTACACATGCGCAGGAAGGCTTCTTGGGGGTTGAAAAGGGAGGGAGCCCCACCCTATAATAAGCATGGACACGTATCCCCAGGCCTCTGCGATGGGAGTGATCTTAGCAAAAAGTTGCACACTCATCACGGGGAAGGTCCAATGACCAGTCAGTTGTGAAAAAAAAAAAAAAATGGCCAAATGTAAACAAAGATGATTATATTCTTTGCAGCCAAAGATGGAGAAGCTCTATACAGCCAGCAAAAACAAGGCCAGGAGCTGACTGTGGCTCAGATCATGAATTCCTTATTGCCAAATTCAGACTTAAATTGAAGAAAGTAGGGGAAAAAAAAGAAAAGATATTCCCATTTGAATGCACAGTTCCAAAGAATAGCAAGGAGAGATAAGAAAGCCTTCCTCAGCGATCAATGCAAACAAACAGAGGAAAACAACAGAATGGGAAAGACTAGAGATCTCTTCAAGAAAATTAGAGATAACAAGGGAATATTTCATGCAAAGATGGGCTCGATAAAGGACAGAAATGGTATGGACCTAACAGAAGCTGAAGATATTAAGAAGAGGTGGCAAGAATACACAGAAGAACTATACAAAAAAGATCTTCATGACCCAGATAATCACGATGGTATGATCACTCACCTAGAGCCAGACATCCTGGAATGTGCAGTCAAGTGGGCCTTAGAACGCATCACTACGAAAAAGCTAGTGGAGGTGATGGAATTCCAATTGAGCTATTTCAAATCCTAAAAGATGATGCTGTGAAAGTGCTGCACTCAATATGCCAGCAAATTTGGAAAACTTAGCAGTGGCAACAAGACTAGAAAAGGTCAGTTTTCATTCCAATCCCAAAGAAAGGAAATGCCAAAGAATGCTCAAACTACCGCACAATTGCACTCATCTCACACGCTAGTAAAGTAGTGCTCAAAACTCTCCAAGCCAGGCTTCAGCAGTACGTGAACCCTGAACTTCCAGATGTTCAAGCTGGATTTAGAAAAGGCAGAGGAACCAGAGACCAAATTGTCAACATCTGCTGGATCATTGAAAAAGCAAGAGAGTTCCAGAAAAACATCTATTTCTGCTTTATTGACTATGCCAAAGCCTTTGACTGTGTGGATCACAATAAACTGTGGAAAATTCTGAAAGAGATGGGAATAACAGACCATCTGACCTGTCTCTTGAGAAACCTGTATACAGGTCAGGAAGCAACAGTTAGAACTGGACATGGAACAACAGACTGGTTCCAAATAAGAAAAGGAGTACATCAAGGCTGTATATTGTCACCCTGCTTATTTAACTTATATGCAGAGTACATCATGAGAAATGCTGGGCTGGAAGAAGCACAAGCTGGAATCAGATTGCCAGAAGAAATATCAATAACCTCAGATATGCAGATGACAACACCCTTATGGCAGAAAGTGAAGAAGAACTAAAAAGCCTCTTGATGAAAGTGAAAAAGTTGGCTTAAAGCTCAACATTCAGAAAACTAAGATCATGGCATCTGGTCCCATCACTTCATGGGAAATAGATGGGGAAACAGTGGAAACAGTGTCAGACTTTATTTTTGGGGGCTCCAAAATCACTGCAGATGGTGATCGCAGCCATGAAATTACAAGACGCTTACTCCTTGGAAGGAAAGTTATGACCAACCTAGACAGCATATTAAAAAGCAGAGACATTACTTTGTCAACAAGGGTCTGTCTAGTCAAGGCTATGGTTTTTGCACTAGTCATATATGAATGTGAGAGTTGGACTGTGAAGAAAGCTGAGTGCCAAAGAATTGATGCTTTTAAACTGTAGTGTTGGAGAAGACTTAAGAGTCCCTTTGAATGCAAGGAGATCCAACCAGTCCATCCTAAAGGAGATAAGTCCTGGGTGTTCATTGGAAGGACTGATGTTGAAGCTGAAACTCCAGACTTTGGCCACCTGATGGGAAGAGTTGACTCATTTGAAAAGACCCTGATGCTGGGAAGGATTGGGGGCAGGAGGAAAAGGGGACGACAGAGGATGAGATGGCTAGATGGCATCACCGACTTGATGGACATGAGTTTGGGTAAACTTCGGGAGTTTGTGATGGACAGGGAGGCCTGGCGTGCTGTGATTCGTGGGGTCACAAAGAGTCGAACACGACTGAGCGACTGAACTGAAACAAAGATGGGGAAGGACTGTCCAATTAAGGGATTTAAGTCACCTTTTTACTGCACTTCTCATTCAGGACACCCACACTCCTCTCTGGGTATGTATTTCTGCCTTACTTCTTATGCCCTCCTCCTTGTTAGAGAGGGTGCCCATGCCCCTTTTCTCCAGCTGTGTATTTCTTCTTCTCTCTTAAATAACAAATGATTTGTCTATATGCCCTCCCACTTATTGTGCTGTGTACTCTAACTATAAACTTTGTACCTGTTTTTGCAATTTGTGCCTCCTTGAAACATTCTTGCTTTCAAATGAGGGAAAGAGCCAGAACCACGTTACTTCTAACCTCTTGCCCCTGGTGGTCTGCTGGCTAGGATTCCTGTCTTTCATCCAGGTTGCTGCTGCTGCTGCTAAGTTGCTTCAGTTGTGTCCGACTCTGCGACCCTATAGACGGCAGCCCACCCGGCTCCGCCGTCCCTAGGATTCTCCAGGCAAGAATACTGGAGTGGGTTGCCATTTCCTTCTCCAGTGCATGAAAGGGAAAAGTGAAGTCGCTCAGTCATGTCCAACTCTTAGCGACCCCATGGACTGTAGCCTACCAGGCTCCTCCATCCATGGGATTTTCCAGGCAAGAGTACTGGAGTGGGGTGCCATTGCCTTCTCTGTCATCCAGGTTACCCAGGTTTAATACCTGGGCAGGAAACTAAGCTTTCTCTTCAGAACCTATCACTGCTCTCCCCTTTGAGATCACAACCAGCTCCAGGACAAAATTATTATCATTTTTCCTTAACAAAAAATACCTCTATTTTTTATACCTTCTCTCACCAAAAACACGTATCCTACTTGCTTTACTCACTGAAATGCTCCCTCATCATTTTTAGTAACTTTAATTACATATTATAATTTTTAACCCTTTAAAGCCTTAAAAAAAAAAAAACCCAAAAAAGTAATTGAACTGTTATACCAGCACTTACGTAAGGCAGACTTACGGACATATTTCATAACTACATATGCAAAAAGAACCAGTTTTGGAATTTCAGAAGAGTTTCATCTTAACCCATTTTTTCCCTGGCGTCTAAAGAATACTGTTGCCATATGTTGTTGAAAAAAATTATCTTTCTTTTTCTTTAATGATAATCTCATAGCTTAAATTTTTCAAATAAATTGAACCAAATCTCCCATTTTATAAAAGACAAGATACCAATCACACAAATGGAATATACACTCACACACCAGAAGACAAAACTGTCACAAATCCTTCAAGACAATAACCAAAACAGAGTCCCCAACACAAACGCTCCTCGACATCATACCCATGTCAGAACCAATTGGTGAAATGCCCAGATAGTACTTTGTGCTCACAGAGAAGTTAGCCCGGCTGCACACCGGTGGACTGACTTACTGGGTCTTGTAGCTTGTCAGCTCATCCAGACACACGTTTCCATTCCACCGAGGAAAAGTGTAGTTGACAGCCAGTGCCGAGCAGCAGAGAAACAGGGAGGATCCCCGAAACAAAACGGATCCGGTAGCTGCTAGGAACGTCCCCTCATACCCGCCTCTCGGGGCCAGCAAACCAGGAGCAGCAGTTCCTCACAGCCACGCTGGCGCTTCATCATGGCCGCCTCACTGCTCAGGAAAATCCCGGGAGCCAGGTGTTGCGAGAGCGCAGCGGTCCCATGTTGACAGACGAAAAGTCTAACTGAAAGTAGCGTCCCGCTGCTCGCTGCTCAAAAGCCAATAAAGAGGCGACAGTGGTGGCAAGTTTGCTTAATTTCAGAGGCCAGCAACCTGGGCTTGGCGGGGCAGGGCCGAGGAGGACTCCTGTCCGAAGGTTGACGACTCCGCCCCGCTTCAGTGCGCAAGAGCTTTTGTAGGTGATGGGAGGGGGCTACATGCAGAAACAGCCCAGTCCGCTCTGATAGTCATCTTGAAATTGCTTATGAGGTGATCTAATCCGTGTCATTGATTGTTTCAAGTACAGTCCATCTTCAGTTCCAGGGTAGGTCTGTTCCTATTTCCAGGCCAGCTCTGAGAACTGTGGCAGCGTATGTCATGGCTGCAGTCTGGTCATCATGTTTACTTCTTCCACCTGGCGTGGGGGGGGGGTCAGTATAAGACAGCTCACAGGCTATGGTTCAGAATATTATCTCTATCCCTTGAGAAGGAACTAAAAGTCGCTGACTTTGCTTAATGACTAAATCATTATTACTTTTGTCTTATTTGACTGTTTTATTTTGTCTCTGTATTTTCTCACTTCTCTGATTAATTTTTTTTGTATACTTATTTATTTATTTGGCTATTCTGGGATCTTAGTTGTGACAGGTAGGATCTAGTTCCCTGACCAGGGATTGAACCCAGGCTTCCTGCACTGGGAGCTCATAGCCTTAGCCACTGGACCACCAGGAAAGTTCCTGATTAAACTTGTTCTTTGGCTAAAGTTATTTCACGGACAAAAGGCAGACTGAGGACATGTTGGGGAAGGGCCATAGGGCCTTGCTCTGTCTCACTAGGACACTGCATCTCACAGTTTCCTTCCCACCTCTCTGCTTGCCTCCATGTATCTTCAACCTGTATATCAAGGAGAGCCTCAGAGTACAAGCCTTTCTGTTTTGTCTACACTCACTGACTTGAGGATCTCCAGCCCCCAAGATAGAAAACAGTTTCGGGCTGAGGAATCCTAAAGTTCACATTTCCACCTTAGACCTCTCCCTCTCTCTATTCATATAGCCAACTGCCTACTTGACGCCTGCACCTGAATACCTGATGGGCATTTTAAAAGTTAACAAATTCAAAACCAGGTTTCCAAACCTACTCCTCCTGAAGTCTTCCCCATCTTCCAGAGCCCGGAAGCTGTGGCTTGTGACTCTTGACCCTTTGCTTTTTCTCATCTCCACAACTGGCCCATCAGCAGATCCCTCCGGCTCCACCATCAGACTGTGTCCACTGACTGATCACTTCTAAGCCACTCGACTGCTGCCACCCCAGGTCTCTGCCTGTTAGCAAGGGATACAGATAATATTCTGAGCCATATTCTGTGAGCTGTCTTATAGATACTGAAACCCCCACCAGGTGGAAGAAGTAAACATGATGATCAGACTACAGCCATGACATACGTTGCCACGGTTCGCAGAGCTGGCCTGGAAATGTTCCAAAAAAAAAAGAAGCAGGGTAAAGGCCTGCCTCTGTAATGGTTCTCCTGCTTCAGCCTTTACCCTGCTTGATTTTTTTTTTTTTTTTTGGAAAGTCTGCCACTAATTCTTTTAAAATATGTTAGATCATTCCATGCCTCTGCTATCCTTCCACTGCCTTCCAAACTCACTGAGAGCAAAAGCCGGTGTTCTTACAAAAGCCTTCAAGGCCTGAACATCCCTGGTGGGCTGGTGATTAAGAATCCACCTGCCAGTGCAGGGGACATGGGTTTGATCCCTGGTCTGGGAACATCCCACATGCCTTGGAGCAGCTAAGCCGGTACACCACACCTACTGAGCCCACGTGCTGCAACTACTGAAGCCCTTGCATCTAGAGTCCGTGCTCGGCAACTGCAACGAGAAACCCACACACAATAATGAAACCATAATGAAACGTAGCCTCCACTCACCGCAATTAGAGAAAACCCAGCGCAGCCTCGAAGACCCAGCTCAGCCTTAACTAATTGATTGAAATAATAGTCTTTAAAGCCCTAAGTGATCTGGCCCCCATTGCATGTCTGTCCTCATTTCTACTAACCTTCCCTGCTGACTTCACCCCAGTCGCTCGGGCCTCCCTGCTGTTCATAGGACATGCCAGGCACACCCAGCCTGTTGCTTCTCTTGCCTGCAATGGTCTTCCGGGTATTCACCTAATGTGTTTGTTCATTTCCTTCAACTCTGTGCCAAAAATGCCACCTTCCTAATAAAGCCTTCGCTCACTACTCTGTTTTCTCCTGTGTAAGTTGAGGTGTGCAGATGATAAGATCTTTTCACATTCTTAACATTGGATGATTAGAACATTATTATAACAGATGTTAGACTCCCCACCCCACCCCACCCCCCCAACCCTTTGGCCAAAGAGAGTATTATCCTAGTTACTTTGTTTATACTCATTGGAATAAAAGTAACATAGAAGCTGTAGGAAGCAGAAGAAAGGAAGACACAAGTGGATAAAAACCATGAAGCCCAATCATAGATTATGGTAGGTCTCAGTTTCCCTTTCAGGAATATGTGCTGTAGGAGTCTTCTTTTTTTCACACAAGAAGAATTTTTAATAGAGACCTCCCTTGATGAACAAAATCAGAGATATCTTTATAAACCAGCAAGGAAGAGGGGTTTAATAACCCACTGGTTCAACGATCTTTTCTCTCCAGTCTCTCAGCTACTTCCAGCTGTATCCTGACAGGAACTACTCCTGTGAATGTAATAATGGAAGAGGAATTGATTTCTACACTTAGCAAACCAAGGAGAATTTATTCTGCTTTATTTCATATTTCAGCGGCCTCTTTAACTTCTGTGCCCCAGTGCAACTGGAAAACTGGCTCTCTGCTTATTACTCATCTCTTACTAAACTAATGAGTCAATTAAAGCATTTTGTACCTGAGCTTTCTGGTCTCTGTTAAGAAGGAAGGGGTGGGAGCAGAGGGGAAGTTATGGTGTGTTCTGTTGGCAACTGGTACACTTCAGGAGAGAGGCTTAGCAAGAAAAGGTCATTGTGCCTTGCTGGATTTTTTCTTGAAGCAAAATATATTTTAATAATATAGAAATACATAAAAATCCGTAACTTGATCAAAGACATCATTTGAAGCCAATAGCACCCACCTAATAATTTGCAATTTGTCAACCACCGCTATTAAATACACTCTTATAGAGTAGTTAGTTTGAGATTCTAAACAATGCAATGAAATTCAAAGAAACAATTAAAATACAAATATCTGTAGTGAAGGCATGACTCTAACTCTTTGGGGAAATAACTAAATCGTCTTAGACAAATCCAAGGAAGTCAACCTCAGTGTTCCTTGCTTTCTTCATTTTTTGAAATTCCTGTTTAACGATACAGGCTCTCTTACAAAACGTCAGCCGGCTCTCTCCAAGAGTGAGTGGCAGAAGAAGCTGACGCCAGAGCAGTTCCATGTCACGAGAGAAAAAGGGACGGAGCCGGTAAGCAACACTCATTTACGTTTTCTGAGTAGACGCGTTGGGTGTGGTGCATGACAAATTGGAATCGATCTCACTACAAAACCTAACTTGCTGCGGTTCTCTCAGATCATCCCACCTTCTCCTTACCATATGTAAAATAGATAGCCAGTGGGAGTTTGATGTATGAAGCAGGGCACCCAAAGCCAGTGCTCTGTGACAGCCTGGAGGGATGAGGGAGGTGGGAGGCGGGTTCAGGCGAGAGGGAACACATGTATGCCTATGGCTGATTCATGTTGATGTATCACAATATTATAAGGTAATTACCCTCCAATTAAAATTTAAAAAAAACAACTCATCATTTTATCTGCTAATCTGGTGCCCTCCACTGTTCTCCTTCTGGCCATGAATATCCATCCAGTTATGCAAGCCAGAAACCTCTCTCTGGACACACTGCCCTCCGGCGGCCCATCCACCCACTCAGCCTCCTGAATGACCTTCTCATCACCCTGCTTCTCTCTGCCTCTCTCCCCTGTAGGCTGGTCCAGGCCCCACCATCCCTGGCTCAAAAGCAGCTACCTCAGCTGTGCTCCTCATGGCTGTCCTTGCTCCTCATCTCACCATTCTCCTCCCGGCCGCCAAAGAGATCTTTTGAAAACAGATTTGACCACATCACCCTCTACTCTAAATTCTTGTTTTCAAAGTAAAAGAAAAAAGTTTAAAAGTGGCTAATAAGGCCCTAAAGCTCTGGTCCCTACCTCCCACGCCCATCCTCAGATCTGGCCACTTTTCCTCATTCAGCTCCAAGATCCTGGGCTTTCCCCACTTCAGGCCCTTTCACCCTGTGTCCTCCCCCAACTCCAGCTCATTCAAACCCACCTTTCAGCTCTTGGCCCCAGTCTCACTCCCCAAAGGGAAGCCTTTCCCCAGCCCCAAGCTGGGTTTTCCCTGCTCAGTACCTGCCGTCCTAGCACATGACATATCCCTGCAGATAGCGGGTGCTCAAAAAATCAACCGTTGGGACTGTTGAATGACTGCAGGCCAAGAGGGGGACATATTACTGAAACTGTCTTCAATAACCTCAGCTTTCTTTCCTTTCCTGAGAAAGCACGCCTCAGTGGTTACTCAGTATAGTACCATTTTTACCGTGCTGCGTTTCACAAGTCATTTGTTTTAGGCCCAAATATGACCATTGGAAAATAGCTATTGAGGCAGGTTAGTAGATATTTTCATTTGTGAAGCAGACCCCCTAGAGTGGACCACAGCACAGCAGTTTTGAATGTTGTAGGATATTTATATCTTTGAAGTTAGCGGTCCCTGAAAAATTCAGGTGAGCGGTCCATATGCTAGGGCCATATAATCATGGTCTCACCTTCAACTTCACTGCCAATGCCAAAGTCATTAGACAGACCAGCAGAGCCCATAGATTCTGGTGAAATACTGGTATTTTTGAAAACTTACTGTGGGTGAGATTTTAATAAAAGCTTTTCTCAGAAAGAGACTGTTGTTGTTTAGCCAGTCAGTTGTGTTGTTGATGGCTGGGTCTCCAGTGCCTGGAAAAGAGCCCAGCATAGGGCAGGTACTCCATATGTGTGTGTGTGCTCAGTCGTGTCCAACTCTTTGCAACCCCAAACCCCATGGACTCTAACCTACCAGGCTCCTCTGTCTACGGGATTCTCCAGGCAAGGATACTTGAGCAGGTTGTCACTTCCTCCTCCATGGGATCTTCCTGACCCAGGATTTTAACCCGAATCTCCTGCATTGGCAGATGGATTCTTTACCACTGAGCCACCAGGTAAGCCCAGGAAAGACACTTATACTAGCCATTATGCAGATAGCACAAGAGAGCTACCTGTGATTCCCTGAGCAATTGTGTGTATTCCCAGAGCCGTGTAAGTCAGCCCTATTCTGAAGGACAGAGCCACACAGGGTTTGGCGTTGGAAATGGCAGCCTGGAGATAAGCTGCCAGATGTTTAGGAGAATAAATATGTGGGATTCTCAAACAGATGGTGTGTTATACTCTGCATTTGGCCATTTTACAAAATGAGCATCATCCATTATTTTAAGTAATGTTATAAATCCCTTTCAGTTGATTCATTTCCAGTTGTAACTTTTTAGAATGCTGCAGAATGATAAGCCTCCATAAGCTCCATGAGGCTAAGAAAAGAGAAGGGAAACACCTCAGCTTTCTATTTGGTGACTCAAAATTAAAATTCAGTTGCATGTGCTTTTTGTTGGGCAGCAGTAACCTGCTAGCCCTCTGCCAGGTACGACAAGGGGGTTCACTGACTAGCTGAACAGTAACTAAAAATCAAATATGAGGGACTTCCCCAGTGGTCCAGTGGCTAAGGCTCTGCACAACCAATGTAGGGGGCCCAGGTTTGATCCCTGGTCAGGGAACTAGATCCCATATGTGGCAACTGAGTTCACATTGTCACAACTAAAGATCTCACATGCCACAGCTAAGATCCAGTGCAGTCAAATAAATAAATGTTGTTTTTTTTTAAGTCAAATGTCAGTAGAAGCTAGGTTTTGTCCAGGTTACTGTTTGCCTTCCAGATCTGCCATCCACGTGCTTCACTCTGCTCTGAACTCTGGAGAGGCTAAGCAGCTTCCTTGCCCTCTTGACTCCTGATTGAGTTTGGCCCCTGGGAGATGCCAGCAAGATCAGAGGACACAGTAGAAAAACAGGCATCGAGGGTCCCCTGGGGCTGAGTTCCTCCCATGCAGGTTGCAGCTTCCCCACCCCCCACCCCCACGGGCAGCCTTCCCCTCCAGCTTCGGCCTCATAGGTTCTGCCTACTCTGTGCCCTGCAGGCCAGTACGGCAGTGTGTTCTCTGTCACTGGCCCAGGGATGCTTCAGCTTCCCTTGCTGGTATCCATTGGCCCTGTCCCCATCTTTGTAAATAGTTCTCTGTGAAATAACCTGCAAATCATTTAAGTGTATCATCCGTTTCCAACAGGTGTGTAGTATCGACAAGATCAAAGAAGGGAAAGGCCACATTGGCCTTAGTCTTAGTTTGGGCTGCGTTGGCCATAGTCTTTGTCAGTTTGGGCTTCTCTAGCAGGATGTCACAGACGGGGAGGCTTAAACAACAAACATTTGTCTCTCACAGTTCTGGAGGCTGAGAAATCCAAGATCAAGGTGCCAAACAATTTGGTTCTGGTAAGGACTCTCTTCTTGGTTTGCAGATGGTCACCTTCCTGCTATGTCCCAACGTGGTGGAGAAAGAGGTCATCTCTCCCATGCCTCTTCTTCCCAGGGCACTAATCCCACTCTTGAGGGCTCCACCCTCATGAACTAATCACCTCCCAAAGGCCCCACGTCCAATACCATCACCTTGGGGGTTAGGGCTTAAACATGAATTTGGGGGGGATACACAAACATTTAGGGGCTTCCCTGGTGGTTCAGCAGTAAAGAATCCACCTGCAATGCAGGAGACACAAGTTCAATCCCTGAGTCAGGAAGATTCCCTGGAGGAGAAAATGACAACCCACTCCAGTATTCTTGCCTGGAAAATTCCATGGACAGAGGAGCCTGGAGGACTACAGTCCATGGCATTGCAGAAGAGTCAGACATGACTTATCAACTAAACAACAACACAAACATTTAGTCCAGAGGATAAATTTTGAAAACCCAGGGATGGGGGTATCTTGAAAGTCATTCTGTCTTCTCTGACTCTGACCCCTTCCCTGTATAGTCACTCATTTCAGTTCTCTCTTCAAAACAATTCTTAAATCCATCCTCATCTTTTTATTTCCACCATTCTTGCCATAGTTAAACCCAGGCCTGAACTGGTGGCCATTTGACTGTCCTTTGAGTGCTTCTTCTAAAAACCAGCTCTGAGTGTGTGTGCACCCAATTTAAAAGCTTCCAATGGCTTTCCATTTTCAGTAAGATGGCACTTAAACTCTTTAGCATCATCGACTCGATGGACATGAGTTTGAGCAAACTCCAGGAGATAGTGAAGGACAGGGCAGCCTGGTATGCTGCATTCCATGGGGTGGCAAAGAGTCGGACATGACTCAGTGCCTGAACAACAACAACAAGCATGGTCTGATTAAAGCTGCTGTGATCTGGCCCTCTCTGACTTTCCAGCAACCTCGTCTTCCTTCTCCACATTGCTCTGTTCTGTGATGTGAGCCCAGCCCAGGCTGCTCTGTCTGAAATTTCTTTATCTGATTAACTCCTTTATCTGATTAACTCCTTCTCATCCTTCAAAACTCACTTTAGTGTCTTGGCATTTTCCTGTAATAAACACCAGTCAGCCATGCAATGAAAAATAATGATGATAAGAGGTTAAAGAAAAAGAAAACCCTGGTCTCAGACATCTCATGTATTACCTGGTCCAGAAAGGTTTCATGAAGACTTCCCTAGTAGTAAAGGGACTAGTGGTACCCCCCACTCCCTGCTAACCTCCCCATCAGAACTATGGTCACATGGTATGACCACTGCCAGCTCACATCTCTTCCTGACTTGGTAGCAAATTCCTAGTGCAGGAAGCATGGGTTAGTTTGGTTCTGTTTTGTTTTTTCATCTCTGCAACCTTAGTACCCAGTCCAGCATTGGATACACACTGGGTTTTCAAGTAATGCTGGAATGAGCGAGTGAAATAGAAGCTGAGTATGGCCCTAAATAATATGACAGGACTTGTATAAAATTAAGGAGAAAGGATGAGAGGGTAGACAGTAGGAAATCAGGCAAGGAGGCAGAGGAGAGATGTCATTTCATAAAATATGTCAGCGAAGGATTCTTTTATGTCTGATTTTTTGTGTGTTCTTTTTACTTATTATGGTATCAGTTCCCTGTCACTTCCTCTGTCCAACTGTCCCTGCAATATCAAACATTATACTGTGAATATTAGCAGGCTGTCCGGATCCCATAAGTAGGCATTTCTAGATCAGCTTCACATCTGGGTAGCCCTTTGGCATGTTTGTCTCCTCAGCCCAGGTGGGAGGGAGGCGAAACTTCCTCTTCATTCCAGATACCCCTTTGTGCCAGCGTGAGGTGTAAGCCTTCAAGGGGACAGGCCAGAAAAAGACTACTGTTTGATGTCTGCAGCCAAGTTTAGGGTTTTTAAAGAGGGAAAACATCCAAGTGTGCCCAGATGGTGGGCTCAGTAGGTTAATTTGAAATTGACTGTTATGCTGCTCCCTGAAAATGTGCTGTTACTCCTACCACAGGGAATGTGAACGTTTGACTGGGGATTTGTCTAGAGAGGGCTGAAGGGGCCACTTGTTTCCTGAATCAGCTCTGGGACTCAGTGACCCATCACGTGTTCAGCTTCTCTTCCAAAGAATAGGACAGTGCCTGCCACCAGCCACTGCTTGTGGATTTTCACAGGAGGCTCATGCAACAGTTTCTCTTTCTTGAAACTTCTTTGATAGAGAAGATGGAATTGGGCAAAAATGGTCTTTTGTTGTTGTTCCAAACAATGAGATCAGTTTACCAAATAACATTTAAAAAAATATATAGTGGTCTTGGCTCACTCATTGCTTCAAGTCTCCTGTTCTTCTCGGAACCTGCAAACTCCTTAAGCCACAATTAACGTGGTAATTTCATCTAAGTAGTAACTTAGGCACTGGGAGGCTCTCATCATTATTTAGCATTTATCCAGTATGAAGTATCCTAAACACCACGTGAAGCATATTAAAGGTACAACCCCAATCTCACTGAGCTTTGCTTTTTAATATATCTATACCCTGTCTTTAATTGGAGATTTCAGAGTATTTTAGTCAGTGGACTAGATGCCTGTTGTATTAACTTTTGAAATGGAGGCCAAGATCTAACACAATCCAGAGGCTCACTCTCTTGCTTTTTCACAAGCCTTGATGTTCTTGGATGAAAGGTGCTATATAAATACAAAGCATTATTAATGTCATAATTTGAGTATTTGGCACAATAAAGGCCGGTCGTAAACAAGCCTGCAGACTGCTTCACTGGGCCCGTTGTAATTTTCTCTCCAGTGATACTTGCACTTTGTCAAATTAATACAAAAATTCCTTCATTGGAGAACTTAATCTTGAATTTAGATCTGCTGTATCATGTCCTGCCGGTGTTATGAGAAACCTGAACAGTGATATATCTCATTTACTTTCAGCCTTTCAGTGGGATCTACCTGAATAACAAGGAACCTGGGATGTATCACTGTGTGTGTTGTGACAGCCCACTCTTCAGGTGAGATAAAGACCAAGAGGTACCAAAGGAGAATGAGCCTCAAAATTCATACCACTCTGTCTTTGGGGGCCTTGGATAAATATTGGATTGGCCAGAAAATTCATTTGGGTTTTTCCATAGGATCTTACGAACTTTTTGACCAACCCAATACATAACCATTTTTTTCATTGCCCTTCCCGACTGACTTGGTTACCATAAGGAGGGCTGTTCATTTAAGATTCTTACCTGTCTTGATTATTCCTAGTGTTTATAGCATTAACATCTTAGCCTATATTCTTTCTTTCTGTGTCCACAAGAAATAGCAAAAAAACAAACCAAAAAAAAAAAACTTGGTGGGCACCTTAAGATGAAGCTATTAGTTTTTTCCCTGGGAAAGTATTTAAAGACATCTAAACCATAATGGTATTTGCTTGACCATGTGATTAAAACTGTATCTCTCCCAGGGAAAAAAATGGGTTTATAATTTAATTTAGGAAATGTAGAATTTTATGAGGATAGATTCCTCACAGTGCTTGACAGTAGTGAATAACATGCCTCTTCTATGTAGCTAAAAGTAAATTTAATTGTCCCTTGATTTCAAAGCCTCTTTTAAGTCAATCAGGATCTGAAATCTCTCAACAAAGGCTTTTTTGTTTAGACATGCAGGAAACAGTCTTAAAAAAGTAGATTCAATGAAGAAGAAAGGAAAACATCTTTGAAGTCCCATTTTTCAGAAGTTCAAAGATGTTTTTTATTTCTTTAACATCAATCCTAAATTGGTTTAGAATAAAATATAAATCAAGCCAGCTCTGTGAATCTTCCATTAGGCAGTGCTTCATTATGTGCTCTGGGCTTTCAGCAGACTGGGCTTTCCTGGGCTGCTGGCTGCTAATGGGGGCTGAATTTGGAAAGCCAAACCCCGCCTGCAAGAATGAGAAATGATCAGGATTGATTTTCCTTCATGCTCACAGAAGGGCAGGCCTTCGCCTGGATTCATTCACTCTGTCAGTGGCCGGTGAAGAGACAGCAAAGATGGCAGTCAGGCTGAGAAGATGGCCTGGGGGAAGCTGGGAATGGTAAAATGCACGCATATTTCTGAACCATTAGTTACTGTTTGACCTTTGGTTCTGTTTAAAGTGGGAGAGGTGAGACCTTGAGATGGCCAACCTGCTTTTAGCCAAACAACCATGTTGTGAACATGTAAAAGATGGCTTTGTGACTATGCAGTAGTAAGCAGCCAGAGCTTCTGTTTCTAGCTTTTGACTGTCATCCTTATGAGAACATGTTCCTACGTTTAGTCTTTGTTGTTTTGACTTCATTGGTGTTCCAGTTTCTGCACCTATAAAGATGACACTTTCTTCCTACCCAGTGCCCAGCATGGGCACCTCGCAGGCTCTGTTGGGGAATCAGAGTGTTGGGGCAGGGAGGGACTAGAGAGACCAGAGCAAAAAGCTCTGTCAGTAGAACTTTCTGCAGTGATGAAAATGTTCTATATCTGCTCCATCCACTTTGGTGGCCACTAATCACATGTGGCTATTGAACACCTGAAATGTGGCTGATGCGACTAAAAAATTGAATTTTTTATCTTATTTCACTTACGGTAATTTAAACGTGAGAGACCACCATGGGCAGTAGCTACTGTATTAGCACAATGCTAGTCCAAATTAAGGAAGCTGAGTGACCATCCCCAAGGTAGCCAAGACTAACAAAACCAGCCAGGTCTCCAAAAGCCCTTTCAGCAAGTGGCCAGTTTACTGACCTGCCAATCTGCCAACCTATTTGTTTCTTTTTAATCATTTAGTTTTAGTTGCAGTTTCCATTTTCATTTCTTAAGGACTTTTGAGTTTGTTCTATTTTTTTCCTCCTGCAGCTTAGTCTGAGAAAAGTAAGAATATATTCATAAGAATCTTTTATGTTCTAGAATCTTCTGTGTTCTTAAAGATGTGTTGGTTTATAAGAGAGACAATGTAGTAGGGTGGTGAAGTCTGTAGATATACATCCTGGCTTAAGTGCTGTGTGACCTTGGGCAAGTTTCTTAACCCCCTCTGTGCCTTAACTTCCCCACTGGTAAAATGAGCATGTTAGTAGTACTGAACTCATAAAGCTATTGGGAGGAGTGACTGAGTTATGCATTAATACACATGAAAGCACCAGAGCAATGCCTGACACATGCCAAGCACTGGATACATGTTAGCAATGGGATTCTTATAGACAGAGCCTTCTTAGGGCCTTATACATAAAAGTGTTTTTGATAATGAGGAACTCCTAAGAATCTCTTCTAATTAACGAGAATCTATAAATGAAGACTATATTCCTGACAGTGCTTCCCATTCAAGAGGGTAGATAACTGTCAGGATTCCTGTTGGACCTCTCGTTTTCCCTCTCTTCCTGTCCCCAGTCTCCATCCTCAGTAATAGAAAGCAGGGGTGCAGAAGAAATGAACATCCCTTCAAATACTCACACACAGTCGAAAGGAGGTAAAAAGTCAACCAAAATTAACAGTTAAGAAATCAAGTGGATGAGGGATCACAGCCACTTGGCCACTGGGCTCCTCGGTGCCTGCAGACTTCTCTTCTTGCTGAACCAGTATGGTTCAGGGGAGCTGCTGACTGTCTAACTCGGAGTCATTTGATCCAGGGTTTCCAGGTCAAGAGCACTGGACTCCAGACTGTCACTTCATTAGCCTTGGAATTATGTGACTTCAACCCCTTCCTCTATTCCCCTTCCTTCCTCCTCTCCAATTCTGGATGTGTTTATTAAAATCTGCTGTGAGATCACATGTTTCATGGTCATAAATCTTATTAGAATAGAAGGAAACTGAGAGCCTGATGTTAGTTCCCTTTTTATAGAATATCCTGGCATCCCATGTGTTGTAGGAACTAGATAATATTGTTAACCTTTTCTGTGCTCCTATTCCTTCAAATGAATGGAAATTCTTCAGTTATCATCAAGTGCCTCTGTTGCTGGTTTGGGGGCCATGGAGTTTCTAGAAACAATGACAAAAACAAAGCAAATAAACATATAACAAAACTAAATAAAAGAAATCCCTTAAAGAGTATATCTTTATTCCCTTTAAGAGTAAAGATGATCCAGAATGGTTTTAGTTTCTCAGGGGTGGGCCTTACAATCTGCTAATCATTTAAATATATATATTGCAATTTCTAATTGCCCTTAATATTTAAGTTTTCACTCTTAAATGATATATGATGGGCCTCTCATATTACCTGGTAAAATCTCCAGATTCTGTTAATTGCATCAATAAAAGTTTATTGTTTCCCATAAAATGTTTTAAATGAATTTTTATTAGTCTTAGATTCATTCATTAAAAAAATTATTATATTCATAATTCTCCATCAGATTTGCTTTAATGATCACTAGTTTATATATAATGTTGAGCATGGAAAATCTATGATTAAAAGATATTTAAAATGTTTTTCCCTGGACCAAAGTGGCTCAGATGATATTTTTGAACCCTTTGAAAAGAAAAGGGGTTGCAGAGAACCCAGTCTGAATATACGTGTGTGCACACGTGCTCAGTTGTATCCAACTCTTTGCAACCCTGTGGACTGTAGCCTGCCAGCTTCTTTGTCCATAGGATTCTCCAGGCAAGAATACTGGAGTGGTTTTTGTTTCCTTCTCCAGGGGATCTTCCCGACCCAGGGCTCGAACCTGCATCTCGTGCATTGGCAGGCAGATTCTTTACCACTGAGCCACCTAGGAAGCCCCAGTCTAAATATGCAGACACTTCTAATTGGACCCACAGTTGCACAAATTTCATGGATACCTGTTACTACTAATAATAATGATATTTTAAAAATTATAACCACTAACTTAGGTACCATGTGTCCAACATGATGGTAAAAATGCTAAATGAAGAAAGCATCTCAGTCAATCCTCTCAGCAACTCTGTGAGACAACAATGCCATTACTATTCTGTGGATGAGGGAACAGAGACTTTATGAGGTTAAATAACTTGCCAAGGTCATACAGACATACCAGAGCCCGGATTCACACCCCAAGCTATAAGAAGTCAACCTCAGAGCTGTACCTGAGTTCCTGGGATCTTTCCAGGGCTTTTCGAGGTGCTTTCTTTTCTAACTGTGTATCTAGGAGGCTAGGGCTTCCCTAGTGGCTCAGACGGTAAAGAATCTGCTGGCAACGCAGGAGACCCAGGTTCGATCTCTGTATTGGGAAGATCCCCTGGAGAAGGGCATGGCAACCCACTCTAGTACTCATGCCTGGAGAATCCCATGGACAGAGGAACCTGGCGGGCTATAGTCCATAGGGTCGCACAGAGTTGGACATGACTGAAGCAACTTAGCACACACCCACACGTCCAAGAGACTACATCCTCTTCCTACACTTCAGTCAAAACAATGTTGCAGCAGATTGAATGCATGAGCACATCTGGAGATTCAATTGTCATTTTTTTAAGGCTAGACCTTAAAGAGATTTGCAAAAAGTAGAATTAGAGACAGACATAGAGATCAAACATATGGATACCAAGGGGGAAAGCGGGGGTGGGATGAATTGGGAGATTGGGGTTGACATATATACACTATTGATACTATGTGTAAAACAGATAACTAGTGAGAACCTACTGTATAGCACAGGGAACTTTATTCAGTGCTCTGTGGTGACCTAAATGGGAAGGAAATCCAAAAAAAGAAAGAACGTTTGTATATGTATGGCCAATTCATTTTGCTGTACTAACACAACACTGTAAAGCAACTATATGCTAATAAAAATTAATTTTTTAAAAAGAGATTTGCAAAGTTATAAAACAGTGCAACTTGTCTCACCAAATTTTTGTTTCAATTTGGAAAACAGAATTATCTGTTGTAACAATAGGTTGTGTTAGCCTATAATGAATTAATTATTTTAAAAAATAATTCAATGCATAAATGTCTTTAAAACTCTCACTCATAATTTCTAATTTGTTAAGTGCTGATAGGCACAACTCATGTAAACCAAGCTCTCAGAGATCCTCAATAATTTTTTAGTAACAGATGGGTCCCAAGACTGGAGTATTTGAGTCACTGACTTACCCTAGACTCTTTCTACTGGGTTTGTGCTCTAAACTGAGCTTCCTTCTGTGCTCATAGTCTAGGGGTTTGATTATTTGCCACTTTGCCCCTCTTTTCACTCAGGTTTTTTTTTTTTTTGCAGAATTTACAATTCATTTATTGTCTCTCCCTCAGATAGAGAGACCCATTTCCCTGCCATTTAATTTTCTGAAATTTGTTTTTCTAGCATGATGTAAAGGAGTTCATCTATGGGGACTTCCCTTGTGGTCCAGTGGTTGAGACTCTGCTTCCAATGCAGGGGACGCAGGTTCAATCCCTAGTTAGGGAAACTAGGATCCCACATGCTGCAAAGTATAGCCAAAATTTTTTTTAAAAAGAAAGAAAAGGAGTTCACCTAACAAAGTACTTAGAGAGTAGGTCTCTGATGAGTAGATTTGCTTGTTGCCCTCCTCCTCCTTTTGTTGGCACCTCTGTTCTCCCCACCCCCTACCCCCAGCATCATTCATTCCTGTGGGGCTTTCCCAGGAGAGTCACTGCACTGCAGTGATGAGGCTGGGTGCCCAGGGTTATTAATCACTACGTGCTCCACTGCATAGCTCCCTAAGCCCTCAGTGCCTCTCTATAACGTAGATGTTATTGTCCCCATGTTACAGGTAAGAAAACTGTGACTTGGACACGGTAAGCATCCCATCCAGTTTCACGCAGCTAAGAAGTGGCAGAGGCAACTCTTGAATCCCCAAAGGCAGTCAGGCTCTGTGTTCAGATAACCCAAAGTTCCTGTGGCTGAACACGGCTGTTTCATCAGTTCTCACGTTTCTCTGATTCGCTGAACCCACAATACGCTAAACCCTTTGACCACTCATTTCATTTCAATTTCCCCCTTCCCTACGTTTCAAACACAGGCATTTGATCTGTTTCCTAACGTGGAGCAGTTCACAAAGCTCCTTGTGTTTTTAGTCCTTGTCGAAGCTTGAGAGGGAACAAGAAATCAAAGGAACAAGCAATCTTTGACGTGACGAGACAGCATCTTGAATGGTGGAGGTGCAGGGGGCAGACCCCTGTGGTTCAGAGAACTGGCCTTGAGATCCGGCAGAGAAGAAGGGGATCAATTTGTGCTCTGTAGAGACGTGGGTTGGGGCACACAGTGCTCCTTGTTTGTTCATAGTGGTTTTCACAGCTGTAGGTGTCGTGATTTCTAACACAGCTCTGAAAAGAAGTTCTGCTCCGGCACGGGATGGCCTTCGTTCTCTGAGGCTCACGGGACATCTGGCTCTGATGAGAGTAACACGGGGATCCTAAGACGTGCGGACACCTCACTGGGACTAGCTCACACAGAGGTCGTCTGTAAGCAGGTGGGTGTCTTTGTTTTGTTTCCCCTGAGCCTCTGAGTGCAGCGGAGAGCTCACTTGTCCTTGCACATCTGGTGTTATGGACGGGAGTGCTTTTGTCATGGAAGCACTTTGGGTTTCTCCTGAGCTGCTACCGGTTCCTCTCTCCCATCACTCCCGGCACTGCAGACTGGAGAAGGAGCCTTGCCTGGTTCTAGCCTTGCAGAGATGGGAGTGAGCAAGAGTCTGAAAGAAAGAGCTGGCCCTTCACGTTCTGTTGTGCAGGGAGAGCAGCAGGAAGGTCCAGGGTGGCTGGCATCTCTCTGCCCCCTTCCCGCTCTGTAGCATGTCGCCTACAAGCAGAGCAGAGCAGTACTAAAGGTGACATCAGGGCTATTTCTCCTGGGAGCCTGGCAGGAGAGAGTGGCTTAAATCCAGACAGCAGATTCAACTTGATATCTTTGGGTGCTCAAATGTTCTGGTTTTATAAGCAGATAAATGTAGCTTAGTCTTGTCTTCAGTGGAAAAAGCAATAATAATATACTGGCTGCAAGATTCACTCAGGAACTGTGCTACTACTTTTTTTTTTTTTTTTTAATATTTATCTATTTGGCTGCCCCTGGCCTTAGTTTTGGCATGTGGGATCTAGTTCCCTGACCATGGATCGAATCCAGGCCCCCTGCATTGGGACCAGGGAAGTCCCAATGCATTGTATCAATGAATCATAATAACTGTTCTGTTACGTATGTATAATTATCATCCCCATTTCATAGATGAGTAAATCAAGGCCTAAGTTAAATCACTTGCTCACATTCTCACTAATCAAGTAGAGAGCTATTTACCACCCCATGCACTCTACATCCTTTCATTTCTAAATCAAATTCTGATACAGTAGCTTCCCCCAACACTGAGGTCAAAGATGCGAGTGGGCCTGCCATGTGGGGTTCATCTGTCTGGGTTTTACTTAAAGAGCCTTGTCCCTAGTGGGAAATGACAGAGGCTGCTCTCCTTGCAGTGTGAAGCTCACCTCGGCCATGTGTTCCCTGATGGACCTGGGCCTGCTGGGCAGAGGTTCTGCATCAACAGTGTGGCGCTCAGGTTCAAGCCAAGGAAACAATGACCATCTCCAAGAGTCCACTTCCCCCCCTCGCCACTCCCTTACTTCCAAATTCAATTTGCAGGACTTATGTGAATGACTTTGTGACCCCATGAGGTGTAGCCCGCCAGCCTCCTTGTCCATGGAATTCTCCAGGCAAGAATACTGGAGTGGGTAGCCATTCCCTTCTCCAGATCTTCCCAACCCAGGGATCGAACCCAGATCTCCCGCATTGCAGGCAGATCCTTTACTGTCTGAGCCACCAGGGAAGCCTGATGTGAATGACTATCCATTGTGAATGGTAGTTTTATTAAGTACCAAACCAAGGCTAAGTTCGCCACTGGCACCATGCAAACCACACCTTCTCTAATTTAGTACCTGGAGTCAACTCAGCCCTGGCTCTGGCTTTGACTAGAATTTCACAAAATGACAGAGGGACAACTATTTCCATTAAATCGACTTCTGTGGGCTTTGCCTGGACCGGAGGACATGACTCTCTAGGGACGCTTGGAGGCCCTAGATAAACCAAAAAAAATTCCTACAAAACGACCCTGAACTTTCCATCACAGTTAAGTTCTTCCCAGACATATACAGGTGAGAGATCAAGTGAAAAGAGGAAGGAAAATATGGCATTAGAATACTCCACAGTTCCAGCATGGAAGGAGGCATTGAGGAGAAGGAGGAGGGTTGTGGACAAGGTGGGTTTCGGGAGCATGCCTGGAGATCCATGGGATGCATGATTTTTTTTTCCAAAACGTTAATAAACTGCCTTGAACATTCTAGTTCCAACCTCTCTACCTGCAACTAAATTTCAATGGGAATCTGCTAGATTTAAGTGATAATGAATACAAGTGACTACAAAGGTCAACTTTAAAATGTCCAAATAAAATATTTACTAAAATTTGTTTGCTTTTTGTCTAAATCTGTGAATTTTCTCTCTTACAAAAGTGACTAAATCAAATGCCAAAAAATAATTAGTTCACCTGGTAGTAGGTATTGGTTACATCAATGGTAATAGCAACTCAAGTGTTTTTTACAAACTGAGTTTTTAATAATTTGTTACTGAAAACGTTTACATAATTTTCTTTGAGACTTTATGGACAGAAAGGAAGCTTAAGTGTTCCATTTTTCTCTGTATTACTGTGCAGGTGTGAATGAATTAAAGACCTTGATGCAGGGAAATAGATTATTCTGGATTCTCTGATGGGTCCATTCTAATCATGAGTTCTTAGAAGTAGAGAACCTTTCCTGGCTGGGGTCAGAGAGAGAGAGGTGGTGATGGAACATGGGTCAGAGAGATGCTGCTTTGCTTGCTTTAAAGATGAAGGAAGAGAACCATGAGCTCAGGGATGGGAACAACTTCAAGGAGATGGAAAAGGTCAGAAAATGGCTTATCCCCTAGAGTGTCCCAAAAGGAACACAGCCCCACCAACATCTATTTTATAACCCAGTGAGATGCTTTTCAGACTTCTGTGTAACTGCAAGATAATAAATGTATTGTCTTAAGCCACCCGGCTTGTGGTTGGTAGGTACAGCAGCAACAGAAAACTAATACAAGAATCTTATCCCCTTTAGTTCTAGTCACCTGAGAAATTTTCTGCTGCCCATGGAGATAATAATTTATCATTAGTAATTTATAATTTAATAGATTTACATATTTATAAATTAATAAATAATTCCTTGTTCTACCTGGCTGTTCTTGTTGTCCTGGATGGGAGTGCTGATATGCTGCTAGCCACTCATTGCCCATGGATAACAGCTCACAATTTTAGTCTCAAAAGCCTTTGCTTTGGGTAAATTTATTCTTCTTTTTGTAGTTTCTTAAAGTAGAAGCTTACATCATTGAGTTTTAGACTTTTCTTTTCCCACATAGGTATTTAAAATTCCAAACTTCCCTGTGGGACTTACCCTATAGTTCAGTGGTTAAGAGTCCACCTTGCAATGCAGGGGACTCAGGTTCGATCTCTGATTGGGGAACTAAGATCCCACATGTGTGTGTGTTCTCAGTCGTGTCCGACTCTGCAACCTCATGGACTGTAACTCACCAGGCTCCTCTGTCTATGGAATTTTCCAGGCAAGAATACTGGAGTGGGTTGCCATTTCCTCCTCCAGTGGATCTACCTGACCCAGGGATAGAACCTGTGTCTCCTGCATTGGCAGGTGGATTCTTTACCGCTGAGCCCCCTGGGAAGCCCAAGATCCCACATGCCTCAGAGCAACTAAGTCCACTCACTGCAACTACTGAGCCTGAGTGCCACCACTAAGACTCAACACAGCCAAATAAATATTTTAAAAATTAAAATTAAAAAATAAATTTCCCTGTTTACCTTATTTTTGCTATCTCACAAATTTTGCTTTGTGTATTTTCATTATCATATTTATATGATATACTATCAACATATTTTCTAATATTCCCATGACTCCTCTTTGACACCACCTACTCCCTGCCCCCACTAGCGCTCACCACAGGCTTTTCTTAGCCTCGGGCTAAAATCTGGGCGGATGAGACTTGCTGGTGTGGCTCCACTGTGCCGTCTTCAAGCAAGCCTGCATTCTTCACTGGAAGTCATTTGCTTCCTTTTATTCTCTGGTACTTCCAGATAGTTGCTCTTTGTATGATGTCCAGTTTCATAGTTTTCTACAGAAGCACAATCATCTGAAGGCATTTTAGTCATTATTCTTGGAAGTGGAGATGTAAGACTCTCAGTTGCCGGTACTTTTCTTAGTGGTGTGTCCTCCTTTCTGGCATAGTCTCCAGAACTTTAATTGGATTTCTGTTGTATGATGTTATACATTCTTCAGCTGATATGTCCTGGGGAATTTGCCAGAAAGCTACACAGATTCAAAATTGATGTTTTAGAGGCTCATCATTGAGAAATTTTTCTAAGGCCAAAGGTTGTTAATTTAAATATTTTCCAGCCTATAAACTCTCATGGCTATGCTTTGTGGCTTCACTTCTTAACCTGAGATCATTTTTCTCCTAAATTCTCAGGAAATGGGTTCTAGCAGCTCAGCCTCCTTTCTCATGAAGTGGCTTCCTGGGTGGAGTAGCATGGGCTTCAGATGAACCAGGTGCCTTTGTTTTTTAGCTTTCTTCTTTTTCTGATCATTTTCCTTCATGTGTTTTGGGAAGCTGTCTCAGAGCTGGGAGTGCTTAATAGGCTCAGTATGTACATTGATTCTCTTGTCAAGAATCTTGCCCTTGTTACTTTTCAACAGCAAAGGCATGCTGGTGACACTGTAGAATCTTCCAGTTTTGCAATGGGAGCACTGGTGAATGAACATACACATGCACAAATAAAAAAGTATGTGTTGTTTAACTTTTTGGCCATACCTCATGGCATGCAGAATCTTATTTTCCCAACCAGGGATCAAACCTGTGCCCACTACCGTGGAATCTCGGAGTCCTAATCTCTGGACCACCAGGGAAGTCCAAGGCATGCATTTTTAACAGTCCCCTGACCTCTGCAGCATCACCTTTCTGGCAGATTTTCGTGTAAATGGCCAAAGAAACAACTCCATGCTTTCTAAAGGTCTAAAGAACATACAGCAGGTTCCTCCTCTCTTTTGCTTGAGCTCATCATTTTGGTGAATTACTGGCAGGTGGAGGTTCCAGCCAAAGGCCTTTCAACTCCTTCTGTGGTGTCTAATGAATCAAGATATTTTGTGCTAGATGCTGGCTACGAATACAATTTATGTGCTGTATTCTGGCTCCTAAACTTTTTGTGGGTTTTAAAATATATTCATTATATTACAGCCAGTTGAGATCACGTTACAAAAATATAAATCACCGTTAACAGCTGGCTATTATCGTATTATAGAAAATATAAATCATTGTTAAGGATCACAGATTACATTTGCCAGATATTATGTTGTCGGTTAAAAAAAAGAATCCCTGGTGCCAATTTCATTGTGCCTGTCAGTTGGGTTCTAATATTTTATTTTTTTATCCCTATATAAGAGTTTGAGGAAATGTATTTATTTTAGAAAAGAAGGAAGTCCAGGAAGACGAGTTGTATATTTATGTGGTGGCCATTTTTCCTTGATATTAAATGTTTATTTCCATTTTCTTTTTACTTTCAGGGGGCCCATTCTGCTTGTCTCTGCTCCTTCTCTTTTTCTTTGCATCTCTCAACTTAAAGAAATTGAAGTTGCTCTAATTATCAGAGACTATGATTCAAGCTCTTGGGGTCTCATAGCATTTCAGATAGAATTTCCTGGACCAAGAGAGTGGGAAAGACCCATTAGAAAATAATGACTTATCAGAGAAGATCCTTTGCCTCATTCAGAGCCCACCATTGCAGCACTTTTTCTCCAGGTGATTTCCCTAATTTCAGGTGTGTTTGCCACATATCTATTATGTTTCCACTCTGACCATATTTTCATTTAAGACCTTTACTAAAAAATAGAAACAGTGGTTAAGATTTCATGTATCCAATGCAGGGGGTGTGTGGGTTTGATCCCCAGTGGGGGAACTAAGATCCCACATGCCATGGCCAATTTTTTTTTTAAAATAAAATAAATTTGAAAACTAGAAACAGTGATTGCTGCCCTAGTCTACTCTGCTTTCTGGAGGCCTCTGACACTCATTCCAACCAAGTACTAACTGTGTGAGCATTCTCCCACTGAAGCACCGAGTAATGCATGCAGAGGAATAATAGCAATGTAATAGAAAGTCATTTTCATCTCCTCTCTAGGCATGTTTTTCTTTGGTCACTGAAGAGAACCTCAATCATTTTTTTTATTGGATTAGCAACTTTATAGATTAACCTCATATCCAGGAAAATGCCTATCCGTCACCATCAAATCAGCACACATACACACAATGTGGAAAAATAGAAGAAAGAATCATAAAGAAGTTGAAACTATGACTCGTTTGAATAGCTACAGAGACTTATGACTGATGAAATGATCATTGGACTGGTGGGCTGGTTACACCTCTGCTCCTCTTTGTTCACAAAACAGCAACAAATAAAAAACAAACACCCCATGACTATTTCTAATTATATCGAGAATCTGAAAGTAATATCAAACAACTCTTAGAGCAAAGAGATTAAAATATATACTCGTGTTAAAAAATATTAAATAATGCATAGACTGCAACTCTGCAGTGCGTCTCTGACGCAAACCATCCAGACTTAGCACCCTCTCCACAGGTTTGGGGCATGATCCCCAACAAGGCTGCCCTCATGTCAGATTCCAGTGGCAAATTTTGGGGATCCCTAGGCCACCTGCACTTCTGACCAACTGGCTACAATCCAGGGGTGCTCTTACGTCACACTCAGCTTCAATAATTCACTAGCAACACTCGCTGAATTCAGGGATGTGCTATGCTTATTGCTACAGCTTTATTCTCAACGACACAAACCAAGACCAGCCAGTGAAGAGACCATAGGGGAGGTCCCAGCACAGAGCTTCGGCGCCCTCTCTCTGTGCAGTCAGGATGCACTGCCATCCTGGGACATCTCACCCAAGCCTCAGTGTTGAGAGTTCTTACTGGGGTTTCATTACCTGGCATGACTGATTGCATTGCTCATGTGATTGAACTCAATCTCTATTCCACCTTCCCTACCTGGAGGGCAGGAGGCTGGGCTGGCTGGTATCTCACGGCTCAGAACAGAAACCCGATAATCACATGGTTGGTCTTTCCAGCAAGACCAGCCTCCACCTGAGTCACCTCTTTGGCACAAACTAAGGTAGAATCCACTGCTCATCATGAATAACAAAGATTCAGACATCACTTGGGAATTTCCAAGAGTTTAGGAGCTCCAGCCCAGGAACCCAGGACAAAGATCAGACAAGTTCTTTACTACAGGACTTTTAGGTCAGTAACACTAGATATAAAAAAATATAGATTTTTAAATACTATATTCATAGACTTAAATGCTTTTTTTATTTATAAGAGAAAATAAATGAAGTTAAAGGTGCATATAAAGAAATTAGAAGAAAAGAATAAGGTAAACTTAAGGAAAATAGGATAAAGAAATAACAAATTAAAAGGAGACATTAATGAATTAGGAGAGAAACACAGCAGAGTAAAACATGAAAGAAATGTAGAGTAAAATATCAATGAAACACAACAGTATAAAATAAACTTCTAGTAGTTAATCTAGAAGAAAAGAATATCTGAACTAAAATTAGATATGAAATGTATTAAAACAGATAAAGGAAATTTTAAAATTGTTAACATAGGCTCTGTAGAGCTCAAATGAAAAATATAGGTGAAATAGATGATTTTAGCAGAAAATATTACATTATCAAAATTACTGTAATAAAATCTATAATACCGGAACAGACTACTGTGCATGAAGGAGACTAGAAATTACTCACCGTTGCCTGCAAAAATGAGTGGGCCTGGAGAGTTTCATGAGTGAGTTCTTTCAAACGTCTAGTAATTCCTGTGTCATAACATAGATCCTAGGAGGGGGGCAGAGGGAGAGAAAGTCAATTTAATATTTGGGAAAATAACATAACAATGAGCATTAAATCATGTCACAGCTAGAGAATATCACAAAGGAAGGAGATCTATAAACCCATTTCACCTTAAGAAAATGGGTGTGAAAACATGTAGCAAATTTCTAACAAAATGATTTCAAAGGGTATTAAAAGAATCATTCAGCTTTTACTCTGATCAGTATGAAAAATTAGATTCTTTGGATGTTCCTCCCGTTCAAGACTAAACAAAACAAAACAAAAATAGAACTTGCATGAAACACTCATGTGTCGAATTACATTGCTTGGCCTACAGGACCACCAGAAGGCACGTTGGGACTGGTGGGGGTGGGGCTCTAACAGGAAGTGAGAGTGAGCATTCAGAAAAGGCTGGGTCGCCTGGGGGTGGAGAGCAATTAAGCCCACATCATTCATCATTCAATCATTTATTTAACTAATATTTAAAGGGTACCTGGGCCTCACTGGTAACCTAGTCAGTAAAGAAACTGCCTGCAGTGCAGGAGACCCGGGTTCAATCTCTGGGTCAGGAAGATCCCCTGGAGAAGGAAATGGCAACCCACTCCAGTATTCTTGCCTGGAGAACCCCATGGACAGAGGAATCTGGCAGGCTACAGTCCATGGGGTCGCAAGAGTTGGACATGACTTGGCGACTAACCCACCACCACCACCAAAGGGTACCTGCTCTGTGCTGGGCTCTTTTCTAGGCACTGGAGACCCAGCCATCACTAACACAGTAACTGATCCCTGCCCTCATTTGGAGCATCCATCCTAATAAAGGAGACAGGCAACAGAATCAGTTAATAAATACAATAAAATTTTAGGTGGTTCTAAGTGCTATGGAGAAAAGCCTAGAAGGAGGATAGGATGGGTTGGGTGGATTACAGGTTTGTGTTTTTAATTAATAGTTATTTATTTGGCTTCCTCAGGTCTTAGTTGTGTCATGATCTTTCCTTGCAATGCATGGAGGGCTCCAAAGTGCATGAGCTCAGTAGCTCCAAGGCATATGGGATCTTAGTTCCTTGATTAGGGATCAAACCCACATCCCCTGCATTGCAAGGCTGGTTCTTACCCACTGGACCAGCGGGGAAGTCCTAGGTTATAGTTTTAGATAGCATAGTCAGGAGATGCATCACTAAGAAGTACCATGAGAAGACCTGGAGCTGAGGGGAGCCATTCCAGGCAGAGGGAGCCGTACCCTGTAAAGGTTGCATGGAGGTACGTTCTTTAGAAACAGAGGAGACCTGTGTGACTGAAGAGGAGCCACGAGAAGAATGGCTTCAAGTCTGAATACACAGTGGTGTCTGCTCTTTTCAATGAAAAAAGTGAAAGTCACTCATTCGTGTCCAGCTCTTTGTGACCTCATGGACTATAGTCTCTGGAATTCTCCAGGCCAGAACACTGGAGTGGGTAGCCTTTCCCTTCTCCAGGGGATCTTCCCAACCCAGGGATCGAACCCAGGTCTCCTGCATTGCAGGTGGATTCTGACAGCAGACTTGCTGTCTATGTCAGCTCAATTTCCTGTCCTCATGCTCTCTGACCTTTCTCCCATATTAAAACACACCATCGAGGAGCTCCCTGAGTCTAGTTCTGGGGAGCAGGAATGGAAGACAAAGAGGCTTCTGTTCATTTAACCTGAATTGGAGGTAATCCCATGAGGCTGCCTCCCTGCCTGGGTCAGGAAGGAGGTTTGTGTGTGTGAAGGTATCCAAGCCAGGGAACTGGAGTCTCAGAACTCAGGACACCCTTAAGTCTGACCCTTTATCCCCTCCCCACTGAGAGTTGTGAACAAAAGAGTAATTCCTGTTGCATTTATATGCTGATTATGGGGGAGGGGTGGTAAGAGATGAGGGTGGGAGGTGGAGATATTCTTAGTAATCGGAGTATTTGACTGATTGGTAACTGTTTACAGCTTATTTCTTTCTAGCGTGTACTCCTTGAAATCATTTTCTTTGTAAATGTTAAAAGCCATATGCGAAAAACAAAACCAACCTTGATTACCCTGCTTTGTACTTCAATCAGCAGCATGTCAGCCTATGAATAAACTGTAATTCCTTCACCCATGCCTGCGAGGAGAACATTTAGGCCACATTAAGAAAAAAGAAATCTTAGTAGGGGTCTCAAGAACAATTAGCAATTAAAAGCATCTATTTTCTTCACATTACTCTATAAACACGGCTGCTTGATTGATTCTGGTCTCAGGCTTTGCTCGGGATCAGCATCTTCATCGATGGCCCAGCTCTCAGAATCACTGAAGGCATCTCAGGTGATGAGGATGCTCTTGTCTGTGAATCCCTTAGCACGTCAGTAACTTGATAACTGGACTTGATGCCTTTTCCTGGCGTGCTTCTGGGGGTCACCGGACTCCTCTCCGATCTCCACTGCTGGGGACTGATGTCTTGATAAGACACCACCTGCCAGGGTGAGTGCTGGCAGGAGGCCAGGGGTATCCATGTCCTCCCTGGTCCCTGACCATGACCTGCAAAGCCCTTCCTTTGACTACACAGAGTATCCTGTCATCGGGACTGTTCCCTCAGACACTAACAGACTCCAAAATGACCACTGACCAATGACCAATGACCGTAAAATGCCACTGAGAGAAGAGAATGAGAAGGTGCTAGGTCCAATCCCTGTACACTTTCAGTTCAGTTCAGTTGCTCAGTCATGTCTGACTCTTTGCGATCCCATGGACTGCAGCACACCAGGCTTCCCTGTCCATCACCAACTCCTGGAGCTTACTCAAACTCATGTCCATTGAGTCAGTGATGCCATCTAACCATCTCATCCTCTGTCGTCCCTTTCTCCTCCTGCCTTCAATCTTGCCCAGCAGTTCTTTGCATCAGATGGCCAAAGTATTGGAGTTTCAGCTTCAGCCATCAGTCCTTCCAATGAATATTATGGACTGCCTTCCTTTAGGATGGACTGGTTGGATCTCCTTGCAGTCCAAGGGACTCTCAAGAGTCTTCTCCAACACCACAGTTCAAAAGCATCAATTCTTCGGTGCTCAGCTTTCTTTATAGTCCAATTCTCACATCCATACATGACTGCTGGAAAAACGATCGCTTTGACTAGACAGACCTTTGTTGGCAAAGTAATGTCCCTGCTTTTTAATATTTTGTCTAGGTTGGTCATAACTTTTCTTCGAAGGAGCAAGCGTCTTTCCGTTAAGCAAACTGAATCCCAGAGAGACTGAACTAGTTCATGATGATTGGGATACCCAAGGTTCCTGAGTCCTCACACCTCACAGCCTCTCCCCAGGTGATCTTCATGGGTGGAAACTGTATTAGGTAGCTTCTCTAGGATGTTAAATTTGCATAACAACTCAGGTACAATCCTGATTTCGGGCAGAAGAATGGACTTTAGGACTTTGCAAGGCCACAGTCAGGGGTCACCCAGGAGTCTCTGAGAGCTTCAAGCTCTGTGCTCCATTTTCAGCAGTGTTCCACCACGTAAATCGGTGGTCATCCTGCACCCCCTCAGACCCACCTTCCTGGAGCTGGAACACTGAGGACTGCGGCCAAGATCTGCCTCAGCACCTGGACAGTATGAGAGGGGAAGGGCCCTGCCCTGGGGAGGAGACCACGAGAGGCGGCCCATGCTGAAATTCTGCCTCCAGGTGCCTTTCTGATCTCATGCTTGTTCCTGCAGGTACCCCAGAGGGTGTAGGAACAGGGGGATGAAAAGGACAAGGGGCAGGGTGACCTGAACTGGGGGTGGGCACTGAGGAGGGTCACTGAGAGAAGGGGCGATGGAGAAGAATTGTCCTCAGCAGGAGGGGAGCCTCCCTCAGCTGGCTCTGGGGTCTGAGCCAGGACTGGGAGCAGGAGCCCCTTTGAGAGGTCCTTGGCGTGGCCATGCCCACTGAGCATGAGGCATGCCGCCTCCCCAGATCCTAGGCTAACACATAGTCCCAGGACAGGAGCAATGACTGCAGGGGCAGAGCTGCTCCCTGAGGTTTCCTCCCCGGGCCAGAGACCCTCGGGAAATCCACAAGCAGGGAGGATGGGCAAGAGGACCCTCAGGGGTCCCGGTCCCCGTGCCACCCATGGTGATCACACCCCCTCCAAAATGGCTTCAGTGAAACCTAGACCGTGGTTCAGTCTAAGTTCAGCAATGCTTCTAGAATGGCTGAGCAACGTGTCAGATGTTTTGCCACAGACAGGAAGCAGCCAGGAGCCCAGGGAACCCCCAAGGTGGTCTCCACTTAACAAAAGTGGCTCCACCTCCAAACCAAATACGTGATAGCTTTATGACACCAAATAACCAATTGTAAAAGCTAAAGAATTAAAAGATAGTAAAATAAATAAATAGAAATAAATACAGGGACTTCCCTGGTGGCACAGCGGGTAAGACTCTCTGCCTGCGAATACATGGGTGCGATCCCTGGTCTGGGAAGATTCCAAGTGTGGCAAAGCAACTAAACCGCTGAGCCACAACTACAGAGCCTGTGGGAAGCAACTACTGAAGCCCGAGCACCCCTAGAACCTGTGCTCCACAATGAGAAGCCTTCGAACTGCAACTAATGGCCCCCACTTGCAGCAACTAGAGAATGCCCACATGTGGCAATCAAGACCCAGTGCAATCAGTAAATAAATTAAAAAATTGTAAATACAAACAAAATACTGGCAAACTTTTATGAGCCTTTAAGCATTTTTTTACTTACTGTGATTTTTTTTTTTTTAAATGTAAGAGTTTGGATGAGGATGATAAAATTTATAAGTCCTATGAATTTTCTGTATTTTTTAAGAAAATTGTTTCCAAATTGGGGGATATTTTCCTAATTCTTTTGAATCATTGTGCTTACTCTGCTTGCTTAACACTGTTTTCCATGAATTTAAAATTTCCTCCTTGGTTCTAAGTAAACCTCTGAAAGACTATTGATCAAAAATCAATCTTTCAAATCACTAGTATCTTTTATTATTAATGTTTGTGCACTCCAGAATAATCTATGTTTAAATGTATTTTCCAGTAATTTTGTCCACTTTTGTCAATTATTTTGCCTTTTAAACTGATGTGGGACCTCCCTGGTGGTCCAGTTTTAAGAATCCGCCTTGCTATGCAGGGGACTCAGGTTCCGTCCATCCCTGGTCTGGGAATTAAGATCCCACATGCCCTGGAGCAACTAAGCCTGTGTGCTGCAGCTACCAAAGCCTGCCCACCAGAACTAGAGAGTCCACGTGCCACAACGAAAGATCCTGTGTGACGCAATGAAGACCCAACTCGGCCAACTAAATAAATATGGAAAAAAAGATATGGGTGATTCAGTTTACCTTTAATCAATAAATAAACTGATGTAAGTTGGTTTTCAACCACTAATTCCTATTATAAATCAGAGCCAGCTAATTGTGTGTTCTGCTGTGCACTCACGAGATGCACAGAGGTGCCCCTGGGATGGGACATTTGGGGTGGGGCAAAAACAGATGCTGTTAGTATAGGTGATGCTGTCAGTATAGGGAACTCATGTTCCCGTATCTGCCTGCATTCATCCATATGCATGAGAGCATTTGTGTTACAGAGGAAGGCCTCCTGGATGGGGTTTGAACCATCCAGGGAAGGAACTCTTTTCATGAAAATCTCTGTAAGATTTTGAACAAGGATCAGAAGCAGGTCTTCTGGAGATAGTTAAGGAGAATAGTACAAACTAGGAGAGAGGGGAGGAGATAGTCCAGCACAGTGTTGGGGGACATCCTTTACACCAGCCTCTTCAGGTGTCCTAGCGGTGTCTCATTCCCCCCCGGGTCAGTGGTGGGGTGATGGAGTGGTCAGTGTTGGTGTCCTCATAGCAGCCACCACTGATACATCACCGCACCCTGCACCCCAAGACCCTGCACCAGGAGCTGCACAGCAGAGGGGAGGTGGGGCAGCAGCTGGCTTAGTGACTGCACCAGAGACTGGCTGGAGGCTGCCTCCACGATCCCTTTCAGAGACTCCCCAGAATGACTGGGAGACACAAAGATAGCTATATCTCTTTTAAGGTGTATTTAAGTGTTAGTTGCTCAGTCGTGTCTGACTCTTTGCAACTCCATGGATTGTAGCCTACCAGGCTCCTCTGTCCATGGGATTTTTCACCAGGCAAGAATGCTGAAGTGGGTTGCCATTCGCTTCTCCAGGGTATCTTCCCGACCCAGGGATGGTACCTAGGTCTCCTACATCGCAGGCAGATTCTTTACCATCTGTGCCACCAGGAAAGGCACCAGAGAAGCTCGAATTATCGTAATTTGGGAATTAAAAGTTAAGAGAGGGACTTCACTGGGTCCAGTGGTTAAGAATCTGCCACACAATGTGGGGGACGTGGGTTCCATCCCTGGTGGAGGAACTAAGGTCCCACATGCTAAGAAGAAACTAAGCCTGCGTGGCAATAGTCTGTGCACTGTAACAAAAGATCCAACGAGAGTGTGCTGCAACTAAGACCCAACCCAATAAACCCAATTTATTTATAAATAAATAAATATTGTAAAAAGATCTTTAAAGTTAAGGAGACTTGGGACTTCCCTGGTGGTCCAGTGGCTAAGACTCCACGTTCCCAATGCAGGGGGCCTGGGTTCGATCCCTGGTCAGGGAACTAAATCCCACATGCCGCAACTAAGACCCAGGGCAGTCAAAAAAATTAATTAAAAAAAAACAGACTCATTTTATCTTAAGCAAAATTAATTCCCTAACTGTCCACGAAGAGCCCTAGAAATAAGGAGCACTCCAGTGATAGAAGGTAAGCTCCCAATGTCCCTGGTCAGTCATGAATCCTGCATCAAACATCCCAGGTTGTTTCCCAGTAAGATCTTGGCAGTGAAACTACTGGCCCAGAGGAAAGGGCAGAGCCAGCCCGGCAGAGGCAAGAAGACTATTTTCATCAGCGCTAGATTTGCCCCTGTCTCATGATGATCCCAGCTGGGTCCCATCACTGTGGGCTCCTCCACATACAGAATTCCGGGGCCACTTGAAAGATAAAACCCTAACACAGGAAGCAGCAAGCAGGAGCTGGGGACATCAAAACCAGTCAGCTCGTAAAAACACGCAGAGGGGCCCTGACAGAACACAGCTGCTGGCCTCTGGTGGCATGGGGCCACCCGCAGCATACGTCCCAGGATGCCTGGCCATGCGGTGCTGGAGCAGGGGTGGGTCTGTCCCCAGGGTCAGCATCAGGAAGGGATTCTGCCTGCTCTGTGGCTGCCGTGGAACTCGGGGCACATCCCAGGAAACCAGTGAGTCTGCAGACTGCTTTACTCAAAACCACCAGAAAGCCTTTTATGTTTTATTGATGTGCATTTGATTTACAATATTGTGTCAGTTTCAGGTATACAGCATAGTGATTCGGTATTTTTGCAGATTATATTCTGCTGTAGGTTATTACAAGATACCGGGTATGATTCCCTGTGCTTGCTTAGGGTTTATCCTTGTTGCCTTTTTTTTTTCCAACATTTATTTATTTATTTGGCTGCACCCAGTCTTAGTTGCCGCATGTGGGATCTAGTTCCCTGACCAGGGATCGAATCCACACCCCCTGCACTGGGAGCACGAAGTCTTAGCCACTGGACCACCAGGGAAGTCCCCTTTGTTGCCTTTTATTGCCAAGTCAAATACTCACAATGAAGTGCAGCTTTCAAGAGCAGGATGGGATTTTTTTTTTTTCTAATAATGTAGGAAAATAAAAAATAAACCAAGCACATGAACTTCCCGTTTGAATCCACAGACATGCTACGTGCTCATTCTTTTCAATGTGAGAAGGGCCTCTTCATAGAATCCCCTTTGTCCCTCCCACTGGCCTCATTCCTGTCTCTCTCTTAAGTCTCAGCTTCCAGTCACTTCCTTAGGAAAACCTGTGAGGTCCTGGGCAGGGTCAGACCCTCCCATTCATGCACCCTGGACTCTCTGAAATCACTTATTACATTTACAGTTCATAAATTATATATATCATTGCCTTCTCCGATAAATTATATAATTACTTATTTAACATTCTTCCCCTCTTAGGATATATGTATACGTATAGCTGATTTACTTTGCTGTACAGTAGAAACTAACACAACATTGTAAAGCAATTATACTCTAATAAAAATTAATTTTAAAAATGTTGAAGTAAATATTGATAGAAAAAAAAGAATGTTTTTATTCTTCTTGTCACAATGATGGGCTGCAAACATCCCCATTACGGTTTCCTGGCTTCCATTCAGCCACAGTCCCTCCCCACCCCCTTCCCTTCACTGGTGTAAAGAGCAAGTCTCACGTGTAGCCTGAAAAGCCACAGTCTGCCGTTGTCCTGCCGTGGAGCAGTGGGCCCTAGGTAGGGCCAGTCCGCTCAGTGAAGCTATTAGCTCAGAGGGGCCCTCAAGGCTGTCAAGGTCACTGCAGTTTTTTCGGGACCTACATGTGTCTGATTCACAGTAGGTGCCCAGTAAGTACCCCACTGGATGACAATGCCTGTTGGGTGGCTGGCTGTCTGGGTCATGGCTGCACAAAGTACTTCTGATGGTTGTCCTGAGGATGACCTTATGTCCCGTGTGCTTGGCTGTACTGATCTGTCAGTTGTCCCTTCCCTCCTAAGACTGTCCCAGTTTGGATGAAAACATATTTGGACTACTCTGCAGAAGTGTCAGTCAAGTCAACATCTTCTTCCTATTAAATAAAAACATCTTAATGAAGAAATGAAAATCCTTTCAAGGTGTTCATATTTTTGAACCAGCTTTTACACAGGTTAACGGCAGGTCTGTGTAGTACTGCTGTATGAATACCGCACCTTACTTCTTCCTCTATTATTAAAATTTAGGTTGTTTCCAACATTTTACTCTTACAATTGATGCTGCAGGAAATCCCATGCACAAACCGCATCCTGCACTTCTTCAAGAGTTTCTTAAGGTATGTATTTAAAACTGGAATTTCTGAGTTGAAGGGTATAAATATTTCAAGACTGACCAGCTGGCTTTAAAAGTAATTTTGCCAATATACACTTCCTCCCGCAGTATATACGAGTTCCCACACATCTGCTTTGTTGACTACACTAAAGCCCATAACTGTGTGGATCACAACAAACTGTGGAAAATGCTTAAAGAGATGGGAATACCAGACTACCTTACCTGTCTCCTGTGAAACCTGTATGCAGGTCAATAAGTAACAGTTAGAACCAGACATGGAACAACGACTGGTTCCAAATTGGGAAAGGAGTATGTCGAGGTTGTATACTGTCATCCTGCTTATTTAACTTATATACAGAGTACATCGTGCGAAATGCTGGGACAGATGAATCACAAGCTGGAATCAAGATTGTCAGGAGAAATATCAACAACCTCAGATATACAAATGATACCATTCTAATGGAAGAAAGCGAAGAACTAAAGAGTCTCTTGACAAGGGTGAAACAGAGTGAAAAATCTGGCTTAAAACTCAACATTGAAAAAACCAAGATCATGACATCCAGTCTCATCATTTTTTGGCAAATGAAAGGGGAAAAATTGGAAGCAGTGACAGATATTTTCCTGGGCTCCAAAATCACTGTGGACGGTGACTGCAGCCATGAAATTAAAAGACACTTCCTGCTTGCTTCTTAGAAGGAAAGCTATGACAAATCTAAACAGCATATTTAAAAGCAGAGACATTACTTTGCTGACAAAGGTTCGTATAGTCAAAGCTATGGTTTTTTCCAGTAGTCACATATGAATGCGAGAGTTGGCCCATAAAGAAAATTGAGCACAGAAGAATTGATGCTTTCGAATTATGGTGCTAGAGAAGATTCTGGAGAGTCCCTTGGACTGCAAGGAGATTAAACCAGTCAATCCTAAAGGATGTTGAGAAGGTAACAGGCAGGAAGGCCAGGGGTCTCCGAACGGAGGAAATAGGCTGCAAGTGTCAGACGTTTTTTATCTCTCCCTTAAGCAGCAGGATGAAACAAACTACTGGTGTCAGATCTATTTTCCCTTCTCTATGCAAAATTAAGGGGCTTCCCTGGTATTCTTGCCTGGAAGATCCCATGGATGAAGGAGGCTGACAGGCTACACACAGTCCATGGGGTCACAAAGAGTTGGACATGACTTCACACGATCCTTTGTATACAAAATTAAAAAGAGGCTTCTCTTAAAATTCTGTGTTGCCATGACAACACCTGGCTCCAACTGAACTTAATTTTTCTCAAACGTTGAGCTAACCAATGCGTTTTTCTTATGGAAATGTTTTTCTTAAGCTATATTAGTAAACTATGTATTTACCCTAGACTCTGTCTTTCATCAAGTCAGTTCCACTTAAGACTCAGAACCAATAAGGGCTCAACAAATCTGTATGTTTTATTCATACATTGTTCTCCTAATCTATGTTAATAAAACTATATATTTACTTGGAAACCTGCCTTTCTTCAAGATTCATGTCAATCATTTTATGGCCCGGGATGACTCACCTCATGCCAGTGTTATCTCAAAATGTATGTTGTGGGTGAGGGGCCTGGTGCCACTCTGAGTTTTAAGACATCTCCTTTCTCTAATTAACAGCTTGCTGATAGGTATATAACATACTGCTAAAGGCTAGCAGGGGGGCACTCCTGCCCCCTTCTGATGTCTAGGTCAGAAGCTTTCTCTGTTTCTTTTATACTTTAATAATACTTTATTACACAAAAGCTCTGAGCGATCAAGCCTCCTCACTGGCCCCGGATTGAATTACTCTTCTCTGGAGGCCAAGAATTCCAGTGTCTTTCACGGCTCAGCAACAACCTTTCAATATCAACCCTGAATATTCACTGGAAGGACTGATGCTGAAGCTGAAGCTCCAATATTTTGGCCACTTGATGCAGAGTCAACTCATTGAAAAAGACCCTGATGCTGGGAAAGAGTGAAAGCAAAAGAAGAGGGGCGGCAGAGGATAAGATGGTTAGATAGCATCACCGACTCAGTGAACATGTATCTGAGCAAACTCTGGGAGATAGTGAAGGACAGGGAAGCCTCACGTGTTGCAGTTTGTGGGGTCACAGAGTCAGACACGACTTAGCAGCTGACAACAAAAACAACAACATCTACATACCTTCATCAGGATCAGTATTGCCAGAACATTTACATGTTTACAAGCTCAGTTCAGTTCAGTCACTCAGTCATGTCTGTCTCTTTGCGACCCCACGGACTGCAGCATGCCAGGCCTCCCTGTCCATCACCAACTCCCGGAGTTTACTCAAACTCATGTCCATTGAGTCAGTGATGCCATCCAACCTTCTCGTCCTCTGTCGTCCCCTTCTCCTCCCACCTTCAATCTTGCCCAGCATCAGGGTCTTTTCAAATGAGTCAGCCCTTCGCATCAGGTGGCCAAAGTATTGGAGTTTCCAATGAACACTCAGGACTGATTTCCTTTAGGATTGACAGGTTTGATTTCCTTGCAGTCCAAGGGACTATCAAGAGTCTTTTCCAACACCACAGTTCAAAAGCATCAATTCTTCGGTGCTCAGCCTTCTTTATAGTCCAACTCTCACATCCATACATGACCACTGGAAAAACCATAGCCTTGACTAGATGGACCTTTGTTGGCAAAGTAATGTCTCTGCTTTTTAATATGCTGTCTAGGTTGGTCATAACTTTTCTCCCAAGGAGTAAGCGTCTTTTAATTTCATGGCTGCAGTCACCATCTGCAGTGATTTTGGAGCCCACAAAAGTAAAGTCTGCCACTGTTTCCGCTGTTTCTCCGTCTATTTGCCATGAAGTGATGGGACTGGATGCCATGATCTTAGTTTTCTGAATGCTGAGCTTTAAGCCAACTTTTTCACTCCCCTCTTTCACTTTCATCAAGAGGATCTTTAGTTATGCTAATAGGCTAGAAATCATATTTCATGATTCTTTTTCATGACCCTTTCCAGGATTGCATGTAAATCTAAGCCACACACTGTTTCGTAACTGCTTGCTGCACTTAATATATTGTAAACACCTTCCCATGTAAATAAATGTTCTCCCATGTAATGTTAAAGTGTATTGTTTTGCATGGCTATGCCACTGTTTATTTAATTAACAAATGCCCTGCCCTTAGATGTTTGCCTTTATGTTTACAAGAGTTTGCTACTAGAAACAGCACTTGAGAGCTAGTACAGCAGCGTGGTGAAAGGATGGACTCTCTTAGATTCAGACAAAATCTGGCTTTCATTTGCAATCCATTACTTGCCCGCTGTGCAGCCCAGGGCAGGTCCCTGCATGATCTCATGGCACAGAAAGTGGTTGAAGTTCAGCCTCCAAAGCCAGCTACTATTTGAATCCTGATTCTGACACTCAACAGCTGAGTGGCGTTAAGAAAGTCCTTTAACCTGTCTGTGCCACAGTTTCCTCACCTGTAAAATTGGACACAATAATAATAGGACCTACCTCAGAGGGCTGTTGGAAAGAGGGCTTCTGCACCCTGTGGCATATATGAGTAACTAGCATTTAGTATATACCTGTAATTCAAGTCTGACTGAAACCAAATAGAATGTGGGTACCCAAGTGGATCTGCACAGTCAAGTTCGATTTGCCCTGGTGGAGGAAACGCAGCTCAGAGGAATTAACAGTTGGTCCCAGGTCACACAACTAGATGCCAGTCAGCTTGATTTGTGGAAACAAAACAAGGGAGGCCACAGGAGTGCGTTGTCTGGTGCTTCAAGCCATTTTGAGACAGGACAACTGGAATCTCGAGAAGTGGTAAACGAGAAGTCCCATCCCTTCAGCACGCTCCATTCCCTGGAGTCCACACTGCAGTTCTTCCCTGTGGATGGCTGGGCCACCTTTGCTGGTTCCCCAGTCACCCCTTTCTGGATGCAGATTTTCTCCAGGCACGACCGGTGGGTGTCAACCTGAGGTTTTATCGAGCTTTTTGTCGCCAAGAAAGGGTGCCAGTGTGGTGGAGGTGCAAAGGCCATGTGTTCTGCTCACTGTGGGGTAACAGGAGAGCCTGATCCATGACTCAGGCCACTGACTAATCAAAAGCTCTAACTATCTGTCAGAGAGTCCTCAGGGGGTGGAGGGTGGGTGCCTTTAAAACATGCAAGTTGTCAGACAGCATGCAACCTGTGTGACCCCCAACATCTTGTTCAGATGACGTACCATCTGGCCCGGAGCGTGCTGGGGCGCACCTGACTGGGTACCTGGTCAGCCTGAGCCATGCCCCAAGCAGGCGCAGTCAGGCCACTCCCACCCCGGGACGTTGCCAGCAGTCAGGTGGAGAACCTGGGCTGGGGGTCTTTCCGCTGCACGAGCACAGGGCTTTCTCCTGCTCCTTTTACTTACTCTGCTCCATTTTTGGAATAAGAGCTGGGTTTTGTCATTCACATGAACCACGAGGACTTTTCAAAAAAGCAATAGATACAGTTTTCCTTTAAGGGGGAGATCACTGGGGCATCCAGAAGATTAGCAGGATCTGGCCAACAAGATTTCTGGAGATTGTTTTCAACCCTGTATCCCTATTCAAGGAAATCTAGGAACGTGTTCTAAGTATCTGTAAACTCCTAGACATCTTAATCACTGTCAACACTTTTCTTTGTGGTTAAATCTTAAGTGCTGTAACTCATATTTAGATAAATTGAAAAATGTCTCTCCTTTTCAAGACATTTCTGGAGGAAAAGAGAATATATATATATATATATATATATATTTTCCTATGTACATGTTATATATATATGTACATTTTGTTTATAGATCCTATTATACCTATGTATATGTGTGTATATAAATTGTTTAATTAAAATTTCTCTTACTCCCTTCCTTCCTCTTGGGTCATTCTCCTTCTCTGTTGGATCTGAGATCAACTTTATAATTCAGAATTGATCATTAAAAATATATTTAACAGCCCAAATGCTTAGTGTGTCTCCTTTAAGTTTTCAGTACTTTCTCCCACTGCAGTTAGAAGTTGTATGGGGATGGGAATAGAGGGCAGCCCTGGTGAGGTTCGAGGAGACACATGTGGGGCTGAGGAGATGAGAACACACAAGAAACTAACCTCCGGCTTGCCCTGAGTCAGTGGACTGAAACCAAGGTCTGTGGACAGCTAGACGCCACCAAGGACAAACACTTCTTCCCTGGAGTCCCATGACTCAGCCATCGCAATGAGCTCCAGGCACAACTGGTCCCATCTAATAAAATAGCATCACAGAGAGGTGGGCAGGAAACGGCCCTGGCCCTGAGGGCTGAGGAGGGAGTTCAGAGGACCCCACAGGTAGAAGGAAATACCCACAAGGTGAGCAGTGTCTTACCAGACCTGCTTTTGTCCTCCAGGGGGCATTCCTTGGACCCCAGAAAGCCTTGGCACCCCTGTGATCTTCCACCCCTGTGATATTCCACCAACCAGCTAAATGCACACACAATGCACAGAATGCAAATTGTGCAGGAACTTCACTGACTGTTTATAATTAAGTATCTTTTATCAACCAATTAGAAACATACAAATAATGAGGAGGGGGCAGGAAGGGGGGTCCTGGAAGTCTAAAAGCCTCAGAAACAGCTCTGTTTAGGCATACATTCTGAGTATTCCAAATGAAGGGGGGAAAAAAACTCACAAATGTGACTTATCTGAGCCAATAGGGGGCGTCATTCACTTTTACAAGTCCGTTGAACACTTATTTTTTACAGAGGGCTGAGGGGTAGTGAGACCCTGAGATGTACTGAATCTGAATGGGCTTTTTGCTGTAGACTAGGGTGGTAGGATATAGGTAGGATTGGTAACTAGAAAACTGGTATATGAATATTGCTGAAATGCTACATCTCTGTTGCATAGGGCAGAGTTGAATCCGTTTTATCTCTTCCGTTAAGCTCTTTCTCTGGCTAGACTGACCTAAAGACATCAGTCAGTTCCCCCAACCCTTGACATATAACTAAGAGTTTGAGTTGGTAGATTGTCACATTGCATCTTTCCATTTTCCAAACAAGTGTTGAATTTGTTGTTTGTTAACAAGGTTTTAGTAGGGGGAATGAGTAATTCTGGAAAGGTCCACCAGAGGGAGCCAAATGACTGCTTTAGAATCATACATTGAGGTTCGGCAAGCTGCTGGCTAACCTCCTCCCTCCTCATCTCTCCCACCCCCCCCCAAACATTAAAAAAAAAAAAAATCAGAAGTAATCATAGTGCTAGAAATATGTATTCTGTCTCCCCTTACCTAGCAACTCACAGACTTCAAACAAACAAATAATACTGCTGTGGTGATACATTTAACAATGTGAAGATTCTCTGCCTTCTTAACAGGGAGTAGAATAATTAGAGAAATCTTGCCTGAGAAAGACCATTAACTGGATGCACAGTGAGGAATAAATCCTCAAGAATGCTGAGATGGTGGGTAGGGGATGAGAGAATGGTTTATGAGTATAAACAATTTACCAGATTGAGCTGATCACTTTTCATATATTTTCAACAGACAACATTTTAAGGATCTGTTTTTAAGGGGACTTGACTGTGATTTTTTTCTTCTGCTGGGAAAGACTGAAGGCAGGAGGAGAAGGGGACCACAGAGGATGAGATGCTTGGATGGCATCACTGACTCAGTGGACATGAGCTTGAGGAAACTCCAGAAGATGATGAAGGACACAGAAGCCTGGCATGCACAATCCATGGGGTCGCAAAGAGTTGGACACAACTGGACAACAACAACAACAACACTGTAATAGGGGTTGGCTCTGCATTAAGAACCACCTAGACAAATACATATTTTCTGCTTCTGTTGTGCTTTAGGCCTAGCAGACTGTCTATTGAGGTCAACAACATCCTCTTGTTGGCATTGGCTATGATTGGGCATTCTGTAGCCAGGAAATGCCGGCAAAACAGTGCCTCTGAATTTCAACCAAATTCTTAAAACACCCTCCCTCCTTCTTGGTGCCCACCTTAAACCTTTTCAACCCACAGCCAGGGGCTAGTGGGTCCTTCTGAGATCCCATGCACTTTGCAAAAAATTGTGTCTGCAAGTCCATTATATGATTATTTAAAATTTGAATTCCTTATTAAACTGTTAATGTCTTGAGGAAAGAAATTTGTCTTAATTTTCTCCAGAAAATTTTAGCCTCAGAATCCAACAGAGTGCAAAGTGCACACTAGGAGTTAATCAGTTTTTATAGAATAAATAATATTCTCATGAACAGGGTGTAAAATAAGAAAAGTTAGGAATAGCAAGGGCTTTCTCTGTGTCTGCCTCTCTCTAAGCACTAGATATGTATTAACTCATTTCATCCTCAGAAATGCCCTATGAAATCAGTAATAAGTATTACTATTACCTGGGGCTTCCCTGGTGGCTCAGATGGTAAAGAATCTGCCTGCAATGCAGGAGACCTGGCTTCAACCCCTGGGTCAGGAAGATCCCCTGGAGAAGGGCATGGCAACCCATTCTTGTATTCTTGCCTGGAGAATCCCTATGGACAGAGGAGCCTTGCAGGCTATAGTCTATGGGATCATAAAGAGTTAGACATGACTGAGTGACTAGCACTTTTACGTTCACTACTATTACCTATGTTTTAAAGTTGAGAAGACTGACCTCAGATTGATGAGGAGGATTAAGTAACTTCCCCAAGGTCATGAGTGATATAAGCTAAGAATGGGATTTGAATCCCAGGATGGTGCTACCACTCCCTGGACCCTCCACTGCATTACCATATAGTTCTGCCCAGAAATTAGAGGTAGGGTGGTTACACAGATGTGTGCCTGCTTACTGACTATATGCTATGTGAAAGTCGCTCAGTCATGTCTAACTCTCTGCGACTCCGTGGACTATACAGTCCACGGGATTCTCCAGGCCAGAATACTAGAGTGGGTAGCTGTTCCCTTGTCCAGGGGAATTTCCCAACCCAGGGATCAAACCCAGGTCTCCTGCATTGCAGGCAGATTCTTTACCAGCTGAGCCACCAGGGAAGCCCAAGAATACTGGAGTGGGTAGCCTTTCCCTTCTCCAGGGAATCTTCCCAACCCAGGGATCAAACCCAAGTCTCCTGCATTGCAGGCAGATTCTTTACCAGCTGAGCTTGGGTGCTGATTAATTCACAATTAAGGAAAATTTGTATAGAGTAACTTATCTCATGTCTTAGGTAGACCTAAGCTGCTGTAACAAGAGGAACCCCCCTCTCCACCAATACAATGGCTTAAAGATAAAAATAGTTATTTCCAATTCATGTAATATCCTGGGGTGAGTGTTCTGGGCTGGTGGGCAGCTCTCTCCATGTGGTCATCTGGGGACCCAGGCTCTTCCATCCTGGGAACCTTCCATTTCCAAGAGCCTTGGGATCCTCTGTGTGGCTGGGACTGGCCCTGGCTTTGAGGACAACTTTGTCACAAAGACACATGTAACTGCAGGGAAATGAGGTCTCACTGGGCAGCCATGCACAGGCTGACAAGTTCATCACTATGGAAAAAAGCAAGCTTGATAGGAAATTAGCAGTCTCCACCACACTCAGTGCTCAGGCCTGTGCCAGTCAGCATTTCATTACACACTTTCATAAGGATAAACATTATCAGCTTGTTAAATTAGAGGATGACACCAGCATGGAAAAGAGAAAATATATGTTGGATGATAGATGAAGATTTTTTAAAATTTTTATTTATTTGTTTTTGGCTGTGCTGGGTCTTCGTTGTGCTTGGGCTTTCCTCTAGGCGTGGAGAGTAGGAGTTACTCACTAGCTGTGGTGTGCAGGCTTCTCACTGCAGTGGCTTCTCTTGCTGTGGCACGTGGGCTAAGTAGTTGCAGCTCCTGGGCTCTAGAGCACAGGGTCAGTAGTTGTGGTACATGGGCCTAGCTAGTCTGCGGGCATGTGGGATCTTCCCAGACTTGAGATTGAACGCAAGTCTCCTACATGGGCAGCTCACCACTGAGCCACCAGGGAAGCCCTGATGAAGATTTTTTTTAACTCATAAACTTAGGAAATGGTTTCTTAGATATGACATCACAAACACAACCAATGAATGAAGAATAAACTGGATATCATCAAAATTTAAAACTTTTATGTTTCCAAGGACATCAAGAAAATGAAAAGAAAACTTACAGAATAGAAGAAAACTTTTGCAAATTATACATCTGGTGAGGGACTTGAGAAGAGGGCCTTAGGAAGCCTCACAATGAACAAAGCTAGTGGAGGTGATGGAATTCCAGTTGAGCTATTTCAAATCTTAAAAAATGATGCTGTGAAAATGCTGCACTCAATATGCCAGCAAATTTGGAAAACTCAGCAGTGGCCACAGGACTGGAAAAGGTCAGTTTTCATTCCAATCCCAAAGAAAGGCAATGCCAAAGAATGCTCAAACTACCACACAATTGCACTCATCTCACACACTAGCAAAGTAATGCTCAAAATTCTCCAAGTGAGGCTTCAACAGTACATGAACTGAGACTTCCAGATGTTCAAGCTGGATTTAGAAAAGGCAGAGGAACAAATTGCCAACATCTGTTGGATCATTGAAAAGCAATAGAGTCCCAGAAAAACATCTACTTCTGCTTCATTGACTACACTAAAGCCTTTGACTCTGTGGATCACAACAAACTGTGGGAAATTCTTAAAGAGATGGGACCACCTTACCTGCCTCCTGAGAAATCTGTATGCAGGTCAAGAAGCAACAGTTAGAACTGGACATGGAACAACAAACTGGTTCAAAATTGGGAAAGGAATACATCAAGGCTGTATATTGTCACTGTATTTATTTAACTTATATGCAGAGTACATCATGCAAAATGCCAGGCTGGATGAAGCACAAGCTGGAATCAAGATTGATGGGAGAAATATCAATAACCTCAGATATGCAGATGACACCACCCTTATGGAATAAAGTGAAGAAGAACTAAAGAGCCTCTTGATGAAAGTGAAAGAGGAGAGTGAAAAAATTGGCTTAAAACTCAACATTCAAAAAACAGATCATAGCATCCGGTCCCATCACTTCATGGCAAATAGATGGGGAAACAATGGAAACTGTGACAGACTTTATTTTCTTGGGCTCCAAAATCACTGCAGATGGTGACTTCAGCCATGAAATTAAGATGCTTGCTCCTTGGAAGAAAAGCTGTGACCAACCTAGACAGCATATTAAAAAGCAGAGATATTAGTTTGCCAACAAAGGTCCATCTAGTCAAAGCTATGGTTTTTCCAGTAGTCATGTATGAATGTGAGAGTTGGACCATAAAGAAGGCTGAGCACTGAAGAATTGATGCTTTTGAACTGTGGTGTTAGAGAAGACTCTTGAGAGTCCCTTGGACTGCAAGGAGATCCAACCAGTCCATCCTAAAGGAAATCAGTCCTGAATATTCATTGGAAGGATTGATGTTGAAGCTGAAGCTGCAATACTTTGGCCACCTGATGCAAAGAACTAACTTGTTGGAAAAGACCCTGATGCTGGGAAAGATTGAAGGCAGGAGAAGGGGACGACAGAGGATGAGATGGTTGGATGGCATCACCGACTTGATGGACATGAGTTTGAGCAAGCTGCAGGAGTTGGTGATGGATAGGGAAGCCTGGCGTGCTGCAGTCCATGGCGGTCACAAAGAGGCCAACACAACTGAGTGACTGAACTAAACTGAAGGGACTTCTATCTAGAATATATAAAGAACTATTACACCTTATTATTATTATTAAAAAATTAACCTAATTTTTAAAATTGGCAAACTACTAGAATAGCTAATTCTCCAAAGAAGATATACAAATGTCCAATAAGCACATGAAAAGTGCTCAACACCATCAGCCAGCAGGGAAATGCAAATCAAACCCATGAGACAGCACTCCATGCCCACTAGGGGGGCTATTCTCAGACAGACAGATAATAACAAGTGTTGGAGAGGGTGTGGAGAAGCTGTAACTCTTATGTACTGCTGGCTGTTGTTATTGTTGTTGTTGTTTAGTCACTAAGTCATGTCTGACTCTCTGTGACCCTGTGGACTGTAGCCCGCCAGGCTCCTCCCCCATGGGACTTCCCAGGCAGAATACTGGAGTGGGTTGCCATTTCCTCCCCCCAGAGGATCTTCCTGACCCAGGGACTGAACCCAGGTCTCCTGCATTGGTAGGCAGATTCTTTACCACTGAGCCACCAGGGAAGCCCATACTGCTGGTAAAGACGGAAAATGGTGCAGCCACTTTGGAAAATGATCTGGCAGTTCCTCAAATGTGTAAACATAAAATTACCCTAGTCTGCTCCTAGGTGTACACGTAAGAGAAATATGTACACACAAAAATCTGTACACAAATGTTCACAGCAGTATCATTCATAATAGCCAAAATGGGAAAATAACTCAAATGTCCATCAACTGATATGATATATTTGTATCACAGAATATTATTTGAAGAAAAGGAATAATACTTTATAATAATTTTATATGGAGCATAATCTAAAAAGTAGTGAATCAGTATGTTGTACAGCTGAAACTAATGTACTATTGTAAGCCAACTACAATTCCATTTTTAAAAGTTAAAAATAAATTATACAATGTATGTCTGAATTTTAAAAAAGAAGTAAAAGACTGATACATGTACAATATGGATGAACCTTGCAAACAGTAAGCTCGGAGGAGAAAGCCAGTCACATGGGACACATGTTGCATGATTCCAATTGTGTGGTATGTCCAGAACAGAAAGATCTATAGAGACAGAAGGAGATCAGTGGTTTAGAGCTGGAGGGATGAGGAAGCCAGGGAGAGGTGTGACAGTTAAGGGATGTGGAGTTGCTTCAGATTATAAAAATGTTCAAAATTGACTGTGGTGATGGATATAGTATATAGTGAGTATATTAAATATTCTAAAAGCCACAGAATTGTACACTTTAAATGGGTTTGTATGGTATGTGCATTAATCCTCAATAAAGCTGTTTAAAACAATCATGGGAATTCCCTGGTGGTCCAGTGGTTAGGACTCCAAGCTTCCACTGCAGAGGGCATGGGTTCCATCCCTGGTTGGGGAACTAAGACCCTGCATGCCGCATGGCCAAAAACAAACAAAACAAAACACAAGCAAGTAGAACGATGGGCTCACCAACAAATGAAATGTACTGTCGCCCTGTCTAACATCCAGCTCGCAGATTCTGAAAACCCTCTGCACAAGTGTGGGATGGGGAGACAGGTGTTGATAGTGACACCAGGGAAAGGGTGCGGGGAGTCAGGATTGCAGTATATCATGAGCTCACTATGAGCAAACAGCAGGATGGGGCTGCCAGAACAGTTAAACATGCTGTAGTGAAGGCTGTCCTCTTCCAGCAGAACTTCCAGGGGCTGTTACAAGCTTTAAAGCCCCGAGTACTCTGGAAAAGAGCCCCCCTCATGGTTCTAAACTCACGACTGGGAAAAACAAACGGGAAAGATGGAAATCCTAAGGCAGTTACTGCCAAAGCTTCCGGTGTCAGAGGAGTCTTCTGCTCTGGCCTCAGGATGTCTGACTCACTGGTGTCAGCGGGCCTGTGACTCCCATCACCAGGTCGGGTGAGGAGAGGCTGCACAGATCAGGGTGGAAGGTCCCCTTCATTCAGGGCTGTTGGCTGGGGGTCCGCAATGGCAACCTTCTTGCCAGGTTCCCTGTGGATGCCAGTGAAGGAAGTTGAGGGAGGGGATCAGGAATCAAGTGGCTCTGACAAGAAGACAATCATCTTTGTTTATGGTATAATCTTTTCAAACATTTTAAAACATAGGTATAATGCTTTAAAAACGTCTCCCAGTGATGCTTCCTTATCAGTAAGCCAGTCTCACACTCCCTAAGCTTCCTATAACATCCACTTTCCCTTTTTTCATGAACACTCCACTCCTCACCAAAAGTGATCCAAGGACAGAATGGAAAGTTTGAGCCCCCCAGGAAGGAATTAATATCACTGCTCTAAGTTTGGGGGTCTCTCTGAGCTTGCTGACAAAAGGAAAACAGAATTGCCTAAATTGTTCTCATTTTCAAGAAGAAGGAAGGCATACCACATTTCTGAAATATAAAGGAGATACTGACACAACAGCTGAAAGAATTTTTTGACATGATTCTTTGTTTCAGTGAATAAAATGTAGATAGTGGAAAATAATTTTTCAGTAAAGCAGGAAAAGCATTTTATATTTATACATGTTATTCATAAGTTGCTGATCTGTTATTTCTACCAGATGTCCATGTATGTCAGCAATCCAGACAGCTTCATTTCTGCTAGAATTCAGCAGAATAAATAAATACATAATAAATAAATGAGCAAATAAATAAATGAGCAACTATAAATGTGCTTCTTCTGTTTCAGCACTGGGGTGAGTGAAGAGATACCAAAGAGTAAGGATGGTATTTGCATTGTAGAAAATTCCTTGAGCGGTAACAGGAACACGCAGGAAGTAATTTGAACCGGGAAACAGCACAAGCTTACATACTGATGTAGACGGAAGCCAGGCACCTTACCCTGGACATGTGGGGGTTCCAGCAGGAGAGACCAGTGAGAACCATAGGAGTAAAAAGAAGCCTCAGAATGAAGGTCTGGAAAGCCAGTCTCCAGAGCTCTGCCCCGCCTCCTCCAAAAAGAGGGCATCAGGCTCACACCCTTCCTGGAAAGGCTGGTCCCACGCCAACGAGGCCAGGGAGCAGAAACGGCCGCACCACAAGCCTCATTACAGGACAGCCGTCCCCCACAACAGATGTCGCCCCACCCAAACAAGAGACTTTGGGGACAAAGGAGACCTAAATCCCTTGGCCACCCCCGACCCCCGCCCCTCTCGGCCTCGCTGCGGCCTCGAAGGGGCCAGGTGGCACCTAGGGCCAGTCTGCCATCCGTTCCTGGGAACTGGCATTTTTTTAATCCGCTCAATTTGAAATGTAACAACTTCTTGCTTCCATTTGCCAGGCTGGCAGGGAGAAGGTACAAACAGCCAACTGCGCTCCGCGAGGCTTAGCAAAAGCTGAGAAAGCGCAACCCCAAAGCCTCCTGGTTCAGAGAGGCACGCGTTCTCCAGAAAAGACCCGGGTGTGCCGACAGCGCCTCCGGGCTGGCCCCGCGTGGTCCTGCCTGCGGGAGAGTGATGGCCAACGGGGTGGGCTACCTGCCTCTTTTCCTCATCTCTAAATCCATGTAGTAATAGATGATGCCTACTTTCACAAAGATTAAGACAGAGCCTAGGAAGGACTTAGGGCTGACCTCTGGCACATAGCAGTTTCATTGTAGCTGTTATGACCACGTTGATATATAGTATTTTTAATCCCTCCACCTGTTATTTCTGGACTTCTCTGGTGGTTCAGATGGTAAAGAGCCTGCTTGCAATGCAGGAGACCCGGGTGCCATTCCTGGGTCCAGAAGATCCTCTGGAGAAGGGAATGGCTACCCACTCCAGTACTCTTGCCTGGAAAATTCCAGGGACGGGGAGCCTGGAGGGGAGCCATTTCATGGGGTTGCAAGGAGTCAGACGTGACTGAGGGACTAACACACACACACACACAGTCCCTCCATCACCCGGAAACATTCCAGACAATATGTCTCCTGAGATGCAAGAGGAGAGGGCTCAAACATACCACTACCCAGCACATTGGTATCTCAGCAACAAGTCAGGTAGTGGCCTGAAAACACCCAGAGAGTCGATAGATAATTCATTTAACCCAAGGATGTCCCTTCCAGGACCGCAGTGCACAGTCAGGTCATTTACAGGACTTGCTCATCTTCCTGCACCTCTGCCTGATCAGAAACAAGCAAGGAGGCAGTTGGTTTTATACTTTCCCGCCTCTGCCCAGGGCTCCTCCCCGTTGGAGACCCACCCCACGTCAATCAAGCCTGTGTAAGGAATGGTCTGCTGTAGGCAGAATAACAGCAAGCTGAGAATAGCTGTACCCTAGTTCCTGCAACATGTGACTATGGTAGGTTCCACAATCAGGGGCAGCTAAGGTGGAAGATGGAATTAGAGCTGATAATCAGCTGGCTGGAAGACAGAGAGATGGCCCCAGAGAATGATAGAGGGACCCATGTGACCACATGGTTCTTAAAAGTGGGAAAAGGATGCAGAAGAAGGTGTGACAAGGGGGAAAATTGGTTAGAGGTGTGCTACATCACTGGAAAGACAGGCAACAAGCCAAGGAATGTGGGAGCCTCCAGAAGCCACAAAAGGCAAGAAAACAGATTCCTCCCCCATCACCCACTCCCCACCCCTCACCAGCCTCCAAAAGGGATGTAGCCTTGCTGACATCTTGATTTAGTTCAGTGAGACCTGTGTCAGGCTGGACCTACGGACTGTAAGACAATACATTTGCACTGTTGGAAGCCACCAAGTTTGCAGTCATTTGAATGACAGCCACAAAAAATGAATACAGTCTTTCCAACCATCATCTGGTGACATCCATTCTACCTCCCAAGGTGTATTTCCTACAGAGGTATCATCTCTGTGATTTTTACTGTACTTTGATGGAACAGGCTAGTCAAAGGCTAAGACCCTGTGCCCCCCAAGTATAGTTAAAAATCATCATCACACAAGGGAACCCCTGGGAGATCCTGCCCAAGGAAGTAAGAATGACCAAGAAGGAGTTATTGGAGCCAGCAGTTGTGGGTGTGTTTGGGGGTTGCTGAGAGCTCCCATTTTCTGCCTGATAAACCCTTCCATGCTTCCCAACCTCTTCATCACCATGGACCTCACGGGCCCAAGGCTTAAGGGATTATGCATGGGGACTTCCCTGGCAGTCCAGTAGTTAAGACTCCCCACTTTCACTGCAGGGGGCAAGGGTTTGATCCCTGGTCAGTGAATTAGGATCCCACATGCTGCACAGCCCAAAAAGGCGGGGTGGGGGGGGTGGGGGGGATGGGGGGGGGGAGGAAGGAGGGAGATTATGCATATGTTAATTTTTAGCTAATTTTTCTATTTTTATTCATCAGAGATACATCTGACTTTCAGCCAAAGCTTGTAATGAGCATGAATTAACCAGACTCTCACTATGAATTCATCTATTAATAATTCCAGGCAAGAACCAAGCCGGAAAGCTTTAGAAATCCTTCCCTTTTCAATCCTCAGTAAATGGTTGGTTTCTCTAAGCTTTTATTTCATGTTGAAAATAATATTCAATGAACCCCAGATATCACCTCTATGGCCTCCTAAAGGCCCCAGATTGAGAACTACTGAAAAAGATTTCATCTGCGAGATCCATTTAGATCCAGAGTTTTACTCTTTCTTCAGCGTCTAAGTCTTTTCACCCCAGTGTTATTTCTGAATGTCTTTCAGTTCTCTGGGTGGAGAATTGTTTTCACTGTGCTGGTAGATTTACTCTGAGGTCAGCTTAGATATTGGTCAGCCGACATACAGTGATGGTGGCGCCCATGGTGAGCCTTGGAGACCCTGTAATCTGATACAAAAGCTTTCCCCACTCTGTCCCTGGAAAGGAAAGGGCTGAAAACCAATTCCTTGAATTTCCTTTTATGAACCATATGCTCCCACTTCAAAAAGAGTTCAAGTACACGCTTCCTGCTCCCAGGGGTATAAACTGTCAGAACCACTGTGAAAAATAGTTTGGAGTTATCTCCTGAAGTAAAAGACACACATACTCCATGACCCAGAAGTTCCATTTCTCGGTTTATAGTCAAAGAAGTGTCTGCAGGTGTACACTAAGGGACTTGTACAAGAGGGCTCATAGCGTCATCAGTCATAGCAGTGCACACTGGAACCATCTACAGCAGAATGCTACGGAACGATGGGTGTGTTCACATGAATACAATGCAGTGCTATGCAGCAGTGAACACAGCACCGTGGATGATACACTTACTCAGAGTGTTGGAGAAAAGAAAGCAGATAGAAAGGAAGGTTCTTTGATTCCATTTACGAGATGTCCAAAAAACAGATGAAATCAGAGCCCTTATGGATTCGGACTTAGAGACAAAATTCTAAAGAAAAGAAAGGAGTTCCCAGAGAAGTTTAAAATTCATTGCTCCTAGGAGGGGTTGGTGATGGGGAGGGGACCTGAGGGGGCTTCTAGGGGACAGGCCATGCTCTGTTTCTTCACCCTGGTGTTGACCACCTGGTGCTTGTCTGATAAATTCTTGAGTTGTATATTTTACACATTTTACTGTCTGTGTGCTGTGTTTCACACTTCTAAGATGAAAAGTTTGAAGTGTTAATTCTTAACTATTTCCCTAAAAACAAATTCCTCACGCTTGAAGTTTTCTTTTTAATGTTTCGGCTGTACCACACACTGTGTGGGATCTGAGTTCCTGGACCAGGGATCGAACTCATGCCCCTTTACTTGGCAGCACAGTCTTTTTTTTTTTATTTTAGTTGGAGGCTAATTACTTTACAATATTGTAGTGGTTTTTGCCATATACTGACATGAATCAGCCATGGGTTTACATGTGTTCCCCATCCTGAACCCCCCTCCCACCTCCCTCCCCATCCCATCCCTCTGGGTCATCCCATTGCACCAGCCCTGAGCACTTGTCTCATGCATCGAACCTGGACTGACGTTCTGTTTCACATATGATAATATACATGTTTCAATGCTATTCTCTCAGATCGTCCCACCCTCATCTTCTCCCACATAGTCCAAAAGACTGTTCTATGCATCTGAGTCTCTTTTTTTGTCTCGCATATAGGGTTATCATTATCATCTTTCTAAATTCCATATATATGCATTAGTATACTGTATGGTGTTTTTCTTTCTGGCTTACTTCACTCTGTATAATGGGCTCCAGTTTCATCCACCTCATTAGAACTGATTCAAATGTATTCTTTTTAATGGCTGAGTAATATTCCATTGTGTATATGTACCACAGCTTCCTTATCCATTCGTCTGTTGATGGACATCTAGGTTGCTTCCATGTCCTGGCTATTATAAACAGTGCTACGTTGAACATTGGGGTACATGTGTCTCTTTCAATTCTGGTTTCCTCGGTGTGTATGCCCAGCAGTGAGATTGCTGGGTCATATGGCAGTTCTATTTCCAGTTTTTTTAAGGAATCTCTACACTGTTCTCCATAGTGGCTGTACTAGTTTGCACTCCCACCAACAGTGTAAGAGGATTCCCTTTTCTCCACACCCTCTCCAGCATTTATTGCTTGTAGACTTTTGGATAGCAGCCATTCTGATGGGCGTGAGATGGTACCTCATTGTGGTTTTGATTTGCATTTCTCTAATAATGAGTGATGTTGAGCATCTTTTCATGTGTTTGTTAGCCATCTGTATGTCTTCTTTGGAGAAATGTCTATTTAGTTCTTTGGCCCATTTTTTGATTGGGTCATTTATTTTTCTGGAATTGAGCTGCAGGAGTTGCTTGTATACTTTTGAGATTAATTCTTTGTCCATTGCTTTGTTTGCTATTATTTTCTTCTGTTCTGAAGGCTGTCTTTTCACCTTGCTTATAGTTTCCTTTGTTGGGCAGCACAGAGTCTTAACCACTGGACTGCCAGAGAATTCTCTGAAATTTTCTTTTTTTATGAATTTCCATTAGAAAACATATTCAAGAGCTTAAGAGAACATTTGAAAAACATCAGATAATGGTGGGTGGGGGGAGAGCACCTCTAAATTCTTTCTCCTAAAGACAAATACTGTTAATATCTTGGTATATTTCTCTCCAGTCTTTTCTCCATGACTAGTTTTTGATGTTTTATTTTTCATGGTAGTCAGATTTATTCAAACTTGTATATTAATATCCTTCACTTAACATTATCCTGTAAACATTGTCAAAGTTCTTACAAACTCTCCATGCAATTGTTTTAATGACCAATGACCACATATTTCACTTAATTGTGCATCAGTAAGTGGCATATCGACTTGAACAATATTTAGGTTGTTTCCTCTTTTTCTGTCTATAGGCAATGTCATGGCAGAGCTTTTCATGTACAGCCTTTTGCCTGTTTCAAACTGCTTCATTAGAATTGATCCCTAGAGATGGACTTTTCAAGAGCCAAAAATAGTTCCTTTCTAAGGCTCTTTATACAAAACATGTCCCTTTCCCAGGATCAGAGTTCAAGGAGGTCATCAAGTCCAAATAGGCTCATCTTGGGTCCCTTTGGGATAGCTCCTCCCAGAACCAGGTCAGTTAATCTGTTTCTCTCTCCAAACTGCTGGTCGAGTCCACGGATGCCACTAAACATTAGTTTACACCTCTTTATCTTCCCATTGAGAAGATGCACAGCTCAGGGTCACTTCTAGCACCAAGCAAGATTCCTTAAAAGAGCAGAGCTATAAGCTCACCTGTAAGTTTCCAAATGCTTAGAGCAATAATTCCAACAAAGCCTTAGAGTCTTCAATGTCAAATGAGAATATTAATGCCAGATTTGAAGGAATATGTGTGAGCATAAATGAGAAGATGCATGGAAAGTATTAAATACAGTGTCTGCCCCATAACAGTCTGTCTTCATATGTGAGTGCTTCTTCTTCCCTTTTTCCTGAGACCCATCTTTCTCCCCCAGTGGTTACAGGATCAAGAGAGAAAGAAGAGGGAAATATTCAGGAAACATAGCAATCATGACTTTCAAGTATATGGACTTCCCAGTTGGTGCTAGTGGTAAAGAACTTACCTGATAATACAGGAGACCTATGAGACATGGGTTCAATCACTGGGTCAGGAAGATCCCCGGGAGGAAGGCATGGCAACCTGCCCCAGTATTCTTGCCTGGGGAATCCCATGGACAGAGGAGCCTGGCAGGCTGTAGTCCATGGGTTCTGAAAGAGTCAGATAGAATAAAAGTGACTTGGCACACACAGGGAGAAACTTCTCCCCATTCTTGCATTCACTTGGACTACATCTGGGAACCTTTATCATCCGAGTTATTCTTACAAGCTAATGAATTCCTTGGTGTCTCATATAAAGAATCTGCCTGCAGTGTGGGAGACCCAGGTTTGATCCCTGGGTCAGGAAGTTCCCCTGAAGAAGGGAATGGCTACCCACTCCAGTATTCTTGCCTGGAGAATTCCATGGACAGAGGAGCCTGGTGGACCACTTTCCATGGGGTCTCAAAGAGTTGGATATGACAGAGTGACTACAGTTTCACTTTCAATGAATGGTCATCAGAAGGCTGAATAAGTTTCTTCTCCATAGTTTTGTCTAAGGTAGTGCTTCACTGAATATGGTTATGGGATCTTTTTAGAATCAACCTGGTGTATTAGGGCCAGTAAAGCTAGAAGCTGTAATGAACAGTCCCCAAGTCTCAGTGGCTTAACAGCGTGAAGATCTAGTCATTGCTCATTTCATAATTCAGGGGTCTTTAGCAACTGGTCTTCCCACTCATTGGCTGAGGTTCTCTCCACCTAATGTCTCTGCAGTTGTCCAGGGCCACAGAGTCCTCTGCCAGATGCTCTGTAGCCAGCTGCAGATAACGAGACAGGGGAAAAGCCAATTTAGAGGATTCAAGAGTGGTATTAAGGGACTTCCCTGGCCATCCAATGGTTAGGAGTCCATGCTTTCACTGCCATGGGCAGGGGTTCAACCCCTGGTTAGGGAATTTAGGTCCCACAAGCCATAAGACATGGCCAAAGGGGGGTGGGGAATTGGTTTTAGGGACCAGTGCTAGAAGGGATGGATCTACATCATTTTGCTGACATTCTGTTGGTTAGGACTCAATTACCCAGTCTCACACGGCTGTGGAAGAGGCTGGGAACTGTGATTTAACTCTGTCCCAGAGGAAATGGAAATGACATTGGTGATCTCATTGCATACCTAGAGTGATTGTAAATATATGTGTTTTTGTTTTTTTTTCAGGAGGTCTGGGTAGTCTCAGATCTGATGTATGTTTGAGGCAACCCAGACCTACTAAATCAGAATGTTAGGGGCCTAGGAATGTGAAGTTTAAACAGATGATTTTTATCAGCACTAAAGCTGGAGCCCAGAGATGGCTACAAGGGCTCCAACACAAACATGTCTTCTCCAAGGGCAGCCATGCCATTGATCTTCCCTTGGATCCCAGGCTGGGTACCCAGAGAATTTTTGCAAATTTTTCAGAAGCTGCAACAACTGTCCTGTAAGGACTTCCAGAACGGTTTGTCTTCAACATTCAGATTCCAGTATTCCTTTAAAAGTGTGGTAAGCATAACATTTGCTGGGTTCCTTTCTCAGCACTTTTATCCTTACTCAGACAAAGAGGATAGTACAGGGCTACAATGAACAGCAAAAATAGGAGCCAGTCCTCATAGCCCAAATCTATCTGCTTTAGGGACATTGTTGAGGTCAATGTTCATGGCATCATCATTTTATGGGGACACATGGAAGAAATTCTCTCAGGCATCAGTAACTTAAATAGCTGTTTTTTGGTGAATCATAGGATTTATTGTGTTTCCTCTTTGTATTGACTGCTGGGAAATTTGGAGCCAAAACTTGAGACCACCTCTAGTAAGCATACGGAACTTAATCCCAACTACACATTATTTTTCCTGCTTTCAACCCAAATATTCCCATTTATTTATTTTCTTATCTTACTAAAATACACATATTAGCACATTCCACTTGATATCTATTTTGAATGAGCAGGTTGATTTTTAATGGTTGAATAGATCTTGTGACAGAAAAGTGAACAGAAATATTGGTTCTTAGTTTTCTGACCATGTTTTAGCCCAAGGGAAATATTCCCCACAAATGACATGAATGAAGCCTTAATCATCAGTGTAACTCAGTACAAACTGTTTTCTCAGAGACCTCAGAAAAAATCACTAATTAAAACCACATGTACCTTTCTAACAACTCTCTGCCCCAGTCATCATCTCTTTTCTTGAGATAGAATCACCATATTCTGCACCCAGAGATAGTACAGAACCAAATTACTATTCAAAAGTAGAACGTTGGGTGAACAACTCTTGGCTTTGATAAATGTTGCTCTCTATCCAAACTCTCCCAAAATAATATTTAAATCCAATGGACAGAAAGCTAGAAAAAAATTCACGTACTTTTAAGACATCCTAAGACTATTACTTAGTAATAAGTTTCCCACATTGAATTCAATAAGTAACTCATGGAAGGGGATAAGAGAAAAGTGTCCAAATATTAACTGAAATTTAGTGACTAAAATATATTGAGCGCCTGTTTATAGTTCAGGCACTGCACTTTAACATGCGGTTCCCATTTTACACACACACACACACACACACACACAAAACAAGCTCACACTCTGGGCAGGAGGTAGTAAGAGGGTGTGATCAGGTTTCTTTGAACAGCCCCTAACAATGGCCCTTGATATGAGGGACTTCGCCTCCAGAGGCCTGGCCGTTACCTTCAGCACCAAGGCCAGCGCACCTGGTTCTTCGGGATCCCCCAACTTTCCCCATTGCAGAACTCTCACGCCCCAGAACTGCAATAAAGAAATGCCCTTTCTCAATGAAACATGCCATGTTAATTCTTGAAATGAGCTTCATAAGTTGCTCTTTATGGAGTAGTCACTGCTACCAGCAGAAAAGCTTTTGACAATGAGAAATAAAAATGGTCAATTTATTGGCGATCTACTCCTTCTGAACACAGGTGCGGGTCCGTGCGCACGCACACACACTCACACAAACGCTGTCAGATGGGCTGTATGTTGGTTAAATTCTCCTCCTGTCACTCCCAGCACCTCTTCTCACGTAGAAGCAGTTGGGGAAAGCATTCTTGGCCTCCTGTCCCAACTAGGCGAGTCTTCTCTGCCGGGACAGGGAGGGGAGATGGGTGAGAAGCCCTCCGCCCCGCTCCCAGCACTTTATAGATTCGTGTTTGTGAGAGATTTTATCTTGGAGTTTGTGTATAGCTCTTGACTTTAAGGCTAAGAAACAATAACAACCTACCATAAAGATTGTCCTTCCCAACTAAGTAATAAAAATCCTCGAAGGCAAATATCGCTCGTTGGTAATACTATTCCCATTTCACAGATAAAGAAGCTAAGCCCGAGATTAAGCTACTTGCCCAAGAGAACACAGTGAATAAGTGACAAAGGCCAACCAAAACAGTCAGATTTCCAGTGTTCCTTTCTGCTGGTCCTTCCTCAGCAAGATACATAGATATATATCTGCCAATTGTCCCCAGGACCCAGGTTGTGCACCCCTCCCTCTGGCCCAATTATCTGAAAACCAAAAGAGGAGAAGATCGAAAATGAGATAGAGGTCGGCAGCGACGTGAGGCAGCGGATTGCTGCCGCTTCCTTGCCCCCTTTTTCAGAAGCTAAAATCGACTGTGCTCTTCCTCGGTGACAGCCCCTCGCCTGAGGCGCAGCTCCCGGCCTCGGCGGGGGTCCGAGCAATCTGGGCGCCTCCAGCTGCCCCTTCTCCAGAGTCGCCAGCCGCAGAGCGCAGGGCCAAGCTGGGGCGGAACGAGGGTGCGCGGGGTGCCCCCGAAGCCAGTGCTGTTGCCGGAGCCGCCCTGGGCGCACTGGGCAGGGCGCTGCTCGCTTGTGCTAACCCGGTGCGCTGTTCCTCCTGGAGCGTTGGGGAGGCCTGTGGGCAGCCGGGGAGCCTCCGACTGCGCCCCAGGCCCAGAGTCTGGGCTGTGTGGAGCGCGGAGCCCCGGCTTTCCCCAGCCAGCTCCCTCCTGTGTTAGCACTCAGTGCCAGGCAGAAGCGCGGGTCTCTCTCCACCCCTCCCCAAAGCGCACCGGGCCAGCTTCCATCTGATTAGAATGTTTCGCCCCATCTGATTAGAATGACTGTAGCTTTCAAGTCATTCATTATAAGAATTTTAGTCTTAAAAAGAGGGTCCCACTGTAATTGTGAGTTGTAATAAATGCGAACTTCTGGTGCCGTCCTCTGCAGTATGTAAGACAGTAAAAAATGCGTCTCATGCAAACGCGCCCCCTCCCCAAGCCCATTGTGAAGTCAATCTCTAACAAAGGGGACGTGTGAATATTCAACACCGAGGCTTTCAGTCGTATTTTCCGGAATCCCTGAGTCGGCTTTTTTTTTTTTTTTTTAAATCAGCGAATACCTGTTTAAGTTTTAAAAGCACATGGAAATCGCCCGCGAGCGACCATATAATTTGATTTGCCAGGCAATCTGCAGAGCGATCGCACATCATTTATAATGTTCATTGAGCATTTTGCCTAATTGTGTCTGTCTCTGAAAGGGCGGCGCACCCCCCCTCCCGACCGCGAGCGGCACAAGTGGCGACATTCCCATGGAGCGGCCGCGCCGCAGCTTGTCGCATTCAGCGCGGGCGGCCTGGCCGCGCGCTTCCCCGCCCGGCGCCCGGGCGCGCCTGACACTAATAGCTCGCAGCTCAGGTACGAGCGGGCGCCGCGTTTGACTCCATTCAATTCGCAACCGGCCGCGCTTGCAGGTGTCGCCTTTTGAAACTGCCATTCAGGCGGCCGCTGTTCACTTCTCGCTGCGCCGCGGGTTTTGTGGAAGCGCAAGAATGGCGCTGATTATTCCCGTGCCCACGGGCTGCCCCCACCCCCGCCGGACGCGAGCCTTCCCTCCGCCAAAAGAGACGTTTAATTAGTTCTGGGGCCGCCGACTGCCAGCGCGGCCGACAAAGCCTGGCTCCCCAGGTAACCCCGGGGTTTCTGCGGCCCCGGGAGGGGGCGCCCCGCGCCTGAGCACTGGCCTCTGCCCGTGCGCTCCCTCCCGCGCCGCCGCCGTCCGCCCCACCTGCCCTCCGGGCCGGCTCTCCAGCTGGCCAAAGGCTCGCTCGCCGGACTTGAGTGACCTTGGCCAGCGGCGCCCGCGGATCCCGGACGCGAGCAGTTTTCGGGCGCCTGCGATGTCTTCTCGCCTCTCTCTCCCCATTGCCAGCCGGGGAGATGGAAACTTGGTTGGCAAGACAGGTGGTCCTAACTGTCTTGCGAGGGGGTGTCCTCTCCATGACATGTCATCCCCTCACCCCATTTCGGGGAAATATCGGAACGATGTTTTGAGGAAACACTAGAGACACTTTCCCTTTTATCCACTTTTGCGTCTCAGCGCCGCGTGCGCTAAAAGGGCGCATAGTTGCCCTAGGAGATGGCGAATGGCTGCCTCGCCACCACGGCCAGTGACACTCCCTTCGCAACAGCGGCTCCGGCTCCAGAGCTAGCCCCGAATACGCAGGTCTGCGGACAGCCTCGGCCTGGGTCTCACACTCTAGGTCACCGGAGCCACAGGTACCACCATTACCCTCTAACGCCCCCAAAGGGATCGCGCCCCTAAAAGCCCGGCCTCTGGCTGCGGGCCGCGCACGCCGGCAGGGGAGGGGGGCGGAGGGAGGCCCAGTCCAGGCGGCATCCTGTACCTTTCTAGGGGGGAGTGGGCGTCGGCCGCGGGGCGGGGGCGCCTGCCTCCTCATCATTTGGTTTCCGCGAGCGTTCGAGGACGCTAGCACCCATTCGTTCCACTCACTGCGCCCTGTGAACGAGCGCGGGGCGGGCGGGGGAGGCCGGGCCGGGGGGAGGGCGGGTGGTCTCCCTCCCCCGCCCGCCCTGCCGGTCGAGCCGCGGCACAAGTGTTGCGATTCCCACGGGCCGGCGGGCTCTGCGGCTGGAGGCCCGGGCACCCGGGGCCCGGGAGACAGGGCGGACACAGAGGGGTTTGTAGACACGCTGACCTCCGCGCTCCCGCTCTGAAAGGGCCTGAAAGGAGCCGTTTATGGTACATTACCAGTCAAGGGCTCAGGTACCAGCGCCTTGTGTCGGGAAGCCCCGGCGGCCGTCCGTGCTGCAGGTGTCCACTATACAAGCGCCCCGGAGGAGGCAGGACACCGGGGAGGGCCGGAGAGTGGCGCCAGGCCGCGCCGCGCCAGCCGCTCGCGCAATTTCGCTCTTTCTCTTCTGCAGCGAGAGCAGCCGGCCTGGGGCGCAGACCCAGGTCCTGGGGGTTGGGAGTGGTAAAGAAAGCAGCCGGGGTGGGGGTGGGGGGTGGGGGTTCGGGCAGAGCCTGCAGTACGTTATTTATGGGCTGCATTTGATGGAGAGGGGAGTCGGGGGAGGCTTTGAGCTTCTGCCCAGCCCCAACCCAGTTTCAAGGCTGAGGGCACAAAGAGGTCACGGGAGACTGAAACTCCCCAGTGGAGGCTGGCGCTGGGCCGGGCAAGGAAGAGGCATTTTGCCGGCCTGTTGGGCTGCTCTGGCCACTTGGGTCCCCAGGAGCCTGCCCGGACTTAATTCGAACTTTCCCCATTTCCGTCCGTCCATCGTCTCCCTGTCTATCTTCCTGTGCACAGATGGGTCTGAGGCCTGGGACCGCCAGAGTCACTTCCGACCCAGAGGAAACCAAGGAAGACCTTACCCTCAGTAGGTAACCTCGTGGGCCCCTCTCCCCCACCACCCCCGCACGAACCGGCAAGCCGAGAATGGCCTCTATAAAGGAACACCTGGAAATGCTTTTTCCCTTGAGGAGGAGATTGTTAATGGAGTGTACTACCTAGGTCGGTCCTTGAGTCTTCACGGGGCCAAAATTCTAATAAAGAAAAATAGTACCGCAAGACAACCCAAACACCACTGCCAGGATATTAAGCAAGACAGTTTTAAATAAATAACAAATTATTTAATGATTTTTAGGGCCAACTAGAAAAAGAGAATGAGCAGACAGAACTCTTAGGTGTGTCTGTAGGAAGCCTCCAGATACTCCCAAAAGTTTCAGAGGTTGTCTGCCTTGCTTCATTATCTAATACTATCTGGAAACTTCTTTTTCCTTCTGCAGCTCCGTCATCATCATCATTATTTTTACATGTCACCTCTGATTAAAATTAACCTCTGAGTATGACTGAGTGCTTTTTTCTTAAAGTAACAGAGAAATTGGACAAGGAATGGTGAAGATGGTGAAGAAGGGTGTGTGTCTGAAAAGAATGGTTTGAGAGAATGAAGGAGAAGGAATAGATTCCTTACAAGGTGAAAGAAAGCCTTTCCCATCTGAAAAACAAATAAAAAAAAATTACCACTGTTCTAACATCTTCTTGAATAAGTTATCCAAAGGAGGAAGTTTCTATCCCCTCATCTTTATTTGGTCCTCAGCACACTGCATTCTGGCCCACACTCATTCTGGAACTCTCACTCATTTAGTCATTTTCACCAGGAACTTCCATGGCCCCCAATTTAAGGACACTTTTTGACCTCGTCATACCTAAAACTGCAATAAACAGGCCCACCATTCATCCTAAGACCAACAGCAGAATCCTCAGTACCATCTTTTATTTCTCTGTGTCCTCCAAGCCCACAGTCAATAAGACACCAGGTCCTAAAATTCTCTTTGCAAACCATTTCTCCAATCTGCTCGACCACCACCTAGTTCAAGTCTTCATAATCTCTTAGCTGTTCTTCTGCAGCTTTCTGATCAGTCTCCCTGCCTTTAATCTTGCTTTGTTCCAATCTATTTTCCAATCCTGCAGCTTCTGTATCCTTTCTAAGTGGCGGACTTGATCATGCTACCTCTGGCTTTGAACCCTTCCCTGATTAATTACATATAAATTATAAATATTTGCTACTGTACTAATTGATTACATACATCATAAAGAATCATACTGACAGATTTTAAAAGAATGAGATACTGCTTCCCTGGTGGTCCAGTGGTTAACAATCTGTCTTGCAATGCAGGAGACACAGATTAGATCCCTGGTCTGGGAAGATCCCACATGCCTCAGAACAACTAAGTCCATGTGCCACAACTACTGAGGCCTGTGAGCTCTAGAGCCTGGGCTGCACAACAAGAGAAGTCACCACAATGAGAAGCTGCACACCACAATTAGAGAGTAGCCCCCTCTTGCTGCAACTAGAGGAAACCCTGCTCAGCAACGAGGACCCAGCACAGCCAATAATTAAATAATAAAATAAAATTATATATATATATATATATATATATATATATAAGAATGAGATAAAAATACAGATGACAGTTCAGATATTTTCTTCCAATACCCCAGTGGATCTACTTCTACACTCTGGAAATATCTGGTCCATATTTTATGCCAAAGTCCTTAACACATCTTAGAAACTTCCTTCATCTAGATCCTACCTACAATTTCATTTTCATATCTCCTTTACTTCATCCTTAACAAAGTTCTTTGATATTTTCGAATGCCATGCTAATCATTCTCTGTCTTTGCTTCCTGTTTATTTCAACCTCTACTCTGTTCCCTCTAGTCTGTAAGCTCCATGAAAAAAGGATCTGTTCTATTTATTGTTCTATGACTAGTGCTTATCACAGTTCTCAGCACAGAATTGGTCTTCAACGTTTGTTCTGTAAATAAACATGGTACTTCTTGGAAGAAGCCATGTTTTCTATAAAGAGCTTGGCAAGCTGAGAAAACTGATCCATAGAAAAAGAAAAGAATGAAGCAGGGACACAGAGGTGAACAGAAAGAAACACAAAGATGGAGAGAATGTCTTAGCATCTTTCCAGATCATGGTGTGTTAACTAAGATACAAGTTAGACTGCTCTATAAAAGAGTTGAAATATATAGTGGTTTAAATTAGATAATTTATTTCCCTCTCATAAAACTAAAACAAAACTGAATAGGCATTTCAGGCTTCATGTGGGATCTAAATGATGTAGGAGACTCAGACTCCTTTAGCTAGTTACTTTTCCATCCTAAATATGTAGCTTTCTACTAATGGTTCAAAACCATTACTACTCCAACTCCTGCCATTGTATTGGCATTCCAACCAGTAGGAGGAGAGAAAGTAGCAAAGTGGGACATGTCTTTCCTTTTCAAAGAGCCCAAAAGGTGAATATCACTTATACCCCAAAGCCAGTTTCATCACTACACTGAGGTACAAGAATGACTAGAAAATGTGGTTTTTATTCTGAGTGTCCATGTGCCCAGCTAAAATTATGGGTTTCTATTCATATTGATATGGAGGAGAATTTTCAGTCTCTGAGACTCCTGGTACTACTGCCTTCCTGAGGCCTAGCTACATTCCTGTTCATGGATTCTAGGACATACCCTGAATCCCATATCATAGCTCCCTTTAAATGTTTATTAGTTCATGTTGATTTCCATTACCTAAAACCAAGAGATTTAAAATTGACACAGGTACATCAGATAAGCCAATTTATGCTGGAGTAGCCACCTCCCAAATCTCAGTGGCCTCACAAAACAGAAGTTTATTTCTAGTCCAGATTCCCTGTTCTACTCGAGTTTGCAGGGGGACCCTGTTCATTGTTAGTCATTTAAGGTCCCAGGCTGACAGATGTTCTGCCTTAAGCTGTGTTTCTTCCATCCTTACAGAAGAGAGAAGCAACAGAGCCAAATAGTACACAGGCTCTTAAAGCTTCTTCCTGGGGGTTTCCCTGGTGGAAAATATTAGAACTGTCATCTGTATTTTTATCTCATTCTTATATATGTATATATAAAATATTTGTATTTACATATGTTTATATTTTATTATTTATTGGCTATACTAGGTTCTCATTGCCCTCGTGCAGCAACAAAAACCCAGCACAGCCAAAAATAAATAAATAAATCTTAAAAAAAAAAAGAAGCTTCCTCCTGGTCTGCCCCTGCCCGGAATCAGCCATTTCTCTAAGGATCTCTGGAACCTGTAAGTGGAGAATGGATTTTAGAAACCAAGATCTAAGAACAAAACGTGTTCACTGCTACAAGGGCTTTTTAGCAGACAGAGCTAGGAGAAAACCAAAAGAATGTACGTATACATTTACAAGTACTTCTATGTTTATATCTATATCCACGTGTCTCTATCTATACTTTCTAGTCTTTTCTCCTTTCCACATTTACAACTTCTTCTTTAACAATGAAAATCCCAGTTCTCATTATTCTCAATATATTTACTCATTTATTCACTCCTAGATCACACAGAAAGTTGTTTTAAAATTGCTAACCTATACCACTGTGAAAATCAGACCTACTAAAGCAATTTAGAGTTTATTTATAGTTCTTTTTGCCCTGGGTCTGAATGTATTGTGTTCAAAATTTACTTGGATCACTACTAATAGAAGTGAAAGTCTCTCAGTCATGTCCGACTCTTTGTGACCCCATGGACTATACAGTCCATGGAATTATCCAGGCCAGAATACTGGAGTGGGTAGCTGCTCCCTTCTCCAGGGGATCTTCCCAACCCAGAGATCAAATCCAGGTCTCCCACATTGCAGGTGGATTCTTTACCAGATGAGTCTCCAGGGAAGCCCAAATATTATCATTACTAATAATATTTTTTTAAGTACCAGGGAAATTACAACAATAAAATTTCACTATTGAACATGAAGGAAAAGAAAAGCTTCCTCCTGGAAGTGACATGGCATTTTCACTCATCTTTTACTAACCCAAGCAAATTACATGGCCACATCTCATCTCAAAGAAGAGAGGGAAATACAAGCTTATGACCCATCTGGAAGAAGACAGAGACCTGTGGCTTGTCTGTCCAGCTCCCATGGACAGAGGGGACATCCTATGATGGAAGGGATGTCCTATTCTGGAGGGGATGTCTTACAATGGGAGCTTTTTGGATTAATTCTTACTGTAAAGCACCCAGAAAGCATAATGTCGTCCTTCCACACCTTCCTTTCTTCTCTGCTCACATCTGCCTGGCTGAAGAGGAAAAGTGTTCCTTAAGGACTAGGGTCAATGACAACAGAAATCTCTCATGTCACTCTAAATCAGGGCAGGGAAAAGTCATAAAACGGATACCGGTGTGCAGAGCTTAGCTTCCCCCAGGACATCTCAACACTCTTAGCAGTCTCTGCACATTTTCTTAGCTCCATCTTGGATTTTTAGAGTGGGTTTGTACTCTGGTCTGATAGTTCCAAATATCTGAAAATATACAAGGAAGACAAAAAAGCAGGAAGACATTTTACCATGAAGTAAATGCTGGGAAATGAGTTTCCAAGGCTGGCTGAAGGCTACATAAAGGTGGGATTCAATGTTCTTGAGGCAGTCTCTGACTCTCCCCCAAATAGTGACTGCAATAGGCTACATGGTAAGAACTCAGCCCTGTGATGGATGGCATTACCTTTCAAGGGCACTAATAAAATGCCGGAGAGTTGACTATCTGGTAGCTATATGTTGTTTACAACTTAGTGACCTCTGACTGAGATGGATGACCCAGAAGTAATTGGCTCTTAAAGGGGAAAAAAGGAAAATTTGAAGCACTGGGCATTCTCTGAGGACACGGATCTTCGTGGGGCATAGATGTGATCACCATAAGGCCACATCATGCCTGGCATGGAAATGTGGATGGAGGCAGGACCAAGAGAGGAGATGGGTAAAGGACCATTGAGACGTGCTGACCCTGGCTTGCTTGCAGTGGAGTCTATAGCATCCCACAGATTTGCTGGCAAACACATCCTTAAACCATAGCACACCGTGCTATTGCAGGCCTTCCACTTTAGTCAACCTATTCAGCTTCCTAGGGACATACTTCTGCCCCTCTTCTTGTGGTCAGACTCACTCAAGACTCAACTAACTCAATACTGCTCCCTTTATGAACCAACCCCCCCCCACACACACACAACCCCTCACCTTCATGCTGAACCTTTAAACCTCAACAATAGCCCTAACTATGCTGGATTATAATACTCTCTCCCCTCTCTCTTACTACCCTAAGAATGCATTAAGGCAGCAGTCCCAAAACTTTTTGGTGCTTGGGACTGGTTTCATGGAAGACAATTTTTCCATGGACTGAGGGGGTGGGGAGGAGGCTTCAGGATGATTCAAGTTCAGTTCAGTTCAGTTCAGTTCAGTAGCTCAGTCGTGTCCCACTCTTTGCGACCCCATGAACCGCAGCATGCCAGGCCTCCCTGTCCATCACCAACTCCTGGAGTCCACCCAAACCCATGTCCATTGAGTCAGTGATGCCATCCAACCATCTCTTCCTCTGTCATCCCCTTCTCCTCCTGCCCTGAATCTTTCCCAGCATCAGGGTCTTTTCCAATGAGTCAACTCTTTGCATCAGGTGGCCAAAGTATTGGAGTTTCAGCTTCAACATCAGTCCTTCCAATGAACACCCAGGACTGATCTCCTTTAGGATGGACTGGTTGGATCTCCTTGCTGTCCAAGGGACTCTCAAGAGTCTTCTCCAACACCACAGTTCAAAAGTATCAATTCTTCGGTGCTCAGCTTTCTTTATAGTCCAACTCTCACATCCATACATGACCACTGGAAAAACCATAGCCTTGACTAAACAGACCTTTGTTGGCAAAGTAATGTCTCTGCTTTTTAATATGCTGTCTAGGTTGGTCATAACTTTCCTTCCAAGGAGTAAGCGTCTTCTAATTTCATGGCTACAATCACCATCTGCAGTGATTTTGGAGCCCAGAAAAATAAAGTCAGCCACTGTTTCCACTGTTTTCCCATCTATTTGCCATGAAGTGATGGGACCAGATGCCATGATCTTAGTTTTCTGACTGTTGAGTTTTAAGCCAACTTTTTCACTCTCCTCTTTCACTTTCCTCAAGAGGCTCTTTAGTTCTTCTTCACTTTCTGCCATAAGGGTGGTATCATCTGCATATCTGAGGTTATTGATATTTCTCCCGGCAATCTTGAATCCAGCTTGTGCTTCTTCCAGCCCAGCATTTCTCATGATGTACTCTGCATATAAGTTAAATAAGCAAGGTGACAATATACAGCCTTGACATACTCCTTTTCCTATTTGGAACCAGTCTGCTGTTCCATGTCCAGTTCTAACTGTTGCTTCCTGACCTGCATACAGATTTCTCAAGAGGCAGGTTAGGTGGTCTGGTATTCCCATCTCTTTCAGAATTTTCCACAGTTTATTGTGATCCACACAGCCAAAGGCTTTGGTGCCTGGGACCGGTTTCATGGAAGACAATTTTTCCATGGACTGAGGGGGTGGGGAGGATGGCTTCAGGATGATTCAAGTGCATAACATTTATTGTGCACTTTATTACTATTACATCAGCTCCACCTCATATCATCAGGCATTAGATCCTGGAGGTTTGGGACCCCTGTCCTGTGTTAAGGCACAGAGACTATCTCTGACCCCCAACATTTAACACAATGACTGAACATAGTTGATGCATAAAACATCTTTCTCAAGGAGATAAATAAATTATGCCTTAAAACAGGGTGCCTTTACATTTTCTCAGTATTTCCACATTGCTTTTAACTTTGTATGCTTTTAACATGATAGGACAATTCAGCTTGAAAAAAATGTAATTGATTGGCATATATAGACTAAGAATCTCCAAAGTGAACAAGATGTTCCATTGGGCTACAGGAAAACATTTAGGATGCCTAATATAGTTATACTCATCTTCCTAAAATTTCTTTTGGTATGGGGCATGTTTAAATATGTAATGTGTGTGTGCTACATTGCTTCAGTCATGTCCGACTCTGCGGCCCCATGGACCATAGCTCGCCAGGTTCCTCTGTCCATGGGATTCTCTAGGCAAGAACACTGGAGTGGGTTGCCATGCCCTCCTATAGGGGACCTTCCTGACCCAGGGTTTGAACTCACGTCTCTTACATCTCCTGCATTGGCAGGCAGTGTATTAATACAGTCTTATTTCTATGCAATTTTCTATACATAAATAGATAAATTCACCGGTAGAGTGGATAATCAAAAATGGTAATGATAAGGTGTCACCGACTCAATGGACATGAGTTTGAGCAAACTCCAGAGATGGTGAAGGACAGGGAAGCCTGGTTTGCTGCATGCCATGGGGTCACAGAGACAGACATGACTGAGCGACTAAACAAAGGTATGCTAATCCTCCCCCCTCCATGGACACACAGAATACTTCTCTCTCCTTATTTGCTAACATCCCAAGTACTAACTGGGAATGTGGTCACTGAACTCAAGACTACATTTTCACCTTCCCTTGTAGGGAGATGTGGCCATGTGATGGGTCAGGCCAATTGAATGTGAACTGCAGTGATATAGGCAACATTCAGGCCATGATCTTGAAAGGAGTGTACCCTTTCTGTTTCCTTCCATTATGCAGACATAATGGCAGGAGCTGGAGAAGCCATTTTGGACTCAGGATTTGAAGCCATGTTTCAAGAAAATAGAGCAACAAATTACAAGGAAGCTTGACCCTACCTCCTACGCATTTAGCCATCATATAAACTTCAGGTTGCTTATGCTTGGGCTTTTACTAGAAAGACAAAAATGCTATATTGTCTTTATATATTTGTTACAGAAGCCAGAACTTTATCCAGAATAATGCAAGGTTTGCAGTAAAAGTAAATAGGAGACAATTAACTTTTTAAATGATTCCTTTATACAGACAATTGGGGCTCAAGGTGAAAGCTACCAATGGTATAGAACCCTTCAGTTTTTTTTAATGCCTGTGATATTACCTCTTATTCATATCATTTTCTCTTGTACCTTATAGACATTTCATAAAAAATGTATTCAACACTATATTGTATACTTGAAAGTTGGTATAAGAACAGAGTATTAATGTTCCCACTATAATAGAAAAAACAACAGGATGTGTTAACTCACCTTATTTAGGTAAACATTTTGCAATATATGCATATATAGATCATCACATTGAACACATTAAACATACGATGTTATATGTCAATTATATTTTTATAAAGTTTGAGAGGGGAAGGAAAAACCTATTGGTTAGCCCACTGAGTATAGAGGGAAACAGGATGAAACTGGCATTTTTTGAGTGCCTACTCTGTATCAGATATTTTACATACATCATTTCACTTCCGACAGCAATTCTTAAGGTAGATATTATTATTTCTTCCCATATCTATAGCCAATGAAACTAAAGATCAGCAAGTTTAAATAACATATTCAGTAACACACAACTGGAAGAGGTGGAGCAGATACTTGAATTTGGACTCAGAACTATGTGAGTCAAATGTTCATGCTTGTCCATCCCCACACAAAAATATTTCAAATACTTCCTCTTTCAAACTTCCAAACTCTTTCTCTCGTCTCTTTCCCTTTCTAATTCTACTCCATGTCCTTTTTACTTTCCTCCCCTGCCCCCTTTCCTCTCTGCCTTTTAATCCTTCATGTGAAATCAAACACATGTATTTGATAATCACCTAGAACAGTATTTTCAAACTTGACTCTGAATATACGTATGCATTTATATGTGTGTATGCACATTTATATAACACATAGATGCATATATGTCCTCATATATATATATAATCCCCACACTTTCCACAGAAAGACAAAGCAAAGCAACAATAATGAGAGCGTCCACGAGTCCTGCACGTCAGCTTAAATGATCATTAAAATGAAATTGGTGAAGGATAAAGAAGATGTGGTATATATACACAATGGAATACTACTCAGCCATGCAAAAAGAATGAGATAATGCCATTTGCAACAACATGAAGGGACCTGGAGATTATCATACTAATTGAAGTAAACCAAAGACAAATGTAGGATATCGTTTATACGTGGAATCTAAAAAAATGATACAAATGAACTTACTTACAAAATAGAAATAGACTCAGAGAAACAGAAAAAAAACTTATGGTAACCAAAGGGGAAAGGGGAGGAGGGATTAATTAGAAGTTTGGAATTATAATATACACACTACTGTATATAAAATAGATAGCCAACAAGGGGACCTACATGGAACTATACTCAGTATCTTCTAATAACCTAAAATGGAAGAGAACGTAAAAAATGAATGTATATATCTATATATAAATCACTTTGCTGTATGTACACCTGAAACAAGCACAATGCTGTAAATTATTTCAATAAAAAAATTTAAACAGAATTGCTTAAATATTTGCAGACATAAAATTGGTATAAACTCTTTATGTGTGTTTTTCCTATATAACTACAAAACTAAACACATTAAAATACTTTTAAATCTTCAAGTCAATAAAATTCCAATTAACTAATTTAATGTGATATGACCTAGTTGTAATGACATTTGCCCCTTACAAAGCTGACATGATGTTGGTCCCAATTTTCAGCCCACTATGGGTCTCATCCATTTCTCCCCCAGTTTAATTAAACTACCATGATAGCTTTGTTTATCTAGCTTGTTTTGTAGTTATTTGGTTTCTTGGCACAAGCATAATGTCTGTATATCTTCTTTAGGCCAGAGCAATTAAAACAGACTGGCCCCACCACGGTCTTCCCTTGGAGGAGGAAATGGCAATTCACTACCATATTCTTGCCTGGAAAATGCCATGGACAGAGGAACCTGGTGGGCTATAGTCCATGGGGTTGCAAAGAGTCGGACACGACTGAAGCAACTTAGAAAATAAAGCATATACACCACAGCCTTAAACATAAATTCAGGTTCAGACTCCAAGTTCAAGGTAGGGCTAAGTTTTTGGGTGGCCGTCCAGATGGCCCAGAATATGCTCACCCTTTGTTGTCAGTGTTTTTTAGGATTATCATCTCCAGGGACTTCCCTGATGGTCCAGTGGCTAACACTCCTTGCCCCCCATGCAGGGGGCTCATGTTCAATCCCTGGTCAGGGAACTAGATTCCGCATGCCCAAGAGTTTGCATGCCACAATTAAAGATCCCTCGTGCCGCAACTAAAACCTGGTGCAGCCAAGTAAATAAACATGTCTAAAAAACAATTATCATCTACATATGGTCACAAGATTGGTAAAAAGAAGTTATAATTGGACTTCCCTGGTGGCCCAGTGTATAACAATCTGCCTTCCAATTCAGGGGACCTGGGTTCAATCCTTGATCAGGAAAGACCCCACATGCCTTGGGGCAAGTAAGCTGGTGTGCCACAGCTACTGAGCCTGCACTCTAGAGCCCCTGCTCTGCAACAAGAGAAGCCACAGTGATGAGAAGCCCATGCACCGCAACTAAAGAGTAGCCCTCGTGCAGCAGATGCAGAGCAGCCAAAAGTAAGTATATATTTTTAAAAGTTATGATTAACTTGTGGAGCCTCCCTTTGAGAAGTATGGATCTGCAGAAATGAGAGAGGTCCAGTGATAGGACCCTCCCAGGAAAATCAAACTCGTGGGTATGGAAAGAGTCCCTTAGTTATGAAGAAGGAAAAGTCTATAAATACGAGCCGTTGATTACAGAGGCAGGGGCGGATTACAAAGCGACAGCTTTCTGTAACAAGCCTGGCTAGTTTTTCCTTGCGGGTGAGGAAAGGTGTCTGGCTTCTCTCTGCAGGGCTGGTGAGGACGGAGGAGTGAGAGGGGGATTCCAGCTCTTGCCCTGTTCCTGCCTTCCAGGCCCTGGTGTTTGTTCAGCTAACCAGTGTCTCTGGGGAGGACAATGCAAAAGAGAAGCAGCAGAGACGGGCCTGCGTGAACGCCCCCAGCTAAGGGCTGGTATCCTGCTCCATGCCTTCCCAGGCTTTTCTGTGGGAGCATCCTCTGTGAATGGACCACTTTTCCAGCTCCCCCAACTCAGAACCAAGGGCGTTAGCAAGACGCTGTCACCAGGCCTAATCCTAACTGCCTCCCAAAGCTATGAGAACAGCTGAGATCCAGCGCTTCTTCCAGTGTCTATGGTGAGTCAGTCTCAGTGTTGGGCGATAGATTTGTTGATATTTGCTGTTGTTCTTATTGCTTAGTTGCTCAGTCATGTCCAACTTTTTGTGATGCTATGGACTGTAGCCCGCCAGGCTCTTCTGTCCATTGGCTTCTCCAGGCAAGAATACTAGAGTGGGTTGCCATTTCCTTCTCCAGGGAATCTTCCAGACCCAGGGATCAAACATGCATCTCCTGCATTGGCAGGGAGATTCTTTATCAGTGAGCCACCTGGGAAGCCCTTGTTAATATTGGTCCATTATAAATCCAGGGGATCACATAGAGGTGGGTGAAGACCAAGAGGAATGACCCCTACTTGACTAATGACTCCTATGTATAATTAATGATGCATTCTCATCCACTCCACCAATGTTTACTGAGCCTACAAACCTACTTTGTGTTAGTCACTCAGTCGTGTCCGGCTCTTTGTGACCCCGTGGACTGTAGCTCTCCAGGTTCCTCCGTCCATGGAATTCTCTAGGCAAGAATACTGGAGTGGGTTGCCATTCCCTTCTCCAGGGGATCTTCCCAACCCAGGAATCAAACCCAGGTCTCCTGCATTGCAGGCAGATTCTTCACCATCTGAGCTACCAGGGAAGCCCAACAAACCCACTACTGCTGAATAAATAAATAGAAATGAGCAAATAAATAAAATCATACAAACACTACTCTGTGTCTGGCACTGAGTATGTGTTTGTATTTGTTAACTTACTTAATCCTCACAATAACCCAATGAGGTAGTTGTGTGTGTGTGTGTGTGTGTGTGTGTGTGTATGTTTAAGATTTTTTTTAAAATGTGGACTGTTTTTAAAGTCTGTATTGAATTTGTTACAATATTGCTTCTGTTTTTTATGTTTAGTTTTTTGACCTCAAAGCTCATAGCATTTTAGCTCCCTGATCAGGGACTGAACCCAAAACCCCTGCATTGGAAAGTGAAGTCTTAACTGCTGGACCACCAAAGAGGTCCTGAGGTAGTAGTGTTATATTAATAATTTCTTCTTATATATACAGGTGTGGAGGCTCAGGGAGGTTAGCTAACTTGCCCAAACAGCTAGTCAGTGGTAGAGCAGCTGGAATCCTGGCAGGCAGGCTTCAGAGCCCACACTTAGGAGCTCTGTGCTTCCTGGCCTCTCCGAGGTGGGGGGGTGGCGGGGCAGTGGATAGTGGGATGCTCTTTTCTCTGCAACAAAAATAGGCTCAAACCTCTAGCAGGGTCCAATCTGAGAGGGGTCTGTGGTGGTAAAACCTGAGGCCTGGGGACTTCCCTGGTGGTCCAGTGGCTAAGACTGCATGCTTCCAGTGCAAGGGGCACGGGTTCAATTCCTGGTCAGGGACTAGGTCCCATGTGCCACAATTAAGACCTGGTGCAGCCAAATAAATAAATATTTAAAAAAAAAAAGCCTAGGGTTTGTATAGAGTGCTTATTTCTTGGAATGTTCAAGCATGAAAACTGTATTCCAGACTTATAGGCAACTTTTCTAAATAACTGGAATTGCTTCCTAGGTGGTGCTAGTGGTAAAGAACCCGCCTGCCAGTGCAGAAGACCTAAGAAATGTGGGTTCAATCCCTGGGACAGGAAGATCTCCTGGAGAAGGACATAGCAACCCGCTCTAGTATTCTTGCCTGGAGAATCCCATGGACAGAGGAGCCTGGTGGGCTACAGTCCCTAGTGTTGCAAAGAGTCGGACACAACTGAGTGACTGAGCACACACACACTTGACTGATAGTAGGCACTTGCCTGCTTGAACCTGGCATGGGCCAGCATAAGCTTCTTCAAGTACAGATTAACCTGGCTGAGGAAGTTTTGCTCTAGGCAGGATTTTAAGGAACAAGAAAAAAATGCCACTGCAATATCCTATATCTTCAGGACCACTGAAAGGAGTGAAAGCTAAGGTATCATTGAGAAGAGATAGAAAAATTTCCAAGGAAATCACAGTCACCTGCTAAGCAAGGAAGAAAGTCAGTCCACAGGCAGAACACAAAGGCTATTCTGAGAGATACTCAACTGTGAGTTCTTAGGAGTGAGCGGTCCTTCAAGTGAAAATGAAATTATCCGATGGTAAAGTCCTACAATGAACCATCATGCCACCATTAAAACCTGTTAAAGTAAAGATATGGGGAAATGGTGATGAGAGATGGCCAAGTGAAAAGTGCAAGATATGAAACTAAAAACACCAGAGGAAAGAGACCAAAATGTTAGCAGCAGTCACGTGGAGGCTGTGGACCATGCAAACAATGTGGTGGGTTTAATGAGTAATCTAAAATTTCTTTTAGGACTTCCCTGGTAGTCAAGTGGTGAAGAATCTGCCCGACAATGCAGGGAACATGGGTTCAATCGCTGGACTGGGAAGACATTACATGCTGCAGGACAACTAAGCCCATGCACCACAATTACTAAGCCGGTACTCTAGAGCCTGTCTTCCAAAACAAGAGAAGACACCGCAGTGAGAAACCCGCACGTCACAACTAGGGAGCCCCGCTTGCCACAACTGGAGAAAGCCCGCATGCAGTAACAAAGACCCAGCACAGCCAAAACAATTTTTTTTTCTTTTTTAAAGAAAAAGTCTACCCATTAGCTACTCAGTTCCTTTCTCAGTGCAACTAATGTCATCAGTTTCTGGCATCTCCGTCTAGAAATATTGGATGGCTGCCTAAGCAAATGCTTTCACATATACTCACTGTCTTCCTTTTTTTTAATGCAAAAATACTAGCTATTCTTGTTCCTTTCACTTTAATTATGTATCCTGGAGATCATTTCACATTGTTACCTCAAAAGCATTCTTATTTTGTTATGGCAGCTGATTATTCCACAATGTGTGCATGCTAAGTGGCTTCAGTCATGTCTGACTCTGTGACCCCATGGACTATACGCCACCAGGTTCCTCTGTCCATGTGATTCTCCTGGCAAGAATACTGGAGTGGGTTGCTGTGCCCTCCTCCAGGAGATCTTCCCAACCCAGGGATTGAACCCATGTCTCTTGCATCTTCTGAAATGTCAGGAGGGTTCTTTACCATGTGTGCCACCTGGGAAGCCCAAATGTTCCACAACATAGACCCATAATTCACTTAAGGCCCTACAGATGGACATGAGACCAAAAAAAAAAAAATAGCTTTAAAGAGAAACAAACAGAAAAAAAGTTCCAAATTTCTATTAAATTCTTTTTTTTTTTTTTTTTTGCCTTCTCACTGCTCACCATGGAGGCCAAAACACAGAAGTCTGATTATAATGACCTGCAGTGTTTACCTTACTAAAGACCAAACACCTCTTGGAATAACAAGACTGAAGGACAAAGCTCAGAAGCTTTATTCATCAAATAAACTGTGGCATGACAGAAAATACTTATTTGGAGAAGTATATCAGCGTTTTGGTGTTTCTCCCTCCAAAGATTAATGTTTAACGACGGGAAATGCAAGAAGGAATGTGGTGGGTGTTGGGTGTTGGGCTTTTCACTCTGTTTCATGGCAGCTGTGTGTGTCCTGCCCTCATTCCTAGGTGGGACACAGCTCAGCTTCTTCTTTTTTGTAAGGCTGAGCAGCTTCAGAGTGCATAATGTCTGATGGAAACCCTGGAAAACAATGCTGACACCTCCCTCCACCCTTGTGCTGGAAATCCGCATTTCTGCTCTTGTGGCTCCATGGTGCCAGCTGTATCACTCCAGGATGCTGACTGAGTCTGAATCCTACTGCTTGCAAACAATCAAAACACCTGACCAGTTCATCTCTCAGTGCTGTGTTAGCAAACAAGAGGGTCCGTGTGAAAATCATATTACATCAGCTACATTCAGTGCAGAGACAGAGGAGGGGCAGGAAGATGCTACGTAAGGCAAGTGAGATATGGAGTCAACCAGCCTGGGCGGAATTTGGTCCCCTTCTCTGACGGGCCATTGAGCCCTAGGTTTATGGCCGAGTTTCTTCTGTTCAGTGGTTGAAATAAGGAGGATGTCCTCCAGCTTGCAGCATTATGAGGACAAGTGATAAACAGAAGTGAAAGCCCTCCAAAATGCTCATCTCCATCTTTTCTACCTTTGTATTATTCCTTCTACCCATCTTATGATAAACATAAGAGCTTCAAACCAAACCAAGGAGCTCAGACTAGTAGGGGGACTTCCCTCGTGGTCCAGGGGCTGAGACTCAGGGCCCAGTTTCAATTCCTGGTTGGGGAACTAGATCCCACATGCCACAACTAAGACTTCGCATGCCAAGACTAAAGACTCCATGTGCTATAACTAGAAGAACTAGCACCCTTGTGCTGCAACAAAGATTCCACGTATGGCAACTAGACCTGGTGCAGCCAAATTAATTCATTTAATGCAAGACATTTTAAAAAGAAAACCAGAGAGAGGTCACAGTGGCATTGGAAGACAGGGTAAGTTAATAGAGGGTAAATTAAAGAAAAGATGAGGATGACAGGCAGGCGGGGCTAGTTCAAGGAAGGCCTTTGAAGTCATGTCAAGGAATTTGGCATCCACTAGGCCAGTCCTTTCCAGGATGGAATAAGATGGCCCCTAGTCAGAGTGTACTTTCTGAGTGGAAAAATCATCCATAATCTATACAGTGTGACTTTGGGGGGCAGAGAAAGTCCCATGAGCCCATATTTAATTCTGTATCCTGTGTCTTATGCTGGAAATTGCACCATTCAGTGGTTCCTTTCTCAGCACATCAGAAGGTGTGGTGGTATCCACAGTGTAGCCAGGACTCTGGAGAGGCCAGGAAGGTGGTGTGTGGTAATCTGGGCTGGCTCAGAATGGGACCCAGACCGACTACACTGCACATCAATATAAATTCACCTTTTGTGAGTCTGCTCTCAGCAGCCAGTGGAACCAGCTGGCTGGCATGGACTGGGATTGATAGTAACCTGCTGTGGGACCTTAGGGAAGTCACCAAATTTTTCTGGGCTTCAGAGGCCTTTCAGCATCATCATTACCATGACTCTATTTTTCAAACCTTTCCTAAGAATATAGGGATAAAGGGTGGATTGATGAAGGCCCTCAAGTGAGAAGGAAAGTTTTCATAGAATGGAGCAGGGGAGTGGTAAAGGAAGGGGAAACAAGACACTTGTGAAGACAATTCAGCCACCTGATATCACCTCTGTGTTCAAGAGTGGGGAATGGGGACAATTTGGGTCAATGAGGAATTAACATGGAGCCATTTTCAAGTTGGGAGACAGACCATGAGTCACACCTGCTTGCAAGCACTAAGTGAGGAGCATGGGATGCTGGTGGGGAGACAGCTGCACCCTATTTCTGGAGAGCTGGGGCCCGCAGGGAGGACGTATGCCAAGGAGTGTCCAGCACTGTGGAGCCATATGAAGAGGGGGGCGAAGGATGGAGAACCTGGAGCCCCAGCCTTTATGGCTGCTTTGCCAAGAATCCATTCTGGACAGGAGACAGGGACCTGGGCTCCAACCCTCCAGTGATGGTTCTGAAAAGCCAGGGGAAGACTACAAATGTTTTCTGGGAAAGGAAGGAGCAAGTATGCAGGTCGGTGACCCCTGGGACAGAGAGAGAGCTGAGAGAGACAGAGACGATGGACACATGGGCAGATGGACACAGCAATGCCCCACAGCCCTTGCCAGACATTCTCCTGAAACCAAGAAGCTTAAAGACAGCCTGAGGCTTCTGGCAGCCCCAAAAGCAGTGTGGTAGGAACCTTCTGGGCCTAGGAGGATAGGTGCCACTGAGAGACTTGAAAACAATCTCAAGGCTTCACCAGGATCTGACGCTAAAAAAAGTCAAGCACCTCGCCACTGTCCAGCCTTAGGGGCCAGATGTTATTTCATACTGAGGCAGGAACAAGGTTAGGGGACGTGTCTCTTGAGGACAGAGGGTGGAGCAGAGAAGCTTAGAGCTTAGCAGAGGGTGGAGAAACTTTTGGCTCTGGGACCAGCCCTGTCCTTCTACCCTGAAGTATCTGGAACCTTGTGTTCTTGCTCCTTTCCACACTCCCCCACTGCCTAGAGGACCCGGGGTGTGCAGAGCTGGTGGGGGGGGGGGCAGTGCGGGGGAGGAATGAGAGCTGGAGTCTGTAGACGGCTCTGTCCCACCCATCTCCTCCGCCACCCTGTTGCTTCGAGAGGCAGAGGGCAGCCGTCCACACTGTTGTGACCTCCAGTGACCCAGAGAAAATTCCCTTTATTATCAGTGAAGCCTTTCTTCTTTTTAGTAGAGAAAAGAACAATCATGTCTTACTTAAGGTCAGAGTGTGTGTGTGTGTGTGTGTGTGTGTGTGTGTGTGCGCGCGCGCGCATGGGTGGGTATGTGTGTGTGTGAGCATGCCAGCTCACACCAGCACCCCAGTATCAACATCTGCAGGCCTGACCCTCACTTTCCCAAAGGACCAGTCAGCAGACAATTCTCTAAGGGAAAAAATAGTGAGGGTGGGGAGGGAAAGGGCGAGGAGGGAACAAGTGACTATCTTTTCTTTTCCTCTTCCTCCAGGCTCATCTATGCAGCCCTAAGAGCTGCCCAGAACCTCCAAACTAGCTCTGCTCAGCCTCACAGGACAGTAAATTTTCCCAGCAGCACCAGACGTGCCCATAGTTCACTTGGGTGCCCAAGGTAAAGTTCTGGGCCCTTCTACAAACTCATCAAGTATATGGAAGATGATTTTCTGTGGACTCTGACTGTTAAAATCACACTGAGTATAAAGATCCCCCAAATATACACTTACAGACTCTCTGTGTCCCCCAGCCCCGCTCCCTGACATATGCATGACACAAACATTTTCTCAAGAGCCATCTGTATCCATCAGAGAAGGTCTCTCAGCCTCTTAAAGAGAGCCCATGCAGGCTGGAACCCCAGTCTTTCCTCCACTGAATGATTATCAATACTTCAGATAAGGCTTTGAAGTCTGGTCATTCGCTATTCCTCCAAGTCCTCTGACTGATCCAGGGGCATGTCCCTACTGGGTTTTAATCTAACCAAGTGAGGGGAGGGGAGGAAGGGCCACCAACAGCTGGCTGGATCTTGAACTCCTCTTCCCAAACAGCTTCCCTTTTTTTGAGGTGAGAAAGATAAATCTAAATACAGGCAATTGCAGCCCAGTCTTGAACACAAGAAAACTGTCCACATTTGCCTCAGTTTAATTTAATCACCTCTCTAGGCAGGATGAGCTAACGAAGGAAAGAACTTGCTGGAAAACAGTAAGTCTTTGGGTTAAAATTCTCTGTGTCCTTGGCAGTTCAAGGTAAAGTAATCTCTGGTGTTCTTATGTATCTTTTCCCCTTAACTTTTTTTTGGTTTCAGAATTCAGTTAAATACAACGTAAATGTCTAAAACCAGGATGCCTGTTAAAATCGTCATTCTATGAGACATGGACCTGGCTTTTGAGAGGAATTCAAACACCCACTAGAAGAAGCCTCTGGTGGGACAAGTGTCTGAAAAAGGAAGCGGCTGACCCAGGAAGGCGGTGGCTCTCTGTCTTCTGTTGAGAGAACTCGCGCGGTCGGCTGAACTTCTGAACCCTCTGGATCTTGGCTTTTAACAGAATTGCCTCGACCTTGGAAGTGTTTCTTTGTTGCTTTTCAACTGAGGAATTCGTGTTGCATCGCTGTCTGTAATACTGTCATGGGCCAGAGCACAAATGTTTTGTGTTTGGTATATATACATATGTGGCTTTTTGGTTTTTTTGTTTTTTTTTTTTAAGGTCGGGAAGGAAAGGGAAAAAGTCGTTCAAGGATGGTCCGGGTGGTCAGTCGGAAAGGTGAGCGACTCTGGCTTTGAAAACGGTTCACACTCGGCTCTTTTACTTCCACGCCCTCCCTCCGGATTGCTCCAGAGCAGACGATTCGACTCCTTTTGTATCCGGTTTTATTGCTCCGGACCCCGAGGGTCTCAGAAGAAACGTGCCCCGCTGAGCCGCTCTCGGAGGCGGCCTCTCCAGCGTTCCCGTTTTTCCCTCTGGGCGGGGAAAGGGAGGGGAGGAGAGGCCGGCCGCAGAGCACCGGGCACCGGAGTCAGGATCCCGAGCAGCGCCGGGCAGGCGCGCGCCCCTCACCCTGGCGCCGCGCCTGGAGAGGCGCCGCATCGCCTTCCAACCCCAGCGGCACACACTGTGCAAACTTGACCAGAGTCCTGGAAAGGTTCGGCGGTGAGACAGAAGCCCGGAATGGAACCCAGGCCGGAGGCCCGCTCGCGCTCCGGGTGTGGGGGTGGCGAAACCTACAGCCGGAACTGTCCAGGCTGCCGGCAGTCGCTGCGCCAACCCCGGAGGAGCGCGAGCTCCGCCTGAGACACACTCCCGCGGTCTGGGCCGCGAACGCGCCCCCTCTAGGGCGTTTTGTGGCTGCGCCGAGACGCCGCGCGCCACTACCCCAGCCCGGGGGCGTAAGGGCCCGGCTGGGCGCAGCGCGCGCTAGCGGGCGGCGGCCGCCGGGGGCCGCAGGTGCCCCTGGAGCCGCTCGCCCGGCAGGTACTCGCCCGAGGAGCGGGCTGGGAGGGGCGGGAGGAGCCCCGGGCCGCGCGGCCCCGCCTCCCCTTCGCCCCGGGAGCTCCCTTCGAGAGGCAAGCCTCCCTGGCCCCCGCCGGCCCCCCGGCCCCCTCCCCGCCGGCACCCCGCACTTGGTGATTGGCTGGCGCCGCGGGTCCCTGGCACGCGCCTGTGGATGTAGTTATAAGAATCCTCGCGTGCCGGCCCTCAGCTTCAGCCGGTCGCCACAGCCCTCCCCAACGCTGCGCGGGCGCCGTCCAGAGAGCAGCGGCCGCCGGCACTCCAGGGAGGCCGGGGCGGGGGGGGGTGGGGGGGACGGTCCTCGCTGCCTCCCGCGCCGGACCGGGAGGGCTGGGGCTGCCCGACGAGCCCGAACTGCAGCCGCAAACTTCCAGAGAACACCCCTATCCCAGGCCAGCAGTCCCCCGGGCCCTCGGCGGCGCAGAGCATGGACGCGGTGCTGCTAGAGCACTTCCCCGGGGGCCTGGACGCCTTCCCGTCCTCTTACTTTGACGAAGAGGACTTCTTCACCGACCAGTCTTCTCGGGACCCCTCTGGAGGACGGCGATGAGCTACTGGCCGACGAGCAGGCCGAGGTGGAGTTCCTCAGCCACCAGCTGCACGAGTATTGCTACCGCGACGAGGCGTGTCTGCTGCTGCAGTCCGCGCCTCCGGCGGCCCCCCACGCGCTCGCCCCGCCGCCCCCGGGGGGGCCGGGAGAGCCGGAGGACAGCGGTGGCGGCGGCTACTGCTGCGAGGCGGGGGCGCCCCCCGGCGGCTTCCCCTACTCGCCCGGCTCGCCGCCCTCGTGCCTGGCCTACAGGTGCGCCGGGGCGGCCGCTTTGTCCCCCAGGGCGCGGCTACGTGGCTTGAGCGGGGCGGCGGCTGCGCGGCGGCGGCGGCGGGTGCGTTCCGAGGCGGAGCTGCAGCAGCTGCGGCAGGCTGCCAACGTGCGCGAGCGGCGGCGCATGCAGTCCATCAACGATGCCTTCGAGGGGCTGCGCTCGCACATCCCCACGCTGCCCTACGAAAAGCGCCTCTCCAAGGTGGACACGCTGCGCCTGGCCATTGGCTACATCAACTTCCTCAGCGAGCTGGTGCAGGCCGACCTGCCCCTACGCGGGCGGCGGCGCGGGCGGCGGCAGGGGGCCCGGCGGCGGAGGGCTCCTGGGCGCGGACAGCCCGAGCAGCCAGGCCCAGAAGGTCATCATCTGCCACCGGGGTACTCGTAAGTGCGTCCGCCTCCCAGCTCGTAGAGGGCTGGGGGACGGGAACGGGAAGGTCCTGGGGCGGGGGCTGGGTGAACGGACCGACCAGCTGACTGACGGACGGTCAGACCGGCGGGCTGTGGGCACCGGCCACCTTGAACCGGAGTTGGCGTTTCTGAGGTTTTTTCCCCCACTTTGACGGCGGCCCTGAGGGTGCGCGTCCGCGATAGACTTGCAACTTCAGGTATTGCGGGATGAGGGCTCTGGGGGCTCGCGGGGTGGAGAAAGAGGGTTATTCAGAGTAAGCAAAGACGGCTGTCTGTCAAAGCGCCCAGAAGGGGATCCCAGAGGACCGGAGGGGCAGTACTGGGAGCGGAGTTGGACATTCACAATCTGATTTTATTTTCTTCTCACCCCCTCAGGGTCCCCCTCCCCCAGCGACCCGGATTATGGCCTCCCTCCCCTTGCGGGACACTCTCTCTCTTGGACTGATGAAAAACAACTTAAAGAACAAAATATTATCCGAACAGCCAAAGTGTGGACCCCAGAGGACCCCAGAAAACTCAACAGCAAGCCTTCCTTCAACAACATAGAAAACGAACCGCCCTTTGAGTTTGTGTCCTGAGAAGTCCCAGACCTGCCTGAGGACGTGATTCTGTCTGTGTGCATATTGTACATGTAAATATCTATAATGTAAATGTAACTTAAGAATCACATTTTTCTAATGGCAATCAACTGTTTGTTATTTATCTATTTATTATCCTGTCGAGTTAATGAAATAGATGATCTCTTTTTAAATATATAATTTATATAATTTATCCTGATTTTGTTAAAATATGCAATAGTCTATGATCTCCCCCAGCACCTTTGGCAGAACTCTGCATTATTGGAAGAACTCTGACCAGAAAACGTCATGCTAATTTATTGCCAGATACAGTTTATTTCTAAGCAATGTTAATAAATGCTATTCATACCGTTTTCTAAAAGTTATTTGTTTTATACTTGATGGGTGTAGCTGTATCTTTAAAGATGAATTAACCTACTTTGTAAAAAGAAAAAAAAAAAACTGAACCAGAGACCCCAAATGGAGCTATACAGTAAGAGCCAACTTTTAGATTTAGCTGAAAGGGAGTGGGTTAGAGGGTTAGGCCTCATTTCTCTCGGAGAGCCATTCATCTGCATCCCAGTCCTAACACCCTAGGAAGCAAATAGGTCATGGAGTATTTGTTGCTTTCATTTTTTCAGATGGGAAAGCTAAGGCTGGGAGACATTTGACTTATCCAAGGTCATGGGCACCCTGGGTAATCATAGTGTATAAAGTGGACACTGTGGGTACGGTAGGCAACAGTGGGCTAATTTCTGGGCTAACAAAGGGAAGACGCCTTTCTGCTTCCACGGGCTGGGGAGAAGAAGTGAAGTGAAGTCGCTCAGTCGTGTCCGACTCTTTGCGACCCCATGGACTGTAGCCTACTAGGCTTCTCCATCCATGGGATTTTCCAGGCAAGAATACTGGAGTGGGTTGCCATTTCCTTCTCCAGGAGATCTTCCAGACCCAGGGATTGAACCCGGGTATCCCGCGCTGTAGGCAGATGCTTTACCATCTGAGCCACCAGGGAAGTCCCTAGGGAGAAGGGGTTGCTGTTAAGCTGCCCTGTGACCCACCCCTTCTGCAGTTACAGCATCAGGTACATGGAACTCAGATATACTCAAAGGAAATGAGAAAAGTCACCAGGTTGGGGCCGGAGATCCCTCTCGGATGCTTCCCAACAAAACCCAGGGTCTTTGGGATAAGACAAGAAAGGAGCACGCCCTCTCTGCCGCTTCTGCCACTGGGTAATTTCTGAAATTGACTCGGTTTTGCCTCCAGCAGAATCCAGTCCTTTGAGGCAAGCAGCCTGGGGCGAAGGCGAGGCTCTGGCCGAGAGCGGAGGGCCGCCCCCTAGCGAAGGGGAGAGGCGCGAGGGCGCAGCGGGGAGCGCCCAGGAATCTAGGGTTCGGACTAATCTCCAGGCCTCTAGGGGCACCTCCCTGGCCCTCAGGGAGCGCTCGGCTGCGAGCGGGAGTCGGGACGCGCGGCTCAGAGTGCGGGACCCCGCGCGCACTTGGACCGCGCGGGTGCGGATCGGGAGGCGCGGAGCAAGGTCTCGCGCGTGCGGCGCGCTCTTCCTGGCTGATCCACAGCGCCGGCGCCCCGCAGGCCCTGGGGAGGCGAGATGCCACTCCTCGGCCCGCAGCCGCCTGGTCGGCCAAGGTACGTTGGCTCATCTCCCTTGGTACCCAAGGCCCTGCAGAGGGACAATATGTCGGCAGCATGCTAATTGCTTTAACCTAGTTTCAGACCCACCGAGGGGTTCCCCGCGCGCCGCGGGTGCCATGGACATCATCCAAGAGCAATTAAAGCGAGGCCGCGAGCCCGACCCGCAGCGCGGCCTGGCCAGACACAGGGAGATTCTGGGTCGCCAAGCTCCCAGGAGGCCCTTGACCATGGACCCTCTCACCCTTTCCAGCCCTACCCGTCCCTCCCCCTAAAAGATGGGGATTTCACACTGGAGGAAGAATTTGGGAACGAGAGAAAATAATTCGATTTTGTCCTGTATTAGGGCCTCATTAAACACGAAAGTTGCTTTTGCACAAGTGCTTCTATCAGGCATGTAATCTCATTACACTCATTAGAAAGTCAAATGGTAGGCAGACTTCAACTTAATTATAAGTTATGTAAGTTCTGTACCGTTTACTTCAGCTGCGTAGACCTGCGTTTCAATTGGATTAGGGGATGTGGCACTCTGCCCTTCAAACACTACCATCATTGTGATGTGGCACCTTTTATTTTGCGTGCCACTTTTTTTGTGATTCAATGCTTCAACGACACCCTTTAGTGCGGTGCAGATGAAGCGGAAGAGCCGGGCTGAGCATGTAAAACACCAGGGTCTCTATCTTGTCACTCTTCTGTCCTGACTTGGCAAGTCCCTTTAAACACAACCTTCAAAGAGACTGACAGCTTCTTTTTATTTACTCATAATCCATTCATCGTAGTGTAGCAATTCTTTTAAAAAAAAAATGCAGCAGTAGCAGCAGAACAAACATATCATTTCAGAGTCTCCTTTGGCATCGGAGAGGCCAGAGCTGCATCCTGCTTGGTGCAGGAGCAGCTCTCCCAGTGGCAGCGCCAGGCTGGAGAGCCTCTGGCCTGGGGCAGCTCTGGCCAGTAAATCCAGCCTGGCACTGGAAGGA